>LPNX010464849.1:98965-117997 GCA_001517045.1 Pseudotsuga menziesii | reverse complement strand
TTCTTATGTATTTGTTTCAGTTCCTTTATTAGGGAGATAATTTCATCTTCTTGCTTGCAATTTTTTTCCTTATCCTCTAGTTTATTTGTCAGGGTTTGTTGTGTCTTTTCAATTTTTTCTTTCAATCCAATGTTAAGACATAAATATTGGGAAAATTCCCCCTTATTGGGCACAATTCCCCCTATAGTGTGGCACAGTTTACCTCCTATATGGCAGTGTATTACATATTATTGATGTAGGCTTGGGTCTATTAGTTGTTATTGTACACATATGTCTCCTATATATAGTAAGGGGATGTTCTCATATTAGTAAGCATTGCATATTGTCTTGTCTTGGGTACATAATTACATTGTGTAAGGAGGTTCCTCCCTCAAAGAGGATTGTTATTTATCTGTGTTCCTCATTATTCAAGCATGGATTACTCTCTTTTATCATGTTTCTACTATTTGTCTGTTATTTATGGGACTTGGTTGCATAACATCCAAAACTAATCTTTTAGTCCCTTCTTTTGAAATATAATATTCATCTTGATACTTTTGCAATTGCTCCATTAATGATTAGTTTTCTCTTTCATCTTTCCTTAGTTCACATAGAGAACTAATAATTTCTTCCTCTAGATATACTTATTCTCCGGTTTCAAAGTCTTCTTTATCTTTGGAGACTTTTCTTTTTCTCTTAATGGCTTCATCATTTGTTTTGGGTTGTACCTCATTTTATTGAGAGAGTTTCTTTTGAATAAAGATAGTATATATTCTCCCAGAGCTATGTAGTTTAATTCCATTGTCCCATTTTGTTCTTCTCACAATATGATAGGCCATTCAAAATTGCATTCATTTTCTTTGGATTGTTTTTGTGTAGATTATTTGTTATTGAACCTTTTGGTTGATTCTTTGGATTTGTGTATCCATTATCAACTACACTCCAAATGTCAAGCTCAAAAACTTGCATATATGCCTCTATTCTTATGCTCCATGGTACATAATCTATTCCATTTAAAAAGGGAACTTTTTTAGGATATACTAATTGAAAATCGATGAGTAATATATGGGATATGTCTTCTAGTTGTCAAACTATGTGAATAAAAGATGCTTTGACACCAATTGTTTGAATATTTATAGATGTTGAGATGGCAGGGGTGAATCGGTATTAGACACTTCTACTAATTTTAACTTCATCACTTCAAGTAATAATCACACATTAATAAAACATTCAACAACTATTCAATACAAATGCACAATATATAATGATTTTAAATGGAAATCCAAAGAGGGAGAAAAGCACCAAAGTTGTATCCTTTACTAATAAATTGTTTTTTTGGTTCCTCATACCACCATATGCGATATGCAACATTTACAAAACACATATGCAATATATCGCATATGCGATATATTGCATATGCGTTTTGTAAATGTTTCATATCACACTTGCGATATATCGCATATGCGTTTTGTAAATGTTGCATATCGCATAAGCTATATATCGCATATGCGATATTTAACATTACAACACACATATGCGATATATCACATACGCGATACATTTCCATGAGCCTTAGCATTGTGTTTGGGCTCGGGTTATTCCAAACGTACCATCAATAACGCATATGCATTCTTGATTTGCACTTCGAAAGTGCGTTTCTGATTTCCTAAGTGACACCAAAAAGTGGAACCAAATTCGTGTGACCGCCCTTATTCAACTATTATATCATCATATCCCAGCTAGCAAATACAAATAAACCACATTACAAAGAGTAGAATTTGAAAGATTCCATGAAATTAGAGATTTCTACTGCATTATTGTTTCATCCGAACAATATTAGTTTTGCTATTAGTATTTCAGGATCAATGACAAATTCAAATCCCCAAAACATTAAAAATATGTGCCATTGTCAAGGGATCGCTATGAAGGAGATTACTCTGCAAAAGCAATGTCTTTGAAGAAGTTTCGAAATCGTTGTGTTATCACACCACATGGAGAGAATGTTGCATAAAATTTTATGTACTCATGGAAGTGAATGGATGTGGAGCGAAAGATCATGTTATTCAGAGTTTATGCCACGAGTTTGCAGCATGGATCACATAGGTAATGAAATAATTTCTGGAACGTGAAGTAACAATCACAGTTTCATGTGATAAATGATAACAAGGACTACGATGAATTATCCAAAGAAGAAGAGGTCGGAACTACCTCAACATGATTGGAATTGATCACCATTAGCCTTCAAATAAAAGGACACATTCAAGCATGAAACATTTACTAAGCCAGAAATCATGAAAGAAAAGTGTTAGATCTGCAACTTCTCATCACTCTACAAGATCTTGTAAAGAAATCAAAGATTATTGGACGATCTTCAATTCGAAATATGGTCATGTCATCATACCAAGAGGCCATTCTGTCACCAAAACATTTGTTTTGAACTAAATTTTGGGGAGAGATCACAATGTTTATGTATCACGAGATATTTAATAATTTATTTGCTTATGTCTCCTAACCTCATTTAGAAAGACTCATAAACCTAATTAATATGTATATGGAAAACCTAAACATGTCATGCAAACTGCATATTATCTAGATTCTCAACTGTCACATGGAGGAGTTTATTAGGAGTTTGGAGGAGTTTATTAGGAGTTTATTAGAAGTTCTACTTTAGACCACTGCACATTAGCTAGACTCCTAGATGCCAAATGCAGTTAAACTAAGCCTTAAGAAATTAGCTTGAAGTTCAGCTAATAATTGTATCTAATAGTTAAGATAATAGTTATCCAATATAACCATGATTAGAGTTGAAGTTAAGCTAATAATTGTAGAATAGTTGTAGTTAAGCTAATAGTTGTATCTCATTATTAATTAAAATATTAAAATATGAGCAATTGTAATTCAAGTAAAAGTGATGATTAGAGTTGAAGTTAAGTTAATAGTTTTATCATTAATGGAGTTAAGCTCATAGTTGTATCTAATAATAGAATAGTTTAAGTTTAAGTTGAATTTTTTCCAAATATCGCTTACTTTCACACGTATGTTCAACAATAAGTACATTTAGTATGTTCTAATGTTTAAACACTTTATTTTTATTTTCATTTCAGATTTTTTTTTTCAACTTCTCAAATGTACATTCTTAAATTTTAATTACATAATATTAATTTTACTTCATAGGTGACTAGTTCATCAACATGTGAAAGAAACTGGAGTGAATATGCTTTTATCCATTCTGCAAAGAGGAATCGCTTAGGCACATAAAAGGCACAAGATTTGGTGTTTGTACACTCAAATCTACGTCTGCTATCTCTACAACAACTTGAATACCAACTAGGGCCTAGTAGGAGGTGGGATTATGGTGGTTCACAGGATGATGGAGATGATGATCTTCCATGATACACCATACATCATTTTGACCAAAGTAGTGACTATGTAATTGGATAGTAGGCTCATCCACCATTCTATTAAGTGAGCCAGAACATCTACTATCCTTGCTAGAAGAAAATTTTGAAAATTGCTCTTAAGACAAAGTATTACATGTGAATACTGCAGAATTACATGTAAACTAAATGCTTTTTTACTATGGCATTAAATTTCCTATATAGAGTGAAGCATTATTATTGAGTGGGGTGCCTTTTAGATTTTTTAAGACTCTTCCACATTCTTGTACAGAATTTGTTTGCGGTTGTTAGGTCAAATTTCAAATAATTAGTATGTTAGCTTAAATAAGTGAGTGTATTGGAACTATGTTGTCAGTTTTTCCAAGATTAAAAGTGTGAATCGGTAATTAGCATGTTGGCTTAATTCCTTTGAACTTCTTTACTAATTTTTGTTTTTGCATGATTTGCTTTCATGTTCTAAACTTTGCAGAGGTTGCTTGAATGCTTGTTCCTATTTGTTGGATGCAGAATTGTGTATTGTTTCTATTGCCTCATTGTTGGAGGATGGATATTACTTTGATTTTCTTGTCTTGCTTGTTAGATAGAGGTCTGTTTATGGTCCAGTTGAATTCCCTGCAATGACCTTCTTCTCGCGGTTTTGGGTTATTGAATGCCAGTGCGAATGTTATTTCTATTTTGATTTTTCTTTCTCTTTGGTCTAGTTGTATATTATTTTTAAGCTTTCTTCTAGTTACAATATTGTTGATAAATCATCATTGGAATTCGACATTGGATTAAAAAATTCTCAATGCTTCAAGCACTAGTCTGTTTTCCTTTTGGCCAAATATTATTTATGGATTTTGTAAAATAGAATGTCTACTTGATTTTGATAAAATAAATAGATAATGTAGGAATGCTTATAAAGAAAAGGTGTTTGGTTCAATGTTGTCCAATCTCTTTTGGAAAATTCGATTTGTTTCTACAAAGCCATAATAGTTTGTTGAATGTGGTTATTCTCTACTTTGTACCTATTTCTTTAAAGGAACAACTCTTCCTCTTTTTTTAACCTTTTCCTTAGAAATATGTGCTTCTTTTGCATTAGATATTGTTTTGCAAATGAAAATTGCATGCGTCCATGTTTTTTTGGGGTTCCTCATGCCATGGGAACTTGCAGAATGCTCCTTGATGTGCAATGCAAAAAATTAATCTAGTCAATCCGTGGCTTTAGGTGTTGCAGCTTCATGTGCAATAATAGTCTTCATCATAGAATCTTCTTTCCTGTTAGTGATAATTTTGGGTTTTTTAACAAAAAAATATTAATATTGCAGAAGAATGTGCATGATAAATTAATATTTAAGAAATAAAATAAATATTGTATATTTGATAACATCAGGAATTATTAGGTGTTACATAGTGGCCTACCTCTCTCCCTTAATTGTTTAAAAGGTTATAGCTCAATGGTAGAGCATTTGCGTTGGTGGTTCGATTCCATCGTGCGCTTCCATAAATCAATATAATATAGTTTATTGTAGTTTATTTTTAGGAAAATAGTTGATTTTGCTCAAATGATTAAATGTTTTTTATACATTGTTTCATATATTGTCTCTAAAGAGACAAAAATGATATTGTGTCTATAGACAAATATTTGCATTCTATATTTCCTTTAGAGTGACAAAAGTAATATTGTCTTTGGAGAGACAATATTTGAGACATTACACCACTTTCTTTTTGTCTCAAGTTGAGACAATATGGTCATTTATAGAAAATATGATCTATAATTGACATATTCTATTTTGTCTCATAGAGACAATAATTTAAGACACTTGCTTAAAGGCAATATTTAATACAGTACACAACTTTTGTTTGTTTGTTTCAAGACGAGACAATTTACACAAATATTCTTTCAAATATTGTCTTTAAACCCCCTTCTATGTAGTAGCGAGATTAGGTGACATCTAATCCATGCTGGGAATCCGATGTAAAACTCATGGCCACCAAATCTTCAAGCCAACCCATCAATAAACAATGATAGTAATAGTTTACTGTTCTACCTTCACCTCAATCACTCAGTCACTTGCTTTCTCTTTGAATCCCATTATGGAACCCATGTTTCCCCCTTCATCTCTCTGCATTAACTCCATTTTCTAATTCCCATGAACTATCTGCATTCTCTCTATTTTCTAATTCAGTTTATGATAAAGGATATTCATAAGGAGACTAGTGAAATTATTGCAACCCCTCTATTCCAGAGTACATGAAGGAGGGCTCAAGTTTAGGTCATGTGATTTTCCCTTAGTTCTATCTACCACCAGTAAGCTTTTGTAAGTGACCAAGACGAGAAACAAAGGGATAGGGGGTTACATTCGTGGGAGAAGATTCAATTATAGATGGAACTTTCATTCTTCTATTTGGATCCATTTTGAAATATTATATAAATGTTTCAGCCTAGATAGAAGATGGATATCAAAGGTGAAGAATATCTATTGCATGATGTTCTTGCCTTCCTTTGATTTTGTGAAAGACGCCTCCAAGCGGTTTGACAAGGAATCCCTTCTCTAAATCCATGAATTGGAGTCTTAGCAAATGGAAGCGGTTTGACAAGGAATCCCTTCCCAAACCCAAGCGATAAGGCTAAGGTTATGCAACTTCTTGAGTGCCACTCGAAAGGTTGAAACCTCTTTCCTTTACCGATTTGCAAGTGGTGGAATGAGTCCAAAGAAAAATATAGATTACATTATTTCGCATTTGATGAGATCATTTTATTAGTTCAAAAATATAGTTACAAAATAAAGGAAAAATCTTTACATAAGAAGTGATAATCTTTTTAAAATTTTATTTTATTTTAATATTTAAAATTTATTTTTAAAATTAATATATTTAATTTTTATAAAATCAATCTTACCTTTTATCAACATCTCATTAATGTATTATATTATTGTTAAATTTAATATTTAATATATAAATATTACGATAATGATAAACATTAATGATAATCATATATATCAATTTGGAAATAACATACGCTTAATGTTTAGAAAAATTGTAGACAAGTTGAGGATAAAGAAAGAGTCAAGGATAAAGAATAAGACTTCCGTGAAGTTAAGGATAAAGAAGGAGTCTAAGTGAAAGAGAAGAATAAGACTTCCTTCACATGTTGGTATGCCTGTAAAATGCAAATGATTTGATATTTGGAGGCACAAAATTGTTATGTGAATGTTTGTACCCAGGTTTGCCAAGTGTTGAGCTTTAAACTTAATTTTGGATGCATCTTACTCCCTTTCAGGTTAACAAATTGTAAATATGGTAATATGGTACGCACCATAAGCTATTTCACGGCTTTTATAAACTTGGTTGCTGCTCTTGGTTGGGCTCTGCTTATTTCATTTGAAGGTACTAATGGTGGGGCTGATAATAGTTCAACCCAATCAAATATTCTCTAATACTAAATTGAATCTCTCTACTAATTTAATTTCTCTCTAGTAGAAGATTAATATTGGTGAAACGCCTTTCGAAATCCATTCATGTGGAGTAATGCCATAGTCACATGACAGTCTACAATGGTCCTTAACATCTCGGAATTGATCATAGTGTCTTAACCAACTTGCTGACGTTACCAAAACCGCATGGAGTACATGTGTCCATAGTCTCTTTCAAAAGACAACAGTTGGTTAATTGGGAAGACAATAGGAAAAGCAAGTGGCTTCACGGTCTCGTCCATCAACATCTGTAACTTGGCACGGAAAAGGAAAAGTTTTTTACCTCTACTAACTTGGGAACAGCTCATGTCCAGTTTTAGGTGCCCGCCAAAGTTATTCCATATAAAGATTTAGAACAACTGGATCTACAACTAAATAAACGGGTAAAACTACTGCTTCTGCCTCTGCGGGATCCACTGGTTCAAAGTAAGCAACCTGATCTAATTATGCAGCTGGAGGATATGAAGCTGGGCCTAGTAAAAACCTCATGTTATTGAATGGGCCAAGAGAAACTGATTAAAGTTCATAAAAAGGGCACTGGGTAAACTCGGTCTCCAATTGCGGGATCTCGATCTCGATCTGTGACTGGATATGGAACCGGTGGGCTGGGCCTGGTTTATTGCGTGTCAAAGATGAGGCAGAAAGCTAATGATTACCTTAACTGCTTACTAAAATTTGAAGGGTTCAAATGCAATTGGAACAAGGGACTCTACTACAGGATCTATAACGGGAAGCTGCTTCTAGCTCTCTAACCAGAAGGTATGCAGCTAGCTTTGCAACTGGAGAATAGACCTCTGTAGCTAATGGTGAAACTACTGCCTCTCCTTCCTATGCCTCCGTGGCTTCACAATACCGTTTATCAACATTTGTAACTCGACAGGGAAAAGGACAAGCAGGTGGTTTCACAGTATCCTCTATCAATCATGGGGTGGCTTATAAGGGTTGTACAGTTCTTTCATTGGACATATTAACACAGTAATGGCTTGGTCGCAACCAGAAGAAGCCTCTAGGAAGCTTGAAGAAGGGTCTTCAAAAACTTGTAAGATGTTATTGCTTTGATGCATGTGCCTCCATAGATTTTTAATTATGCCAGGGATACTTGCCATTTTGTCATTTTTTTGTGCCTGTATAGGTATACGGAAGGTCTGATCCTCTGAAATAAGTACTGATGACAGGTTAATCGCAGATGTTGTGTCAAGTGCATTGTAGTCAGGTCTAAATGGAGATCCATTCAGGTCTCAATGGGTCCCTCAGTAATGTATAAAGGATCATATCTAAGTTAATGTATAGATCGAGAGGCAGAACGAAGGTGCTAATAAGATTCTTCCAGGGTTAATTATATTTTGTTGTTGTTTCTTTCCATAACCTCTCTTGAGTTGGTTGAAGCGTGAAGGATTCTCTTGCAGAAGCCTTGCAAGGAGCGTGAGATCAATCCCAGTGAAGATTAAACTCTTGTGAGTTAATTGGAGCACTTTACATTTATGTCCCAACCACGGCGAGAGTCTCCAATATGATCGCTATGCTAACGCTAGGATGATGACTGAAAGTAGTGTCTCTATACACAAAGACAACCATCAAGGTATAAACCTATTTTCATTGTGTATTTGTCAACCTATCATTGGCCTTACTACATACAAACATATGGTAACTCTCTGCAACCATTTTTCTTTCTTCTTTTACTGTAAAACCCATATTTTTTTTCTTCTGCATATTTTTTTTCTTCTGCAATTGCAATTGAAGATGAGATGGTGCCTTAATGCGCCTCTAATTCCTTGATCACACAGTTGTTGTTTAAGATCTCGCAAACTCATAGAGGTGTAGCGGTTGTTACTGTTTGTTATACTGTCTATAGGTCCCCCATTTCTCCAATATCTCGGTGGTCCTGGTGTTAAAGAGAGTAATCTCACCCATAGTTAGGTTAGAGAGTTAGGTAACCCACAGTGGTATTTACCTAACTGTGGTATTCACCCACAGTAATATTGTTTTGTATTTGCTATTTAAACAGCTCTGAATAATGAGAAGGAAATTATCTGCCCGTGTGTTTTCTGTTGGCTCCATTCTTTTCGAGTCACATGGTATCAGAGCCTAAGGCCTGATCCTTCCCTTGTTGGGGTTTTTTCATTGAGTGGAAAGCACTCTATGGAGCTCAAAAACCATTTGGAACAAAGATCTCATTTCTTTGTTAGCTTCGCTGCATTCTCCAGGCGGCAGCTTCGAACACAGCAAATCCGTTTCATGGCATAGTCGTAGATCTATTTCCGTTTCTCCCAGATCTGCACAATTTGAACATAGCAGATCCGCTCCACATTTGATCGATCGCAGTGTGCATTCAAATCGAGACCAACAGCAGCGATATCCTGCCCGTTCAATCAAAATTAGATTCAGATTTGAGTCTGAACGGATCTCCATTGCTGGCTCAGTTTCTGAGATCGAAAAACAGGGGATCCTTCTTACCTCCACGGGTTTCCAGATCTGAGCAACCTCCAGAGATTCCATCATCTCTCATCATCAATTTCAGAAGGAGATCACCTGCAGCCACAATTGGACGTCTTCTCCTTCGATTCATGTTTTGCTGTCGACGGGCTTCTGGTTTGCTTGTTCCCTTGTTTGATTGTCTGTTGGGAATTTTTCTGTAATTATTTAGGGTGCAACTGTTGAGTAAGTTTGTCTTCTTTGCACGTCAGGGTCTACACCATCTTAGTTTTTTAACTATTTGTAGATTTCTATTGTTGGACCTCCTTCCTGTGGCAATATTGTAGCTTTCAATAAGATATGAACCAGCGTAGCTTTCACGCGATTCGAACCAGTGACCAGATAATTCTTCATGATGTGAGCAGTCACTAGATCTGCAATTGATCGATTCCGAGGAGGATTATTCAGCAAATCGATTCCATCTGCGATCCAATTGGAACCTACGATCTCAGATTCATCAAAGGCTTTACCCAGCTGTCACTCTGATCTGCATTTCTTGACATATCGTCATATTGTAGTGCCAGCAATCCTCAGTCTCTGATTCTCCTCCTCGAGAAAAGAATAGCGTTCTCTCATGAAGCACAGATCTCCCCTAATGGACTTCAAAGCGCGCTCTAGGAATTTTCCTTCAGAGGAATCGAACCTGGCCTGATCAGAGGCCCACAATAAGCTGTGAGAGGTATCATTATTTTTTTTAATAAAAAAAAGGGTCAACTCAGATCTACATTGTTCAGATCTGCTTACAAAAAGCACATTGTTGGAGCACCCACCAAATTAGCCTTTTATCTGTTCATCTTCTTCCTATTATGTTCTTTTAGTCATATCAGATGGCTAATACCAGTTCTTTGAAGCCGATCTCTAGACCTGTTTTGACCGAAGCTAACTATGAATTTTGCTCTATCAAAATGAAAACATTTCTGCAGCTCAACAAATGTTGGGATATGGTGGAAACCGAGTTCATAGAACCTGAAGCGGTTGCTCTGGCCGCAATGAATAATGCCCAGAAAAATGCTCTCGAAGCTCGCCGAGACCGAGATCTCACAACCACATGGCTGATCCAAAGTTGCATTGAAGAGTCCATTTTCCCACGGATCTTCGGAGCTACCAGCGCATATTAGGCTTGGAATCTGCTTGCTTCAGCCTACAAGGGAACCAATCGCGTTAAAACGGCAAGACTGCAAACCCTACGCCTTCAATTTGAAAGTTTAAAGATGAAAGAGTCAGAATCTGTAGATCAATTCATGACTAGGGTCTCGGGTCTTGTGACCCAATTCCAAACCTATGGTGAACCGCTAGAACAAAAAATAGTTGTTCAAAAGATTCTTCGGTGTCTCACCAAGAAATTTTCTATGGTAGTGACTACCATAGAAGAAGCAAAATATTTGTCTAAGTTCACCCTAAAAGAGTTAACTGGATCTCTTCTATCTCATGAAGCATGATTCACTCAAGAAGAAGAATCGTTGACCAATGCATTCAGCACCCAGGCTTCCCTCAACAGAGGTCGAGGTAGAGGAGGACGAGGTAGAGGAAGAAGAGGCCAATGGTCTCGATCTACAGAAGACAGAACCAATCACAATCATGAACACTCAGAGCATTCAGAACACTCTCACCACTCTCAAGGTCAGAGGGGAAGAGGCAAGAGATGGACCAATAAGTCCAATGTTCAGTGTAACTACTGCAAGAAGTATGGGCACTATAAACGTGAATGCAGAAAGAAGAAAGTGAACCAGAACAATAGCAGAGCCAATGTCTCCAAAGAATAAGAAGGCTCGTCAGAGGTGATGTTTGTGTCTTATCAAGCAATTGGACAACACTGCAGCTCAGATCTATGGCTACTAGATAGCGGTTGCAGCAATCACATGACAGGTAACAACTCACTATTCTCTAGTCTACATTCCTTTGTTATCATGAATATCAAGCTAGGAGATGACTCTCTGGTTTCAGCAAAAGGCAAAGGTATTGTTCCTATACTTAGTAATAAAAATGAAAAAATGTCCATTCATGAGGTGTTTTATGTACCTCATTTGACTGTAAATTTGATCAGTATAGGTCAATTACTTCAGAATAAGTATAATGTTAGGTTTCACGATACATACTGTGTTATCTATGATAAACCTCCCAGTAAGAGACTCATAGCCAAAGTTGAAATGACCAAGAATAGAATCTTTCCTCTTAGTCTTAGTAGTGCTAACCTTCCACATCCTGTAGTTCATACAGTTTCTAGTCAAGATGAATCCTGGTTATGGCACTGTAGATTTGGTCATCTTCCCTTCAAAAGTCTCCATCTGCTACACAAACAGTCAATGGTCAAAGGATTACCGGTTATTCATAAACAATCCAGCACCTGTGAGGATTGTATCACTAGTAAACATCATAGGGACAGTTTTCCCAGTTCCACATCTCGAGCCAAAGAGCAACTTGAGTTAGTTCATACGGACCTCTGTGGACCCATGCAAACCCAATCCATAGGAGGCAATTTTTATTTTCTGACCTTTATTGATGACTTTAGCATAAAAACATGGATTTATTTTCTCAGGCACAAATCAGAGACCTTCTCCAAGTTTAAAGAGTTCAAGGCTCTCACTGAGAAGCAGTTTGGAAAGTCCATTAAAATGTTCAGGTCAGATGGTGGAGGTGAATATGATTCACATGAGTTTTCAGACTTTTGTAAGCAGGATGGCATCCAGAGACAGTTCACCACTAGATACACCCCACAACAGAATGGAGTTGTTGAACGGAAGAACCAGACCATCATGAACATGGCCCGTAGCATGCTGTCACACAAGAAGCTGTCAAATGAGTATTGGGCCGAAGCTGTTGGATGCTTAGTCTACTTGCTCAACAGATCACCCACAGTAACTTTCCAAGACAAGATTCCTGAAGAAGCATGGAGTGGCACTAAGACTAGTGTCTCACATCTTAGAATCTTTGGTTCTGTTTCCTTTGAGCATATACCTGATGAACTCAGAAGAAAGTTAGACAAGAAAAGTGAGCGCTGCATTTTCACTAGTTATAGTGAACAACACAAGGCATACAAGCTATATAATCCTGTCACCAAGCAGCTTGTGGTGAGTAGAGATGCAAAGTTCATTGAAGACAAATGTTGGAGTGATCCTTCAGACATACAACATGAATATCACTCATATTAGCCAGATCTACCTATCAGACTTCCAAGATTGGAAGTACAGCAGTAGATGGTCCACCACAGAACTGGAAAACCAAAAGCTTGACAGAGTTATATGAATAGACTCCAATTACTGACGACCAACTTCAATTTGCTCTCTTCTCCTATCAGCCCACATCTTTTAATGAAGCAGTAAAGGATGCACAGTGGGAAAAAGCCATGAATGAAGAGATTGATGCAATAGATAAAAATCAGACTTGGGATCTTGTTGACATCCCTGTAGACAAAACCAGTATTGGAGTCAAATGGGTCTATAAGACCAAATTGAATGAAAAGGGAGAACTTGAAAAGCATAAGGCAAGGTTGGTTGACAAAGCTTATGCACAGAAGTATGGTATAGATTATGATGAAACCTTTGCTCCTGTAGCAAGGATGGATACCATCAGAGCTGTACTTCCCATTGCAGCACAAAATCAATGGCCTATGTATCAAATGGATGTGAAATCTGCCTTTCTTAATGGCATTCTTGAAGAAGAAGTTTATGTAGACCAGCCACCTGGTTATATTGTCAAAGGTCATGAAGACAAAGTGTATAAGCTGAAAAAGGCCCTGTATGGTCTAAAACAAGCTCCACGAACTTGGTAAAGTAGGATTGACTCCTACCTCATCAACAATGGTTTCAACAGAAGCAGCAATGAGCCCACTCCATATGTCAAACAGAGCAAGGTAAAATACTGATGGTATGTCTTTATGTTGATGACACGATTTACACTAGTAATTTGATGCTTGAAGATTTTAGGACAGACATGAAAAAAGAATTTGAAATGATTGATCTAGGACTGATGAAGTACTTCCTTGGCCTGGAAGTTACTCAAACTGATAAAGGTATTTTTATCTGCCAACATAAGTATGCTACTGATATTTTGCAGAGATTCAGAATGGATAAATGTAAACCAGCAGAAACCCCTATAGCTCTCGGCACCAAGTTAACCAAGAATGGTGATGAACCAACAGTAAACAATACACTCTATAAACAAATGGTAGGCAGTTTAATGTATTTGACTACAACTAGACCTGATTTGATGTATGGTGTCAGTCTTATATCCAGATTTATGGAGTCTCCCAAAGACTCTCACTGGAACGTTGGAAAAAGAATACTGAGATATGTTGCAGGCACACTTGGATATGGCCTCTGGTACACTCATACACCAGACAATACTCTTACAGGGTACACTGACAGTGATTTTGCAGGTAGTATTGATGATAGGAAAAGTACATATGGTTATGCTTTTCATTTGGGTACAAATATGATCTCTTGGGCATCTCAGAAACAACCCATTGTGAGCATGTCTTCTGCAGAAGCAGAATATGTAGCAGCCACCACAGCAGCTTACCATGCAGCTTGGCTAAGAAGACTGTTGAAAGATATGGGACACACTCCAAAAGATCCCACTTCTATTTTCTGTGATAATAACTCTGCAATGCAGTAGTCTAAACATAATGTATTTCATAGAAAAAACAAACACATTCACACTCGCTATCACTTCATTCGTGAGTTAGTCAATGAAAAACAAATTTCTTTACTGTTTTGTGGCTCTAAGGAGCAGTTAGCTGACATGTTCACCAAACCATTGGGAACATCTGCATTTGTATATCAGAGAGAGCACTTAGGCATAGATAGTGCTGATGATCTACTACCAGTTGAGATTAAGGGGGTGTGTTGAAGAGAGTAATCTCACCCGTAGTTAGGTTAGAGAGTTAGGTAACCCATGACGGTATTTACCTAACTATGGCATTCACCCACAGTAATATTGTTTTGTATTTCCTATTTAAATAGCTCTGAATAATGAGAAGGCAATTATCTACCCGTGTGTTTTCTGTTTGCTCCATTCTTTTCTTTCACACTGTGGACTTACGGGTCGTTCTTCCAAACCATTGCCCATTACGCCAATGAGAGCAGAGTTGTTTAACATATGCCATGTTTATTGGTATTCCACTGCTGTTGCTGTTGGTGTTGATGATCCTCTCGTATGGGAGAGAGTATTGATTTTGAGGAAAATATGTCTGAGTAATGGGAATGGAACTGGTGTTATTGGGGTCCATACTTGTTCAACATATGACAAATTATACGCAGAATCAGCAAGCATTTCTCCGGCCATAGCTCTATTGCTCCCAGTGTATCCATGCTCCCGATGATTTAAATATCGATTATTCTGCAAGCTGCTCATTTGTCCTGGCTGTTCAACTCTCCTTCCCTCCATAATCACTCCATCATTTGTTGCATTACGCATCCATGACTGAAACTTGATTGAATCTAGATGTATAACAGTCTCCTATTGTCCAGGATATGAAGTGGATTGCAAATAGTTTGCAGAGCCCTGAAGATAGAGATCAAACAAATGTGAAGATGGTGCAATACCATGTTGTACTGAATTTGGATTTGCATTGAAACCAGGCTCCATAAACTGTCATTGTTCGTAATGTCCTGCAAGATTCTGCTTATGATCATGACTGGTAATGGAGGAGAATGTGGGCATAACGATGCTCTAATTATCTAGAATGAGATGTGCACCATTGATGTTCGTAGTAGTGAAGGGTGAAGTGGACTTCGGTGCCATTGTGTTATCTGGAATGAGATGCGCGCCATTGAAGTTCGTAGCAGTGAAGAGTGAAGTGGAATTCAGTGCCATTATGGATTGAATAGTGTGCCGTGGCCGTATGCAGCTAGATAAACAATATTTTTTTATGGGCACTCGAACTCTTCTGTATTAGCAACTCATATTACTCTGTGATCTCGTCTCAATTTCTGTTGGAAAACCTATTGAAGCGTATGTTGATGAACCAATGCTTTGCTTTTTTAGGTAGGTTTCTTCTATTGAGGAGGCTGCATGCTAGTTGCTTAGATTACCAAACATGTGGCAAGTGATTCAAGACATGTGTTCTCTGTGAAAGACTAAGAATTGTGCACGTCTCACATGACGTGCGAAGTTTATGTTATAGTTTTGTTTACTAGTAGCTTTAATTTCTAAAACAATTCATGTTTACAGAGTAATGCTAGAGCAATATCTATCATTAATTGGAACATTGTAATATAGATTATCAAACATAGGATAGAAACCTTAAGATTCTATTTTTTCATCATCGGTTGTTTCGGGAAGAGGCCAAATAAGACCACAAAATTTTGTATTGGTTGATAGGAGAGTATATACATTGTCATTGGTCCATATAGCGGTTAAGATAAGTGCCAAATAAATGCCAAATAAATGCTGAAAACAACATGCACAGAAAACTTTGGTTAAAAAATTGTTTTCTGTGCAAAATACTTGATTTCTGTGCAAAGGTTAATAGAATCTGCGGCAAGCCAATTCATAGAGTCCCTGCCAGCCGAGGGCAGCTGGGACTAATAATGAGTTAATGATTTTAAAATCAATTCATGAATTGGAGATTGAGTTAGTAAAATAAAATAGATACCAAAAATATTTGTATTTTTTTAATAAATTTATTGTAATTTTTAATTATTATTTTATATTTAAATTTCTTTTCCAATAAAGTTATATAAATATTATGGAAAACTTTCATATATATGATTCGACATTTTCTGAAGATGGTATATCATCGTAATGTATTGTTTTTTATGGTTTATTTGTGAAAGGAACATTCATGACTATATTTTTGTTGTTGAAGTAGTACCGTGATAATATGGCTGTATTGAGTCTCAACTTATGGTATGTTGTTTATTGTTACTAGATTGCACCAATTGTTTATATACTAGTTAAAAGAGTTACTTCATCAAGTGATTAAACTATGGGATTACATATCAAATTAAGAGGTTATGTCATGTGAGAAGGTTTAAAGTTAAACAAATCTAATGAATAGAAGATTTGTTGTATGTTTGGTAGTTAAAAAGATAAGACTATAGACGAGGATTTTTCAAAAAAATTATTTTCAAATCAAAGTTCAATTAAAGAGGTTTTTCTGTTAGTCTTTTAGCTTGTGAAGTTCATGTGAGAATGTTTAAAGTTAACAAGCTCTATTCACTTCATAATTTTTTTATATGAGAAGTTGATGAAGAGAGAAGACTACAAACAAGGTGTTTCAAAAACAATCCTAATATTGTCTAGTTCAACAAAGAAGTGGTCTTGTATTCGAGCTTGATTATGCCCCCTAATTGGGAATCGATGATGTGGTTAAGATTAATCCTTTCAAGTTATATTAAGACTCTTCCTTGGAGAGGAGAATTCAACACGTTGAGGATATCATACCAAATATTCAACTACCCTTTAAGGTAGTGAGGTAAAAACCTCTGTAAATATTAAAGTAGAAACATTATGAAAGCTACAACCTAGTATATGATTCTATAAATAAAACCATCATATTCATAAACTATGTAGCAATTTAAATGCACAAAACACATTGAATAACACAAAAAAATCTCCATTATCTTATTCTTATTAATGGACAAAAATTCTTATGGAAGACTATGTTTGTAGAAATATTCATGGTCTCTATCTTTCTCTACATTCTTATTATCATCTACAAAAATACCAATAATGAAGGCCCAATGAACCAGGATTCTATAACATATATCCTTCCTTTTATACATTTGGAATTCCAAATAGTGTAAAACTAACTCATTTTCTTGGTAATTCATATTGTCATAATAATCGAATGTGTCAATCCTTTTATTTTTGAAGAACTAGCCATGGGAGATAGATAGGAATTTAACACGAAAGGAATTGTGCAAAAGGACATGGTGGAAGATAAGATAAACATCGAATATGCACAAGGAAAGAAGTTGAGTCATAACTGTCTTAAGTAGTTCGAGCTAACCACCACAAGTTGTTTAAAAGATCATCAAGAGCCGAGGGGTGGGGTTAGAGGATTAGAGAATGAAAAGGTTAGTGGGAAAGTAGGTGAATGTAATGGGAGGGATCTAGGTGGTGATATTCATGCTAGATGACATCTATCTTTGGAGACTTTAACTATTAAGGAATACTTTGCTTTGCTGAAAAATGAGTAATAGAAAATGGCGGTTTCTTGTGTCTCCTTAAATGATGAATGTATCTTATGTGTTGGTTTTTGTATATTTATGCATTCATGATATATTGTTGTGAGGAAAACTATCCTATGATTGGGGTTGTGGTCACCAAAATACTAAGTCTGCTAAGATAGACATCCAAGGGTTTACAGAGAGAAAATTAGGTTTTATCATCAAACAAAGCTATATTAAGAGTTGGAAAGGTGGAGAATCATGTACCTTGTTTATGGAGTTTGATCCTAGCTTTCGTTGCTCCTTATATCTGCTCCAAATGGTCCAAACTTTGATATGTAAGACCAACCACAACACCTTCCTAAAAAAATATAAATATATAATAGGAAATATTATTGATGAATTGAAAGACAAAAAATAACATACATTTATTAATCCACTTTCAACATAAGATATCGATTCTTTTATCAAGCATGCCATAAACTCAAAAAATGGGAAGGGAAATATGTCAATTCTCTTATTAACAATGGAAACTGTCCTCCTGCGATGTTCACCCAGTACTTGTGTTTGTTGATACAACCTACGGTTCTCCGTCAATTGACACCTTGTGGCAGTTAACAACTAGTTGCGACAGTTAAATTTATGTTAGACAGAAAAAAATATGGAGGGTCGTTACATAATTATTAACCTCGGCAATTAACCTCTGCTACAATTATTAGACAACTGATGTTTCTAGAAGGTCGCAAACCTCTGTTTCCTTATTTATGTTTTGCAGGTTGCTTGCGAAGCTTGTTGAAGAATATGGACTGCGACCATGGACTACGAAAATGGTCGTTTGCAATATACATATGCAAAAACCCTAATTTATTTTGTTTTCATTGCTTATTTTGTATATGTTTTCAAAACCCTAATTGATTTTCTCAGCGTTTTTCTATGTTTCTCTGCAAATATGTATAGAATACAGAAATATTGTTTAAACCTATAAATTATTGCTTATACTTTTACTAACAGTCTATATATATAACCAAATCGTATATTTTAGGCTAGGATAATATAGCTTACCTCTGATTCAAAACCTTTTGTTGTTGTAATACCTTTGATTCGAAACCTTTTGTTGCTGCAATACTCCACGGGAATCTGAAAGTAAAACTTAACGTTAAACTAATAGGACATGGCAACCAAATCTTGTTCATCATGTTAAAAGAAAATACACTTGCCTAATTATGTGCTTGGTTGTTCGATGTTGGGTGATTACTTCTAAGATGTTATTCTTCTTATATAGACTTCAAACCCCATGAATCAGAGGCGGGGGAGCCTATCAACCCACTGTTGATGTATATGTAACTTCGGAATGTATTCTCCTATGTATCTTATGTATTGTAACCCGATGTTTATTCCGGGATGTTTCTATTATGTATTTGAGTCATGTTGTCTTACCCCGATGTTCCGATCGGGAGGATTAATAATGTAAACAAGTCATATCAAGTCATTAGGTAAGTCCCCACAGTTTCGGGGCACTTGAGTTATTATACACTAATTAAGGTGTAGGCTCGAGTAGTAATTATTAGGTCGAGCCTACGTGTGAAATGGCAATTCAAGTGAACGGATGAATAT
>LPNX010464849.1:53721-94305 GCA_001517045.1 Pseudotsuga menziesii | reverse complement strand
TTGATCAGACGTAAGTGCTGGGCCTTTCTGACGAGTAGGTCAGATGTGAGTGTTGGGCGTGCCTTTCTGACGAGTAGGTCAGATGTAAGTGCTGGGTGAAGGCCTACATGAGGAGTAGGCCTACAACCAACATGAAAAAGGGCTGGCTCTGTAGAACTTCCTATGATGAGAAGAATCTTGAGATAGCACCAGTGTTGATCCAGATCGAGTGATGATCCAAATCCAGTAATGATGATCCAGCAGTAGTGATCCAGATCGAGTGATGATCCAGATCCAGTCCAGTGATGATGATCTAGATCGAGAGATGATCCAGATCCTATGATGACTTGAAGACGATGATGACTTGAAGACGAAGATGACTTGAAGACGAGATGATCCAGCTGTTACAGAGAAGAAGACCAGTGCTGAAAAATTGTGTCGAAAGAATACCTTCCTAGTTAAGAGGGAGTGTTGATGTATATGTAACTTCAGAATGTATTCTCCTATGTATCTTATGTATTGTAACCCGATGTTTATTCCGGGATGTTTCTATTATGTATTTGAGTCATGTTGTCTTACCCCGATGTTCCGATCGGGAGGATTAATAATGTAAACAAGTCATATCAAGTCATTAGGTAAGTCCCCACAGTTTCGGGGCTCTTGAGTTATTATACACTAATTAAGGTGTAGGCTCAAGTAGTAATTATTAGGTCGAGCCTACGTGTGAAATGGCAATTCAAGTGAAAGGATGAATATAAATAGAGAGTGAGAGTCTCTCTATTTATCACTTGTGACATACATCACTTGCTCTCTCAAGTGTGGCGCACCTTTGGAGAAGGAAATACTTTGGCTTGACAGAAGACAGAAGGCTACTGCTGTTTTGGGAGATCTCTTACTGTTTTGGTGTTGATTCTATCTTAGAGGAAGTTGCGGGGTTTTCTCCTTTATGGTTTCCCCGAGGAAAACTCTTTGTGTCTCTTGTCTCTTGTGATGTGCTCATGTTTCATTGCTGTACTTGTTATTCTCTCAGTGAAAAGATCCTAAGATCATAATGCTAGCTTAATTGTTGAAAAACTAACACCCACGCATCATGAAGCAGAGCCACGCATCGTTCAGAATCCATACCGAACTCTAACTGAACTCTAAGTTGATCTAACACAATGACTCCTATCCTACCACATTGCAATCACTCAGGATCAGCACTCCTGTAGATGTCGGTTCTATAACTAATAACTAACACACTACTAAATGGGATAGTTTAAAGATCAGACGATGATGAAACTGATCACCGCGGTACAACCTTCTAAATTTTGGTGAATCTTGATGATCCGCTCGATCAAGTGCATCCCAAAAATATGAGATATATATGTCATTGTTGTAAACCGTTAACAAACACGAGGGAACCCACCAATAATGAAAAGAACCACAAGGTACCTAGTACATTCTAACAAGTGTGAATATATGGTCTTGAAGTCGAAAATCATTCCTAGAGAAAGATGAGTTGAAGTCAATGGGAAGAGACTTGTTGGAAGGGAGGTATTAAGGCATCCTTCATCATCCAACACACAAAGAAGTCACATAATGATATGGCGAGGAACTAATCATCAAGCACATGATGAAATGTACTTACACACAAGAATGACCGACACATGAGGTTAAGGAAATTATAGAATGGACAACATTGGATATATCCTTGAACTTTGAGCACGACACAAAAGTGACTTGAGGAACTTTTGACACAAAGAAATGATGATGTAAATCTGCAATGTAAGATACATTGATAGATTCTCCATATGATTGGAAGAGTGTTGGCATAGACTAACTACTACATTTCCATTTTGGAGAAATGAATGGGTGTCCCCTTATTTCTAGCATTAGGGGATTTTTGAGGTAAAAAATGGGTCTCAAAACAAAAAAATGTGCCATCAAAATTAACTTTACAAGAACCAATCACATTATAGTGGATGACATCACCTATAATGGTCGAGTTGGCATTGGTTGAGTTAAAAATACTTATTTGTCAAATGTCAAATGTCAAATGGTGAATGAAAACTCATAATTAACCATAACAATATTGTAAATAAAATATTCATAATGAAAAAAATACCTATATATTAGTTTTGAAAATAATATAAATGAATTAAATTAATTTTAAAGTATTTATAAAAAAATAACTTTAATATTTTAATATAAACTACATTATTAATAAAAAATTATTCAAAATAATAATAATGAAACTATCAATACATAAGGCAAAAAATATTTTACATGTTATGTGGCATTTAATGCGACGACCGTTGCACTGTGAGCCATTGGATCTCAACCTGTTTGAGATCCAATGGCCCACAGTAAGACGACCGCCACATTAAATGTCGCATAGCATGTAAAGTATTGTTTCACAATACATAATATGTAATTTAATTTTTTAATTAAAAAGTTAAACATTATTTCAAAATATGGATACGTACTCTTTAAAGCCTCACTAAAAAGTCAAATGAATTGATTTATAAATAGTATATACACAAATTATCTTATATTGTTTAATTAATATATTATATAAACCATGTATTTTATATTGTTTAATTAATATATTGTATAAATAATGTATTTTATGAGTTATTTTATAAATAATCTTGATATTAATATTAATAGATAATTAGTATATAAATAAATCATTAGGTTTTATGTTTCATTTTTAATTGTTAAATAATGATAATTTCTTTCTATATATAATTTATTTTTGAAATTCAAAATATTTTGAATATTGAATAAGTAATTCATATTCAAAAAATCAAAACTAACATCCTTTATTTTATTTTATAAGTGCATTATTTCAAAGTACATTTATCATATTATATTTAAAAGCAAATTATATATTTAAAAGTAATTCCACTTTTAGTTACATTAAATATATTTTTATTGATTTTATTTTTAGACATCTTTTCAATTTAACTTAACCATAGTTACATGGGTTGTAATGTAAGACTTGAGTTGTGAGTATACCTTCCCCATACAATTCCTAACTCATAATATTAAATATTATATCTCTTATGAGGCCCATTTTAGACCTCAAAATTCTCTTAATGTTGGTATACATTCCTAAAATATTGATTAGCAAGTTGTTGGAATATCATTTTCGGTTGTGGTTTGGTTTAATTCCTATTTTATTTTCTGATGGTGATTTGCATTTTGATTTATTTTCAATGCACATGATTTGGATGCTATGGTTTCTAATCATGTTCTGATATCTTGTCGTATTGGTTCTTGTAAGCCATGTTTGAATGTTCCTTGAAATATAGAATTCGATATTATAACGATTAACATTAAGTTCCATGATTGAAAGCATGGAGCCCAATATTATACGTCATCTACAATTACATAAGACATAGCCTTTTGGGTCTTCATCGTTCATCCATCTCTTAATCGTTAATTGTAGTAATAAAATTTCCAAGATCAATTTAAACAAACATGAGAAACATTATGTGTTATGAGAATGACTTATATCTATGTGGGATGTTGGAAATTTTTATTTACTATCGTTAATATGGTTCTTATGATTTTATCAAGACCCGTGCTCTCTATACATTGGTATTCCTAAATGATTTGGTTAAAATGTTTTTCTCAAGATTATTGATTTTATATCACCTTACACCTTACTTAATCCATGATGGGTTCACTCAATGAACTCGTTCCATAGCATGATTGTTCACAAGATATTAAAGAGTATCCCTAATTTTAGTAAATGTTGGAAAATGCCTCCTAAAATTGTATTGTTGAACCCCCTGCCAATATACCTTTCCAATTAATAAAACCCCTAGTTTCATTAGATATTGTGGGTATCCATTTTTATCGACCCATTTTTAACACCCCCTTTATATCATATTATCAAGTTGTAACAAGCAAGATCTTTAGCACAGCTTAGTATAAGAAAACAAGACGCTAAATAAAATAATAGTATAATGCTAATAATGACCCCACCTATTGTAGGGGCAACTGATCAATTTGTAGTGTTGGATAGTGGAAGACCTGAAAAACTAGTAATCGGGAAGGGAAAATACGTAAAAGGAAACCAAGTCAAAATATCAATGTAACAAAGAATGTAAAATATTGATAGTCCAATAATCAGTGCAATGCTTAGAAAATAAGAGAATTTGAAGATGTTTCACACCATAGCTTTCCAATCTACCAATTTTATATCATGTAAATATAGATATAGCCACAGATACCTCAAGTTTTCTATAATCTTAATCGTTAAACTCTATAAAAATGTAAAATTGAAACCCTTTCATAGATGCACTTCCGTACATTTCATTGTATTTTATTTATTAAGACCAAACACTTAATTTTTCGCTAAGAACAAACTACAACAAATAATAGTATTGATTCATGGGAAAAATGTATTAATTGTTTTTAAAACATGTTCAAAAAACTTGAAACAATCCATCGACCAAAAGTTTAGTCCTACTGAAATAATTTTTATCCATTGTGCTAAATTTCCTCTATTTGAATTGACCATCTTGTATACAATCACTTTCTCAATTTAACTTTACTTAACATTAGATAAAACTCTATTAACCATAAATATTAAATATTTTAAAAACAACATCATAAAAAAAATATAAAAAACATTCTATTTGACACGCACACACATACTATATATGTCATGTACCCAAATATTACACCATAAATAAAAAAATTAAATTTCGTAGAGTGTTTTCTTAAACGTAAGTTCAAAATCTATCTTTCTGCATGATTAATTCTAATTCAATTTCTTGTATGTATGAAGGCAATACTTGTTGTTTGTTTGGCAATAACTTCGACTATGACACTTTTGTAATCATCATTTTATGACAAGGTGATATATTAATCTTACAATGTATTTATTTTTAACTAACTATGAATAAATCCTACGTCTTGGAAAAAAGTCTTACGCCAAATTTCTATGTTGCAACACATTATGTTGCAACACCCTATGCCAAAGTACTATGTTGCAACACCTTATGCTAAATTACTATACTGCAAAACCCTAGGCTAAATTACTTTGTTGCAACACCCTATGCCAAAGTACTATGTTGTAACACCTTATGCTAAAGTACCATGCTGAAACACCCTAGGATAAAGTATTATGTTGAAACACTCTAGGCTAAAGTATTATGTTGAAACACTTGAGGCTAAAGAATTATGTTGAAACACCCTAGGCTAAAGTATTTTATGTGACCTAAGGGACTCACAATGTTTAAAAGGCATAACTTATGTTACAATTTTTACCTTACTTGTATATGGTAAAATGGTCTTAAAGAGGCATACATGCCTAGAAAGCTCTTACATGTGATGATAAAAATAAATAAAAGGGCATAACCTACGTTGTAAACCACTATGAAAAGGTTAAATTTTAATATATATATATATATATATACGACCATGGGAGTTACAAGGGTTTTAAGGTTACGAGCAATTGGATGACAACTCATGTGAAATGGAAGGAGGTTTAAATGAGGTTTTCAAGATTCCCAAAGGTCCTGTCTTGTGAGTTGACAACGAAGACATGAAACTTTAATGTTTCGGCATAATTTACTGCTCTTCGTAAAAAGAAGGTTGATCTTGTCCCTCCACTTGTAACTCCTCATGATCCACTGTTACGAAGAGAAATTCCTATGGCTTGGGGTACCACAACAGACAGCTTGACTCCAAAAATCAATCTTTTCCAATATGAAATAGAAATTAAATGTCTAACACTAAAGGATCAGACCTCATACCTTATTTCGAACGGTTGAAGTAGATCCCCGTTGAGCCTTCCAACTTCAGCTTGAATTGATAAATTACTTCCTCAACAACAATTAAACAATACAAGCATACTATATATCATGGTGTTAGATCTATTCTAGCATATATAATCAACAATATTTGAAAACATCCCATGGATAAAATATTCATTCAAACACACATTATTGGACAGGAAAAGATATTTCTATTAATATAAATCAGAGATTAAAATAGATACAACCTCTGTCGGCACGTTTGCAAATCGTAGAAACTGAATCCCCCACTTGGGCCACTTGGGCCTCCACCACCTCAATCCTCCATCTCTCGATAGCAAGCTCACAAGCAAAAGGCAAGCTTGGGAAGAACAAAAAAGTGCTCCAAGGGACAAATGGATGCAGACTCAAGCATAAGTTCCATCAACAATGGACTATAGTTTCTTTGCTCTCAATTCTCTCATATGCCTTCAATGTATCATAGAGTTCCTTATATAGATTTTCAAAGGGGTAATGAAAGGTCGAATCCGAGCGATCTCAAGGCATAGGGAAGGCCAGGAGTCAAGTGAGTTAGATCCATGTCAAGGAAAACTCCAAAAGGATTTGGATTTTGTACACATCCCGATGTACGCGGTTTTAGTGGTCAAACCTGTGTATATACATGATCAGAGGTTTAAAAGTCGTGTGTATCATTTTCACATGTTTTTAGGGATGGTCAAGGAAACATCAAAGGACAAAAAATGGCCCAAGGGGTCTAAGGAGTCTGCAGAGGGACAGGGGAAGGCCATACAAAGTGTGATTCACCTGGAGTGGTAAAATCAGCTATAACAGATGCCCCCTAATGTGTGAGGTCAGAGGGGTCATACGATGGCCGAAATACATTATAAGTCCCTCCCAGAAGTGGAGTGATGAAGAATCCCAAATAGAAGACCAACCACCCCATCAGCATAGTACAATGATACAAATCTGCACATAACTACAAATACATATAGTAGTCCCAGATACATAAGAGTACAATGGCCATGAATAGGCATGATACAAGATATCACATAAGTGGTCATCACCACGTACAATATACATAGATCAGAATCTCCATGATGAAGATATACAAAGGATCATGATCTCCATAATGGCTGAAGATATATAATGGATCAAGATCTCCATAATAGCTGGAAATGTCTGACATATACTGGAATCAAGTCACGAGAGCTGAAATCTCATGAACACTGGCACGATCAAGGAGGTAGCATATAAGAGATGCCACCAATCTGGAAATTCTTCTACACAAACCGCTATGAGTACATGTCCTACTATGTGAATAGAGGTGTTGAGGTCAAACATAGTAGTCCATCGTCTGATTACTGGTCATTAATGTATACCGTTAACAGACGCAAGATCACCCACTGATAATGAAAATGGGAATAAAGGTACTAGAGTGCAAACTAACAAGTGTGAATAAATGTGTTGAGGTCGAACACTTGAGAGGATCCATCAATCAGGGGACATTGATGTACTCCCAAAGACTGTCGATGGCGAGAGAACTTACCACTGATGACTGCAAGTCTCAAGGCACTCAACATGACTCTAGATTCCAATCCCAGAATAAATGATCTGAAGTCGATGGGATGAAATCCGCTGGAAGGAGGGCATTAAGGCATCCCCCATCATCCAACACGAGGTACTTAGCAAAGCTGTATAATATGGAAGGACTCGATCATAAGGTGCACGAACCAGTAACTATACCGGGAATGGCTGACATTCAAAGTCAAGAAAACTGAGGAATGGCCGACTCAGGCTTCAAATTCCTTCGAACAAGAGCATAACGACGTATGGTGACTGAATAAAGGCAGCATAGACTTGCTATACAAACTGGGATATCTCTGTGACACAGGAGGCATCGACAGAGGCTCCATGGGGACTGGAAGCTTAACCAGTCGATGGAGATAAACTTAGATAAACGAGTACAGCTCCTAAAGTCAAACTATAAACCCAACCAATCGATGTGATATACAGTGCTCTGTTCGAAGGCGACACGACTCGACAGCTGCCAAAGATAACATCTTTCCTTGTCCGACTTTTTGGTTTTTTGATTTTTTTGGACTTTTTCAAATATTTAAAAAGATTGAAAAAGAATAAAATTGATTTATAGTTATAGACTAGGAGGAGACGAGTGTCATAAGGGCAAAAAAACTAGTTCCAAGCAAAGGAACATACCTATGCTCAATGCAAGGATACATGTGTAGGATATCGACACTCGGAGGAAAATCCCCTGCCAGTAAAAAGGGAATCAAGTTGCAAAGGATATAAAAAATGGCTCTGCATGGCTAGACATGAGACAAGCTCAAGCTATATGGCTGATACGCAATGTCAGGGAAGCCGGCGTAAGGCTCAATAAGGCAGGAAAAGCTCATGCTAATGCAATTACAACTTGACATATACAAGGGAGTCCTAAGGAAAAAGGCCAGCATAAAGTTCAAGAGGAGTATGAAGCTCTTGCTCAAGGACATGGCAGGACTAAAAGGGACTCCCGGACCTAAGAGAGGACTCACAACATGGGTACCAAATGCAAAAGGGAGCTAGATAGGACACCCATGTATAGGAAAGCTCTACCATTCACATAATATCACTTCTAACAGCAGCATGAAGGTTTTGTGATACCATGGAATGGGTTCATACCTAAGGTTAAGATGGAATGGTCATAAGGTAATGCATAAGTGCAAGCGGATGTGATATCCTGACCTATATGCCAGTTTAGACATAATACCTATGATAGGAACGAACGGGATGAAACCTGGGAGAGAGTGTACAAAAACTAGACCCTACATGACAACCATATTAGTCCTAAAACAACCTGAAATAGCCAATAAAGAATCCAAACTATAGGATATAGGGAGGAATGATCATGGCAACTGCACCCAAAGGAAACAATGTGGTGGACGATGGGACATAAAAAGGAAAGTAAGGTGTAGACCCAACGTTCACAAATCCACTACCACCCCCATGAGGGTGACCACCGGTGTAAAGATCGAGAGAAGGGAGTCAACATCCTCCACAAATGGAGTAGAGGGTAGAATGTGACCATTCCCAAATCTATGAGCATGGTAAGGGGCTGTGATTCCCCCAAGTCTGACACCAGGGTCCATACTAGGACCAAGGACGGGTGATAGGATACCAGGCATGCCAAGAATAAAACGACCCAAAATCAAGAGAGGATAAATACTCAAGTAACCGTGATCCCAAAGGCCAACTAGCGCACAAAGAGCACACTCCTAAGAAAATCTACAGCCAAAATACAAGCAAACCAAGGGGAGGATATGTGAGCTCCCGAATGCAGTAGGTATGTCTCTCATAGGAAAGGCTTGAAACTCCCATACACTACAGGCGGAGGTACGTAACCAATTATAGTGGTCCTCAGCTTCAACGCATATAGCGACTGTACTGTCCGACCCCTACCTGGCCAGGACACCCATAGAATAACCTCTGTAAGTACCACCTCGATATCCTAGGTAAAGCCACTAAGGTCACCTCAATATAATCAATTCTCAGGCGGACATTCGTAGGCAGTATTGACCGTATGGGAAGGGTAACAAAGCCCAAAACTCTCGAAAGAGCCCCCAGATACGAATACAATCTTGGAAATATCTCCGGTGCTACTTAGTTATGACTAGGGGTCATCCCAATCAATAACTGCTCACACTACCTCGTGCTTAACTCCCTTTTGAGAGGAGGATCCTGAAAAACACTGTTTATACCAAGGAATTTCACACACTCACCTAGACAGACACATACACGTTGTTGTTTAGTGGTCTTGGAGAATTTACTCACAATGAACTATTCCAAGACCCTAAAACCTAATATTGTTGGTGCACCCTATAAAACAAAAGGGTGTAATCCATTTTATTATGCGTTGATTTTAATTGGATGTAATTACTAAAAGGGAAATGGTCGTGCAACTAATGACATTATGACTCAACAGTGAAATAAATATGCACACCATAACAAACAATGCTAGGTGCAATCTTTGTCAAATGAAAAATAGGGTATGCCACTATATGAGATACATAAATATATATTCCTTTCCGAATGCCAATGCAATCCTTCCTATATGAAAGCCTAAACACAACTCTCATCCAAGCAATCCAATGCAAGTACCTCCTCAAATCCATATCTAAGATGCAACTAAGAGTGCAACTACTTTGTATTTTTCAATATAAAAGAATGAAAAATGCAATAAAAGTCATCTAAAACTCTCAGTCTCTGCAACAAGTATAAAACATAAGCCCAGCAAGACACCGAGACAAAAAAGAGTAATGCACTAATGGAAAAACAAAAAGGATAAATGACTAAAACTAATTTCAATGAAAAAGTGGTCTCTGGTCACAAAAGAGGCATCCAACAGACAACATCAGACCCAAGGAAGACCCAACCACACTCACAACCCACCCAACAACTTCCCACAACATCAAACTCATCAAAAGGGAGGATGTGCGCGACCGTTTAAAGAACAATTGCATATATACGCGACTTTTGGCCAAAAAACTGCATGTATACGTGGATTTTAGCCAAAAACATGCGTGTATATGCGACTTTTGGCCAAAACTCCGCATATGTACGCGAATTTTGGCCAAAAACCTGCATATACAGAGAAGGCAGTGGTAGAAAGCAGGCCAAGGGTCAAACCAATAAAGGGGAGTGTCAATTGATGAACATACTATAAAATGCAACACAGAAACAAGGAGAAACAAAGAGCAAGTCAATAATAACAAGCCCATTGTGCCCGCAAACCCCCAAATAAAAACAAGGAACATCCCCAATGGAGTCGCCAATTCTGTTACGAAGATAAATTCCTATGGCTTGGGGTACGACAATAGACAACTTGACTCCAGAAATCAATCCTTTCCAATATGCAATAGAAATTAAATGTCTAACACTAAAAGATTAGACCTCGTACCTTATTCCGGACGGTTGAATTAGATCCTCGTTGAGCCTTCCAACTTCAGCTTGAATTGATAAATTGCTTCCTCAACAACAAGTAAACAATACAAGCATACTATATATCATGGTGTTAGATCTATTTTAGCATATATAATCAAAAATGTATAAGCATTTGAAAACATACCATGGATAAAATATTCATTCAAACACACATTATTGGACAGGAAAAGATATTTCTATTAATATAAATCAGAGATTACAATAGATACAACCTCTGTCGGCACGTCTGTGAATCGGAGAAACTGAATCCCCCACTTGGGCCTCCACCACCTCAATCCTCCATCTCTCGATAGCAAGCTCACAAGCAAAAGGAAAGCTTGGGAAGAACACAAAAGTGCTCCAAGGGACAAAGGGATGCAGACTCAAGCATAAGTTTCGGCAACAATGGATTATAGTTTCTTTGCTCTCAATTCTCTCATATGCCTTCAATGTACCATAGATTTCCTTATATATCTTTTCAAAGGGGTAATGAAAGGTCGAATCCAAGCGATCTCAAGGCATTGGGAAGGTCAAGAGTCAAGTGAGTCGGATCCATGTCAAGGAAAACTCCAAAAGGATTTAGATTTTGTACACATCCTGATGTACGCGGTTTTAGTGATCAAACCCGCGTATATACACAATTAGAGGTTTAAAAGTTGTGTGTATCATTTTTCACATGTTTTTAGGGATGGTCAAGGAAACATCAAAGGACAAAAAATGGTCCAAGGGGTCTAAGGAGTCTGCAGAGGGACAGGGGAAGGCCATACAAAGTGTGATTCGCCTGGAGTGGTAAAATCAGCTATAACATCCACATCGTTGGATGAAGTCTTAGGTTCTTATGCCAAGATTTGGTAAAATGTGTGTGTAGTTATTCAGTTGTGAATTTGATCTTTCGTTCATAGTGTTGGTTTTTTGTTGGTTTCGTTTTTGGACATCCTCTCTAAGAGTTGTTCTTTTCTATGCATTTAACTTACCTTATGGCATGACTGTTGGCGATTTTTTCTTGGTTAAAACAACTTACGTTGTGCTATCTGTGGCTTATCAACATGTTTGGTCGAGTTCATTTCTCTGCACAATATTTGAATAGTCTATGTTTCTTGTGTGGAAGGATTTAAGGTTCTGGTGTGCCTGCCTTTGGTCGATGATGGAGAAACTTCCTATACCAAAGAGGATAACAAGAATTTAAAAGGTAATAATATTTTAGTGAGTTTGATTTTATGCAACATAAATAGGAAAGAATGAAATCTCAAGCTTTCGGTTTGTACATGGAAGAGTAATGGAGAACTTGGAGGAGAAGAACCCTCAACACTTTGAGTGTTTCTATTTACATAGATATGTATGGGGTTCATTGTTTGCACACAAGGACAACCTTTAAACTGTTAGTTTGGAATCAATGGATAGAAAAAGGGTTGTGCAAGGTTCGCTTCCTTCTAAGCATCCCAATGCTCTGTTCCGAGGTAAGACAAATTTTATTATAGACTCTTTAATCTGATTTTTATTTTGTTTTAGTCAACCTTCGAAGAAAAATCTAACATTTACAGGCCTTGCATGCATGTACAAATCCTCGCATAGCTTCTTTATCCATGGAAAATCCATTTTGCATAAGCAAGGTATGAATTACCTTTTATCCAACTTGGATTTTTGAAAGCAAGGGCTTCTCGATCTCTATATTTTTAAGATAAGTTAGAAGGAAATATCTGTATTGTTGGATCTAGTAATTGGTTTTGCAACTAGAAAACCATCAAGGTTTTAAAAGGAAAATTGTAGGGTTTTAAATTTTTGTTAAAAGATTGGCCCTCGTCCTTTTTTATTATAATGCACTTTTGATTAGTTATCGTAATGGCTTCATTTTGATGAAGTATTTTTGGCTGAAAGCCGGTTTTCAATTTAGTTACCATTTTCAGTTTTATTTGCGACTGTAAGGAAATATTGACCTAATCTTTGGACTCTCTTAAATTGACTGTTTGTGAGCATTTTGTACTTGATCTTTTTGCTTAGTTTATCGTTTGATCTATTTATAATGGAAAAGAAAATATGGCTAACAATATATACAATGTTTAATAGATATTAGTTCTACATTTCGATGATATGAAGCCTCGCAACTCTACTCTTCATTTATGTTTCCTTATTTAAATTCCAAGGTTTTTAATTACAGATACTTGAATTTAGAGAAGAAATATGATATTAGGTTTTGTATAATATGATAATGATTAACGAAAGATAAAAAAACTCTACTAATTAAGATCCTCTGCACATGAACAATTTATACAAGAGATAATAAAAGATTAACATACTGTAAAATTATAATAAACAACTTCTACGTACTAACATTTTATAAGTTCAGTAAGATTAACAATCTACTTCAAGAATTTAAATCACAAGTTTAATGTACTAGATATATCAGAAAAGAACCTATCACCACCTATGGGAAAATGAAACTGAAGATGTCGCTCCTCCCAAATAACTCCCAGAGCATCCAAATTATTTTCTCTAGAACATTCAAGCCTATTCATTGAAGCACAAGGGAAAATACTGATCAATGCACAATCTCTTTCTCTACACCAATTAGATCATTTCCCTCCATCACAAGCCTCCTGCTTACTTGATGGAAACAAAAATTTATAGTATTTTTCCTAGTACTTGGTCATTTATGATCCACCTGCTCATTAATGCTCCACAAGGAGTCTTGACCTAATTTTGGGGAAGACACATCCCACATCACTTGAGTTTCTACTCAACATCTTTCACAAATTTTCATTTCCCTCTATGGGTCAGCAAACACTCTTTTAATGGCTACTTCAGTTCTGATTCCACTCAGTTATTTATTAATTAATAATAATAATTCCATTACATTTATTTTAACTTTATTTGTCAAAATATATAATAATAAAAAATAGTCAAAGTATTAATAATTTTGGCCTTAAAATATTTAATTAGTGTTTGGTGTGTGTGTGTGTGTGTGTATAATAGATAATATTAAAAAAATCAGCAATTGGGGCTTCATTCGACATAATCCATGCTAAGAGAGCATGGTTATTAGTAGTCCGATCCAAAATGTTTTGTAGTTCATGCTTGTTCTTCAAGAATAGGTCACCAAGAGGATTCAATGAGGAATTGGATAAGGCACAACCTTCTGTGAGATATAAGAGGAATTGGTGGCAAGACAGGTCTTTGCAGGTGACCTCTAAATATATGAAGAAGAAGATATGTAAATATATATGAATCCATCCCACAACTTGAATGGTATTCCTTATCCCACCCAAATAAAATAACCCCCAATATTTATATTACTATGTCAATTTAAAAAAAAAACTTGACCCCTTAATATGAGGCAATATATATTTGCAGGTTTTTAAGAGTATTCAAACCCCCAATATGAATCGACATGATATGATATTACCTCACTAGTGAACCCCCATGACTTAATCTCCATAGGATTTTTAATTTAACTTAGTGTCAGTCTCTTATATCATTTAGAGTGGGAATTCTCAATTATACTACATGTGACAATGTGTATGTTTAATGCTAATTGAAATCCAAATTATTATTTTCATTTCATAAGAAGCAAGATGATCTTTCTCCTAGTTATATATTTATTTTATGATACTTTCTTTGATAAGGTACACATTATATGACTATCATCGTGCTTATGTTATTTTACTTCAACTTTGAATGACATTAAGTGGTTCATCATTTATCCTATATTTTTAAATGATGAACAATTCCTACCATGTAGTTTTGTTATGGTGCCATATTCATTAATTTTATATGCTTTCTATTATTGCATCTGCTTGAATGGTGCTAGAATTTCTTCACAGTGAGATCTAGGAGTTAGAGCAATTTTCATAATCAAAGTATTTGACAAAATATGCAAGAGAACAACAAAATAGAATGAAATAGCACATCTGAATGGTGCCAATAATTGATCATTATATTATAGTACATCTTGTATATGTGTATGGTACATATTTATAATACATTGGGGAAAATTCATGATCCCTTGGAGGCCATGTGAATGCATACAAGTGTCAGGATAGGATTTGACCCCTAAACCCCCCTAGGTTGACCAATAGTCTCCCAAACCTAACCAAACAAACACAAATACATGTGTGAACATGTAAGGAGGAATAAATGCAGGCATGCAAGGCATGGGTGTACACATGTGTTAGTGGTTGAGTTTGTAGGAGCCAATAAATGACCAAAAAGACCATAAAAAAACCACATTCACACACTAGCGCCCCTAGTCAAAGAAGAAGTGGTTTGTAATCAATGCAGGAACCTGGTATGTTAGGATGATCAAACTAGAGCGCCTCAACTATCAGGATGATCAAAGTGGAGTGCATTGACTGTGATTTAATGAGCCAGAAATCAACTAATAAACCAATATTGATCAATATAACCTAATTATGATCATATAACATAAGTACTAGACAAATGAAAATGCCTCCTAGGTGTAGACCATGATGCTAAGGTAGATTAATTGCTCTAACACCCCCCCTTAAGCCTAACTTAGTACGGCTTATACAAAATGATTTATTAAGGCCTTGGAAACTAAGGCATAAGTCACCTTTTACAACAAAATTTTATTATTCCATGTAACCGAGATAAGGAGGAAAAACTTGATGGGCTCCAAAAATTGCTCATTTTCATGACTTCATTGTAGCTACTTTTCTAGCTCATCCACCCATAATTTAGTACATCTATGTTTACTGAATCTATCATTTACTTTATTTTATCAATTTAAACCATTAAACGTAAAAGAAGCCTAACTTGTAATTTTTTATGCATTAAATGCAATATTGTGCAAATGATAAGCATTTCAGTACTCCATCTAGCCATTCATCCGACCCTTCATTCAGTACCAAGTTTTGCACTGGGCTTGATAATGTATTGGTGCATACTTCTTGATGGTTATCCAGCTTACTTTGTTAATGAACCAATTCATCTTTGTCTTCAAGCTCGTATTGTTCTCGTATACCTATATATACTAATCAAAATCATAAATTAACATTGAAGCTTTAGTTCACTAATTTGATTATGTATCGTGACAATTTAAATCATTTTAAGAATAAAACAAATTTTAAATAATTAAATAATACTAATCATTTAAAACATAAAACTTATTGTAAATATTTTAACTATAACAATAAATTATATATATATACTAGTTGTTATTCATATATAAATTCAATATATATATTATTCATCAATTAAATAACATGGTAACTATTCAATAGTTTAAAATTATAAATAATTAAAATAAATATTAAATAACATAACATGACAGCTTCTATTATAAAACTATTTTAAACATAAAACATAAAACTTTAATTGTTATGCCACTCCAAAACTAATGAAATCTTACCCGGAGTATGGCCTAATCTGTTATCTACCATTTTGTTTTATGCAAATCAAAATGGTAACTAATTCTTGTTTTCTTGTTTTATATATGCACGTTACGGATCATGCATTGATCACTATCACGGTCAGGCTCATGGAATATCATGATATGGCGGTCTTAAATTAACCAATGCATAAGATATTAACGCAACATATCATTATGCAGAGCACACGGGTTTTAATAATAAACGGAGGGAGGCATTCAAAGGATTCAGCTCCAGGATTCCAACAATTCAGCTCAACCATTTTAAGAGAACATATGTTAAAATAGCTTTTTATTTTTAGAAAATTGTATTCAATTGTGGAAACCAACTTTGGGATTCATTGTTCATGTAAATGTTATATAAATCTAGCATTTGGCAATAACTATGCGAAGCTTTTAGATGTAAATGAAACTTACCATTCGCCTCCTTCCTAGTAAATGAATTTTCTTATAATATTTATAGAATTTTCTTTTAATATTTATAAACCGTGAAATCTCTTAACTTGAGGTCCATTTTCAAATGTTTATTGGTATTCAGCATTTACTTTGGAAATTCATAGATTAAACTTTGGTTTTGGTTAAATTTTAAAGTTTGTAATTAGAGTTCGTTCATTTGCAAATTTTAAGTTAAGATGGAATTTGTAATTAGAATTTGTTAATAAAGATAGGAGTTGTCAATTTTATAGGTTATCAAAATTTTAGTTATTATACTTTTAGTTTAATTTGTAATATGAATTAATTAGTTTAGTTTATTTAGTTTGTAATTTGGATATTTCTTTAATTGATGAATTTAAATTGTTTAGAGTGTTTTTATTTAGTTTGCAATTGTAATTAAATATGTAACATTTAAGTTGCAATAGAGTTTGTGATCTAGTTTTAAATTGTAATTGAGTTTGTAATTTGTAGTGTAAGATTTGTTTTAAAATGCTTGTGAATGATAGTTTTGAGTTTTTAAAGAAAGTAACAAATCGAGATTTTGTTATAAATTTTATTTGATAGTTCATAGGTTTCTTGCTTGATTTCAAATAGTATAGATACTTCATATTTGAAGATTATGTTAATTAATGATAATTTGGTAGAAAATGAATTAGTGAATTAGGTCGGTGTTTTTAATTAATTTGAAATTGGATTTACAAAATTAGTTTGTAATTGCATTTAAATGGGCTTTTCATTTATAAACATTTAAGAGTTATTATTAGATTATAATGTAGAGTTGATATTTAAAATTGGTTCGTAGTTTGAAATTAGTGACTGGTTTGTAGTTTAAGATTAGTTTATAGGTTAGCACACACTTTACAATTTAACATAGGAATAAAGAATTTATATGCATAGCTCATAGTCTGGTTTTACAATTGAAGTGTGTTCATTAGCATTAGGCTAGGACAAGTAAATTAGGTTAACCTTCGACCTTGCACATACAGTGCTTGTACCTCGAAGCTTACGAGCCTCAGGTTGACATTTTCACTTGGAATTAATTAGCATATATTTTCACCAACAAACCTCATGGGACAAAACCTGCCCTCAAAAATGGACATAAAAGAGATGATCAAAGATGTCTTCAATAGGTCCTCTTATTCACTTGAATGAGCTGAAAGAACAACTCCTTGGTGATGGACTTGGTGAAGATATTGTGGATGCCAAGATCATGCATCAATGCATCAAAGTGTTGTAGACAAAGATCATGTGGAGAGGCCCTTTAATGGTTATCATTTGATTATGGAGAAGCATCATAAGAATGTTTTTTGTTGCAAGCATACTTTGATCTATATGCATAATCAATCATGGAAAATATATATGTGCAAACTCTTTCCAAAATAACATCAAAAGATTTACCAAAATTTTCCTCATGTGTAGTTGCCATATCATAAATAAAACCATGAATCTTCTTTCCAATTTGATGAGGTGCCTTCATAACTATGTAACAAAGCTCATGAGGCTCTCAAATATTAGAATATATGTCATATACAATAGAAAATATCAGAGGTATGGTGTCTCCATGAGCGAATGGGTCCATAGAGAGAGAAGAGTGAGCAACTAGATCACATTTACAGTTGAGTGAATGTGGATGGTATGGAGACTTGAGATTTGAACCATGGGTGGTAAAATCAAGTCCAAACATATGGAACATCAGCCCCATGAAGGCCAATGACATGTATGCCTAACCAATGAAATACATACAAGACATAAAAGCAACATGCACAAGTGACATAGCATTGGAAACTAGGCAATTTTGAGATTTTCCAACTAGTGAACTTGAGGGTTGTCGGGTCTTTTGGTCATGAAATAGTTGGGGAAATGATTCTATGACTTTCATAGGATGTATATCAACCTGTATATAACCTTCAAAATCAGAATGGGAAATATCTGATTGGATTGGGGACGAGCTTTCAGAAGGGACATAAAAGACTAGTGAAAAATGACTAGTTTTTGGAGGAAGCTTTGGTGAGCTGGTTGGGGTTTCTCATAAGGAATGGATGGAGGCTTTTGATTCTGATATATCAGAAGGTAAATTAGAAACAAATCCATAATAAACAAAGATATCAGAAATGGGTTTTACCCATGCACTCAATGCATGCTTAGGCTTACCATTTCCTTGCTTGCGCTCCCATCCTCTTGCAAATTATGGAAGATCAATATGGTTCTCCTCAAGGAGATTGGTTATGATGTCCATGTACTTTATGAAGAAATATATTTCAATATGTGAACCTATGCAATAGCCACATGTGGGTCTCTCTCTCGTGTTTCTCCTCCTAGATCTCGAACTCCCATCAGTAGAACTGGAGCTTTATGTACTTGAATACTTCTTCTCTTTCTCTCTTTGCTTCAAATATGTCTTCTTGTCTTTGGCTTGATTTGATACACTATAAGAAAGGGATTGATATTTGGTATATTTTATGATACCCATTTGAACTAGCTTGTCCTTCTCCTGAGTCCAAGACTCCATGAAGTCTTATAGTGTAGGAATCCTCCAATTTCTAGTTGTAAGCTTGCTTGAGTGGAATGTAGAAACAAACAAAGAATACTCAGGCCCTAGCTTATAAATGATGGAAAATATAATATGATCGTATTTCTTCTCTATTCCACACTGTTTTAGCTAAAGCACTAGAGCTTTGAACTTGGTAAAGAAGTCTTGGATGGTCTCATAGTGAGTTGGACTCAATGAGATCAGCTCATTTTCGAGCTGATGACCTCTCATCTCATTAGTATTCCCAAATAGTGACTCAATATTGAGCAAAAATTCATTGGGTATGCCAGGACTGTCTACATGAAAGAGGAGATATCTCGAAGTACTAAGACAAAGAAAAACAAATGCCTCATCAAGTCTATTGAAGTGCTTAGCTTTCTCTGCAACAAAGTTAGGCTCAATTTTTGTCCCCATGGTGACTCTATACAGGCCTTTCAACCTCAGCTGGACCACCATTTCAGTCTTCCATTAAAAATATTTGAATGGGTTCAGCAATACTCGAGTCTACTCCATTCTTCTTGTGCAACCTATGACAAAACGTTGTCGATCCTGTAATGCAAACCCTCAATTTTTTTGGAAATATGCCTAAACAACAAATCAAACCTCTCTATATTTTTTTGCATCTCAAAAAAGCTCTGATACCATGTGATAATTTCTTCACAGTGAGATATAGGAGCTAGATAAATATTCATAATCAGATTATTTGAAAAAATATGAAAGAGAACAACAAAAGAGAATGAAATAACACATATGAATGGTGCCAACAACTGATCATTATATTACAGTACATCTTGTATATGTGTATGGCACATATTTATAATACATTAGGGAAAATTCGTGAGCCCTTGGAGGCCATGTGAATGCATACAAGTGTCAGGCTAGGATTTGACCCTTAAACCCCCCTAGGTTGACCAATATGCTCCCAAACCTAACCAAACAGTCATGAATACATGTGTGAACATGAGAGGATGCATAAATGCAAGAATTAAAGGCATGGGTTTACACATGTGTGAGTGGGTGAGTCTCTAGGAGCCAATAAATGACAAAAAGACCATAAAACAACCACATTCACACACTAGCGCCCTTATTCAAAGAAGAAGTGGAGAAACTCAACTGTGATTTAAAGAGTCAAAAATCAATCGATAAACCAATATTAATCAATATAACCTAAGTAGGATCATATAACATAAGTACTAGACAAATGAAAATGCCTCCTAGATGTAGACCATGGTACTAAGGTAGATTAATTGCTCTAACAAATGGTCACTTGGAAAATATTTACATAAGGAACTATGATAACAATTTTGATGCCTGATTAAGTAATCATGGCATTCATAATGAAAATGGTATGTGCTTATATGGCTTGGTTTGTGTTGTTCGACACATTAGGCACGCCATTACTATGATCCATTTAATTCTTTGATACCTGAGTCTTAAGCATGTCTTCAATTTGTACCATGCAATGGCTACCAGTTAACTGATTTGGATCCCCCATTATTGTTTCTTGGCGCCTATGTACTGATAATTATGATTTATCCAGCTTCTTATTATGTAAGCTCAGTTCATTCATGATTTTTTTGGATGCCGAAGGTTAGGTTTATATTCCTGAAGAACTCAGTTTTCATTCCTCATAATGAATATTGCATTCATATATGTTGACTCATGCTTTATCACAACACTCAACCATGTATCTTCTTTCTCCGTATTCAAGATTTTCTCTCCTTGTCTTAAGTATTTCAATTCAGGAGTCTGTGTGTCCAACTGATGGTTCTTTTCCATCATGGGGTTTATAAAAAGAATCAAGCATGTGATCTCTAAAGTGGTTGAGCTTAATGAACAGTTGTGTGAAAGTTTCTATGTTGTTGGATGGTCATATTTCATTTGTAAATTTCATGGACATAGCGTTAAGGCCACCAAAGATTCACTCGGTCCTTTGACAGAACCAAGGTGCTTGTTGGTGACATTGAACTATCTATTACTAAAGAAATTATATCTCAAGCTACTGGTTTACCAACGGTTGGGGAAAAATGGCATAAAAACACTTTGTTGAAGAAGGTTCCATGGAATAGTCTTCTAGAGAAGCAAGTAAAAACATAGGAATATACAAAAGGTATGCCTCTGAGTTTCTTTAATATTTTCTGATGAAATTTACTTGCCCCAATTTTTCAATTCATTACATGTGAGGGGAGAAATAGTATTGTGCTTAGGTATCACATGCATATTTTTATGACTTTCCTGGGTTTTAAGCACAACATTCCATACTTCCTTTTGAAAAAATTAGTAGACATGTCGACTCATTATTGGATCACCTATAAAGCCTATTATAGAATCTTATGCCATTATGGCATTTTTCCAATCTTGTTAGAACATCAAGTGAGCCAGTTAAATGATTCTTGGTTTTCTTTCTGTGCAAGGAATTATTTTGATAATTTCCCTAACACCACACTTAGTATTCCTAAGTCGGTTATTCTTAATACCATCCCCCAATCAGCTTCAATTCCTCCGCAAAAAATAAAGCATGAAATGTGAGGTAGATCATGCAGTTGAAGCCCTCAATGAAAGTCTTGTTATAAAATATGAATTGGATAATCAAGTGCTCTTAGAGAAATGCATCCTTCAGGAACATGGATTAACTGAGAAGCCATTGAATTCTCAAAATAAAGAGGACATTCATCCTACCAATTTTGATACTGTTGAGGCCTCTTTTGGTTTTGGTTTTGGGAGTGAAACTTTAACCCGAAAGACGACCAATTCCCCAGAGGCCCAAACCTCGGGTTAGACACAAGGAATTGAATACTATGTTTTGATCATGAATGACCGGGTCAATTTGAACATAAAATCACTTCAACCAAAGTTTGATTCACCTTTGAGTAATCACTTCCATCACCCAAATGAATTTGTGGTTAGTATTATCAATGATGCTTTGGGGAATTTGGGGGTTGTTATACTCGTAGACTCATTAAATGGTCTATGTGTAATTTTTAATAACCAAACTCCTGAAGCTCCCATTAGGAACTCTATCAGTGTTGATGGAAACTTTTATAGTCATGCCAAACATGAGAATACACATGATTTAGTCTCAGTTCCGAAATTCACATAGGAAGAAGTTAAGGTTTGTAAAGGTAGACTCGCTCATCCATTATTCAAGTAGGACAATTTATTAGAACTGAATACTAAATCTCATAAGTCGATTGCTACAACTGGAAATAATTACGCTGCTAAGTGTTAAAACATAATGTTTTCTCGTTTTACTAGGATATGTAAGGCCACAATTAATAAACCTAAGTCTAAGCAGGATCCCATTTAAGTTATTGATATTAAATATGAGGATTACTGCCAACCTAGCAAAACTATTGAACATGATGATCAAGAGTAGGAAATTTTTTTTGAATATGATTTTGTCAGTAATCTTCTACCTTTCTTGAAATCACAATCAAATTTTCCAGGTATTGCTATAACATTGAATGAACTTAAACACGAAGTTGATTATACAAATCAAATATGTTTGAATATAGATGAAAAGTACTTAAAACAGGGTTATGCCTCAGTTTATCATAATTTAATAGCTCATTACTAGGAAAAGACTCATTCTATGGAAAATCGTATCAAATATCTTTTGGATGAGACTAATGAACTCAAGACTTGGAAGATATTATTAAAGGAGCAATACCAAGAGGAAATTAATGAGATGAGAAAGAAGTTAAAGGATTCCACCTCTGGAACTATTATTCACACCACTGGTGTACTGTTAATCCTATCTCTTGTGATATCTTGAAATTGAAATATTTCATGTCTGTGCACTTATGTTTCTGTATATATGATCTCGACCGATAGTTAACTTTTATTTCTTTTGATGCAAGTGTGTGAGTTTATTTATTATTCTCAAATATAAATTTATTTTTGATGAATGATTCATACCAATTCGGTCTAAATTATTATGCCATTAATGTTTTATATAATTCATATATGTGAAACATTATCTATTTAATACATATGGGGTGTTATTTTTTATCTGCAAATTTCATCTTGTGGTAGCTGAATTTATCATAGGTTTCATTTTATTGTTATCTGCATATTAAATTAGTAAATGCTTGTGATCCCTAAACTTTGTTGTACATTTTGTATTGAAATAGAAGTTTGATCCATTTTATGTATATATTGTATTACATTAGTTACCTTCTATACTTCTTTTAGGTCAGTTTTCCTAGTTAGAAATAATCTCATCTAACAGAGTCGTAAAATCCCTTAGGGTTGGCTATTTTAGTGACTGAAAGTAATCTTGACAACTTTGGATCGAGCCAATTCCTTCCAGTTGAGGAGAGTGCTTAAACTCATCTTCAACAAATGGTGCTAGAAGGATGGCCATGTGTTATTTAATGGCTAAACGCAATCAAACTAAACCTCCTCCTACTCGTTCTCCCATAATAACTCACATCCACTCTAATCCTCTAGTCACAACAATTGTTATGACTGTTACTCAACCAGAGCATATTTTCACCCTGTTACCACAAATTACATGTTCTCAAAGCATTCCTATTTACCCAACCCATGTAGTTGATAATTAACAATTCCAACAACTTATTAAGAAATCGAACCAGTTAATAGCCAAAACTCAATCCCGGTTAGAAAGGAGTCGAGAGGCACATGAAAGGCTAGTATTCATCTTAAACGAAGCACAAAGTGAACTCAACAAACTAAGCCAGGCCCTTTGGATGTTCAATTAGCAAACAATTTTATGTGGCCGTGTAGAGTCAATCAACCCTTTCCAGTGAGACTGTTACAGAATAGGAAAATTATGAAGGAACTCCTCAATGATGACATCATATCTACCATCCTAATTTTAATCGTGGTGAGTCACTTTAACCACTTAGACCCTAATTGGTGTTCAGAATGGGTGGATTCGGACAACCCCCTTTCCCACCTAAATCACCTATAGGTTCCTATATTGATAAATAATCCGAGGAAATTAGTTCTTAGACTTAGTCCAATCAATCGTATACTAGTTCACATCAATCTCAGAGGCATCCTCATATGGATCACAATCAAAACCCAACAAAACCTTGGATGGATCGGAACGTTGAATCCATACCCATGCTGCAACATCCCTTTCCCAAATATCCTAAGACATGGCTTACAGAATTTAATCCTGATACAAAACAACTTGTTGATGATCATATTAAAAGGTTTATGTTGAGAATGAGACTCAGGAATGTTGAACATGAAGACATAGTCTACAAAGTATTCCCGTAGAATTTTCAGGGCAAGGCCTCTACTTGGTACTTTACCCAACCTACAAGTAGTATAACTTCTTGGGATTGAATTTGAAAAGATGTTTCTAGAAAAAATTGGGGATGGAAAAATCCATGGATATCTAGTTATGGAATTATCTAGAATCAAAATGAAGCCAAACGAGAAATTCAAACATTTCAATCAAAGATTTCTCACTCTCGAAAATAAAATCCCTAACGATTCTATGCCCACTGAAAACCTACAAATTGTATATAATGTGAGAGCCTTAATCAACTATACTACTGTATGGGTCAAAATATATCATAAGACTACATTACAACAATAATTTGATGAAGCAATCCCTATAGGAAAGGATATGATTAGCCTCACAGATACTCCTAAAACAAAAAATGATTAGCCTTCTACTTCCAAGAAAAGAACTAAATCTCTTCATAAAACCATATTGCTAAAGAAAGAACAATGTGACATAGATTTGGTCAGTGTCAATAAATATCTCCAAAAGATCTCTAATGAAATTGTTGATCTTCGGCGTAATATACGTGAGTCACACAAACCTTCCCTTAGAATCAATTTTCAGTTTCAACCAAACAAACAAGTTCCACCATTAGAGGGATTGATTGTGGAAGACTTAGTAGAGGAACTCAAATATTTGGTTGCGGGATTTGAACCATCCTTAGACAAAGAAAGTCAATTTGTCAATCAAGTAGACGAAAATGAGGATGAAGGTTCAAATCAAGAAGAAGATGATTATTTACTAGTGGTAAGTCATTTTTGGGATGTTGTTGGTTGTGAGTCTGTGAAACAAGTTTCTATTGTTAGCATTAAACAACAAGATTATAATACTATAAGTAAAGACCCTGCTTATGTAGATTCCCCCGATTCTCATAATAAAAATCAAATTTTATCTGCTAACCAAAAAAATCAGCTTGTAACTATTAAATCCACCTTCCCCGATATTGATTATGACACTTTTGAAGATATGAAAAGGTTGGAATCCAACATGTCCCTTTATGATAGATGTTTGAATTAATATGAATAAAAGAAATGGTTTTCCACAAAGAATCTAGAAACTCAACTCCAAAGGGGAAAACAAACTCTGCTAAAAATAATCGAGTTGATCCTAAAACTGCCTCAAACGCTAAAAAAAAATCAGTTCACAGTTAATGCCTCATCAATAAGAAATAAGCTGGTTCATATACTCCACCTTTTCTTCTTAAGTTTGAAATATTTAATAAAAATTTCCACAACTGTATGGTGGGTTTAGGCGCATCCTCTATTGTAATGCCTCTTTCGGTATACAAAAAACTGAATATAAAATTTACACCGTCTAAGACACGGATCATACAATTGGCTCATTCTAAGGTAAAGGTATTAGGAGAATTAAATCATGTATTGATTAGACTCTCTTCTAATTCTAAATTGCACCAAGTTATTGACATTGTGGTGGTTGATATACCTAAAACATACATGTTGTTCCTTAGTAGAGATTGGTCAAAGCAACTTAAAGGATATGTTGCAATGGATTGGTCATATATGTGGCCACCTTTGAACAGTAATCCAAATAAAATAAGGGTCGATAGAGAAAGGTATATGAAACATATTGTAATAGAATCAAACGATCCTAATGAACCAATTATGTTCACTGAAAACATTCTTAGTAATTTTGGCTTTGATACTTACTTTGGAAACTTTCAGGAAGAAATATATCCATTGAAGAATTAGCTTCATCATTCAGATTTATTTCATTTCTGACAAGATACACCATCTTGCTCTCTATTTCAATGTGTAAATAGTGTAGATAATGATGTAAATATCAAAATGTGGTATTTGTATTTTGATGGGTCACATTCTAACAAACGAGTCCGTGTTGAATTCCTACTCATTGACCCAAAAGGTAATAAAGTTTTTCTGGTTTGTTGCTTAGAGTTTCAGTGCACTAACAACACTGCCAAATATGAGACATTGATTCAAGGGCTCAAGAATCCACTAGACTTAGGTGTCAAGGTTCTAACAATTTTTGGAGATTTAGATATTATCGTCAAGTAGGTAAAGAATGTTATACATTTCAACTTTGCTCATTTGAAAAATTACCAGTCTGAGGTACGAAATCTTATTTCTTAGTTTGATGCATTTAATATAAATTCTATACCTAGAAACCTTAATCAATAAGTTGATTTGCTAGCAAATGTAGGATCTAGGCTAATACCAGCTGAAGGGTTTTTCTCTAATTCTTTTTCAATAGAGCTTATGTTTTGTCCTTCAATTCCTAATAATATTGTTAATTGGCATCTCTTTGATTATGATGAAGAAATGATTGATTTCCTCATGCTCAAGGATAAATTCTAGGACTTTTCGATACATGAGATAACACATAATGAAAATCTATGTAATTTTTCGGTAATAAATACCCCTCATTTGGTAAGTGATGCATTCCAAAAGGTAAATTATGTACCTATATTTGCACTTAAATTTGAATTTGTTTCGATCTTCAGAACAGATTTAAGAAGCAAACCAATTGTAAAACATACAATTCTAGTTTGCAGTTTGAGGTAATTGCTTTAGGTGCATAAGATAATACTAAAAACATTATTTTGGGTTTAAATTGCACCCCTCAGGAAAAACTAGCCTTCATTAAACTGTTCATGGAATACATAGATGTGTTCGCCTAGACTTATGGCGAGATGAAAAAATTTGACCCAAATATAATTCAGCATGTGATTCCTTTAAAACCGCAAACTAAGCCATTCCAACAAAAATTAAGGAAAATGCATCCCAATTTGTAGCCATTGGTAAATAATGAATTACTTAAATATAGTCCTAGTGAGGAACTACTTTACATAATCTACTATGTCAATTGTCAAACAATTTCTATGGTTCAAGTACCAATATTAATCTATTGATAGTATCTATGTGTGACCTTTGAGCATGGTGGGAATTATGAGAGAAGCTGAGTGTTTTTAGAAAAATATATATGATCTTCCCAACTCTTCATCTGTTATCTTAGATATGTCTTCATATATCCCTATTTCAACATTTTTTCTTGAGCCATAGTACATTCTTCTTCTGATATTTTCTCATCTTTGCTTTGTGAATTGTGGTTTTCATATTCTGTTTTAAGATCCCTGTCATTTGAAGCTCATTAATTTTCTTGTTTAGTCATTTTAATTTCATCTTTATGAGAACCATTGCACTCTTTACTCCTCCACACCTTCATCACTCTCCCTTTTGATGGATATATTTCATTACAACTCTTAGAATCCCAATCCTTGTGACCAATCTTGTTGCAATTCCAACATCTTAGAACATGCTTGGAAAAATTATATCTTCTTCCATAGTTCAAATGTTTGTGTCCATAATCATTACAGGAAAAAAGTAACCATTGAATGATGGTTCATACCTGGATATTGAATTCCATCCTATTTTGCATAACTTTTGTAATTGTTCTACACTGAAGAGTATTTCCTCTTTTCATTCGAAGGTTCACCAGCTTGTTTTCTTCTTCCATTATTTCCCTATGAAAAGGATGGACCTGCTTCATTTGAGTTTCCATTTTATTTGGCTTGAGGATATTTTGAAATATTTTAATATCAAAGCCAATTCCTAATTTGTAATAAATAGGATTTTGCCTCTTGACTATTTCATTCAATGCTTCTAAGTTCTGGTTATATTTTCGATTTAACTCTTGTTCCTTGTCAAATCCTTGAACGTCTTCCTTAAGTTGAGCATTTACAATTTTCAACTTGCTTTCTTCATTGTAACTAATATTCAACTATTTCTCTATGAAATCCCTATCTTCTTTAATTTATTGTAGTTGATCAACTAGATGTTTATTTTATTTCCTTAGTTCTGCAAGTGTTTCTTCTAGATGGTTAATATTTCTTGCTTGATCATTACCAGTACTCTCTCGATTGCTTTCTCTTATTCCTTTAGTTTCTTGTTCAATTGTTCAGTAGTTTTGTCTTACTTCTTGTTGCCGCCTAATACACACTTTATGATATGGGAAAGTCTCCAACCCGCTTTGTGTGTCCTTGGGGGCAAGTTAGAGTTGTGGACTGTTGCCCCCAAGGACACACAAAGCGGGTTGGAGACTTTCCCGTATCATAAAGTGTGTATTAGGCAGAAACACTTCTTAACAAGGATTTTTAGGTCATGAATTTCTTCAAGGGCTACCTCTAATTTAGCTTCTAAATCAACTAATGCCTCTTCCTCATCCCCAATTTCTTCCTTTTTGTTGTTCTTAACCTTCGATGTCTACCTGTCTTCTATGGCTAGAAATAAGATCTATTTTCTTCCTTCATTTGTGCTATATCTTCTTCATCATCATAATCTGAAGTTTATTCCCATGTCTTTGTCTAGAAGCTTTTCTTTTTGGGATAGGTTTCCTTATAGTAATTCCCTTTTGTCTTGTGCTCAAACTTTTCATTTAGAGGATACTTATTTGCAAAATATCCAATCTTTCCACACTTAAAACATTTCAAATGTAGTTTTCCTTTGTACTTACATGTTCTTTGGTTTAGCTTCCTCACGAAATTGTTCATTTCACCATTAGATTCTTCACTTGAGTGTGAAGAGGAATGAGAAGGGACTTTCTTCTTATTGATTTCCTTAGTTGTTGCTTCTTTAGGATTTGGATCCTCAATTCTCATTTCATAAGCTGCGAAAATTCCTTGCAACTCATCCATTATCATTTTCTTTAAATTCCTCATTTTACACACACTTTGGGATTGAATCTCATTGGTAATTCCTTAATACCCTTTGTACTATCACATTATTATGACTATCTTCACCAAGTCCTCTAATTGTATTCATTAGTTCATCAATTCTGTGAAATTATGCTACAATATTTTGTTCTTCCATCATCTTTAAGGATTAAAACTTGCTTCTAAATGTCTACAATTTTCTCTTTGAATCTTTATATCTCCTTGATAAATGCTTCCAGGTTTTTCCAATATTTCTTTTGTGGTTTCACATTATATTACCTTTACAAATTATGTCTACTCTAGATCACTCATAATTGTATTAATTCCCCTTGCATTTTGTTTACTTTCTTTCTTTCCTACTTGATCTTCTCACTCTTTGTATCCATTGACTACACTCTTCCTTACATGAAATCTTAATGCCATCAAGTAGGTTTCTATTCTTTTACTCCAAAAGGCATAATGCTTTCCATGAAATAATGGAGCCTTGTTTCTAGAGAATCCTTCATGAGTAGCCATGTGTGTTATTTAGTATCTCCATTAAGTTATTTAGACTAGTATGAAAGTTTTCTCTAATACCAATTGTTGAACACACCAGGGGCACTGAGAGGGGGGGTGCATCAATGTCCTACACCTTACTTACATTTTCTCTTAGTCAATGAATTCACCAAATAGATACATGCATTTATAAACATTCATTAACCATAAATATGATCCTATCAACAAAGAGCACACATGTATTCAAAAGGTGTATATTAAATTCAGAAATTTATTTAATAAACTCAATAGAATAAAATTACATCCAATTGGTGATCATTTATATCTTCTTGGTCAACCACAATTTGTGATAATCCCTGTAATACCCCAGTTTCAACCCCAATTGCATTAAATTATAAATGATGTAAATAGCGTTAATAAATCATGGTGTGGAGCTCAAGGAAAAGGTCTCGCCATGGATTTAGTGTTCTATGTTTCAGCAATTAAAATCGATGCTGATGGTTATCGTGCTAGCCGATGGCACAATATAATTTCTACATNGGGGGAATAGTCAAACCCTTGAGCCAATGGGGAAAATCCAAATGTCAAAGGGAAAACCCATAAAATTGTCAACTACCCATTTTTTCTTTTGTTCCCAGTCATCCAAAAGTGGTTGAGTTATCTATTTCATGGGAATGGGCAAGGTATGGAGGTCAATTTCCAATTGGGCAGAGCACCCATTTTAGAAAAATGTGTTTTTGGCTTCTTAGGCAAGTAAATGTTAGGAAATGCATGCCCATTCCGTTGTTCATCAATCAGTTTTGTCTCTCTCACGTTTTTGGAGCTCCTGTGCATTTCCCTTCATGATTTTGGTTGATTTCTCCATTTACCCCATCACTAGAAATTCGGTTTGGGTCTTGTTGAATGTATGTGTAGTGGGGAAGTCATTTTTGGTGTTGCTGAGTGTATGTGCAGCTGGGAAAACCCATTTTTGGTATTGTTGAGTGAATACGTAGAAGAGATTTACATTTTGGGGGTTTGAGAGGGTGTTTTTCCTTTCCTCATGCAGCTGGGATTTGCTGAGCATTTCCCTCCCAAATTTCTGCATTTTCTTCATTATTATCTAAGCTAGAAACTCATTTTTTTGTAAATCCCAGAGGCTGGGAAGGTAAACCCATGATTTGGGTGTGAATAGAGGTCATCTTTACCTCTGTGAAGCCATCAGACGTTTTCTGAAATGATTTGATCACTTGGGTTGTTTTCCCCATTTGTCCTTTTGGATTTTGGGTTCCTAGGATGTTTTTGGTCCATGCCCAGGACTTGCATTTTGCTGTGTAGTGAATCCCTGTGTGGGCTTGGCTGAGTAAGTCTAAGAATCCATCTATTAGTGGGATGACTATGTTTGGATGTGGTTATTGTCTTGACTATGGGTGTTTGGCCTTACTGTGTGTAAGTCTGTGTTCCCTAGTTCCTTGTGGAAATCATGCCCAGCTCGGGGGTGGCAGTGATGCTGAGAGATTAAGGACCACACTGGCCTATGGTTGGGTGGAAGGTTGCAGTGACATAGCTAGTTGCGTGGAATCTTCTTCTCAAGATATGTATTCTTGTATTTAACTCTGCAATTGTATTTGCTTCGTAAATTATCATGAACATGTTAAATGATTGACATGATGAATGTTGCTTATTTTATGAGTATGAACAACATGAATGTGTTAAATTAAATGTATTTGCTTCCACTGTAGATTGCATTATGCATATGTAAATGTTTTATGTCCAATGCATTTTATTATTTATGTTCATGGGGCTTAGATTGCCCGATTAAATTATATATATCAGTTGTGTTGGCCATGTCCTCTCCGTTCAGACGAGAGGAGGGGATGTGACAATCCCTCATTGTCTTCTATGTTTGTGGTAATCATGGTAATCCCCATGTAATCCTTGATTGTCTTCTCTGCAAATGATGGTTTCCTCAATGCTTCTTTTTTGCATCCATAGGAAATTGTTGTCCCAATGCTAATTCTTCTTATCCCATGAACATGTTGCCCACAAGAAATGTTTCCTCACTATTAACTTCTATCCATGAATATATTCATCCCACAAAAGTTATGCTTTAATTAATCTATCAATATATTTGTTGTATGCAATGTTGGCAAGGGGTTTGGGGCGAGTGAGTTGCGCAGTGTCGCGGCAGCTGCACAAGCTCACGCAATACTGTGCAAGGGAAGATTGGCGCAATAAGTGGAAGAATAACCGAATTTTGAATATTTTATGTATATTTTGACCAAGTTTTGTTGCAATAGGTCAGTAGCGGTTAGAAGTTAGTTAGTAGTGGACCCTTGATGTAAAGGCATAATCCTATTTATAGATCTATTTTGGGGCAATTGGAAGAGAGTGGCATGTGAGAAGCTGTGAGCAATTATATGTGATTGTATGCACAATTGTATGGGATAAGATCTAGTGTGATCTGTTTTATGGAGAATTTTATGTCTTAACCATGATCTTATCCGGGTTTTGTCGTTATGTATGTAGTCTCCGGTTTTGGAGAAGAGCTATGTAATGTGGTACATTTGCACAAGATTAATATGATGCGATGAGTATGGTTCAATCCTTGTATGTTGATATATATATGTTAAGATGCTACAACTCTGTTTTGTTACAATGGCATAATATAGATGTGATTCAGTCTCTTTCTGCTACATCAATGAGATCTGTTGCTTTTATGTCGATGCAATCTGTGTTTCTGTAACTGTTTTATGCGTTGTGAGTAATTATGTTCCATGAATAATGTTGTGATATTGTGATACTGTGTGATAATTGCATAAGTTATGGTGTCCCTCCATCGGATCCCCATATCCTTCTCTCGCACTATCGGAAACTCAGTTCTAATAGCTCTCCCTTAAACACCTCGTGTGAGACCTCGTCTGCTCCATAGACGTTGCTAAACAGGGTAAAACCTGTCTGGGCTAGTGCTTAGGGAGATTGTATTGTAGGGCATCGACAGAGTGGGAACCCCTGTCGACGAAGCTTTGTTGGTGGGCTTCGCCAACAAATGGTCCTGTTGCCGGGACCGAGTTGCAAATAACAAGGGGATATGTTATGGCATCCGACTCAATCCGAGATCGAGGGATGGTTTGATCTGAAGTTGCGGGAGTTTGTTGAAGCCGAAAACCAGAATCCTAAGCTGTCGATGGGCCACTGGTTGGATAGATATATCCACAACGGTCCCCATGAATGGTTCTTTTGTGAATTCCCTGTGCTCTTGCATGAATGGTTGGATAATTTTGCTAATCAGAAGACAAACTTTCAAGGAGGAGAGCCAACATCCTATACCCTAGAATTAATCCAGGAGCTGCAAGAAACCAGCAACAAGGCATCGCGGGCAGTCAAGGTATGGTTGGATAGTATCTTAGAAGGATACATCACTGAGTTTGTCGTTGATACTAATAAATCTTTTAACAAATCAAAAAGGGAGTTTTTTCAGTGGACCACGTGGAAGGTTCTTATTGTCGCTGCAACTGTCAATTACGCAACTAGTCTGTGAAAAGGGTATCCTAAATATGGACCAAGAGTAGTGGAACTCTGGTGTGCGGGGGATGTAGGAACTCCAATAGAAAGGGGGGAAATGCATAAGGAAATAAGGGGTAGATGGGCATGAGGTCTGAGGAGAATGTAAAGGTTGTTGAAGAAACAAGTGGTTGTACGAGGGGAGGAGTAAGGTTTCGAGAAAAGAGGCAGAGGACGGGAGAAGTTCCTATTAAAGTCGAAGTGCGATACCATGAAGAACAACCACACAGGATGAAACGACATTTTTGTGGCGACGAGGACATATAGGCCCAGGATACACCCAGAAGAACAACATGATCGAACCCCAGCAGTAACGTGCCTACTCCTCCGTGCACTACTCCACCACAAGGAAGGAATGCGCATTCTATGTCGACTTGCAAGATGTTTCAGCAACAGTCTAGTAGTAGAGCACCAGCAAGAGGAAGAAGGTCCAGAATGGCAGGAGATGAAATGAAGTTACTGATATTCAATGGAAATGGCACCGACGATCCAGAGCAGTACTGGTTCTTATGTGAAGCAATCTGGACTGCTCGACAAATTATTGATGATGATGTCAAGAAAAGTCAGCTAGCCACTACTCTGAGGGGCTGCGCATTGGAATGCTTTATGATATTCACATGGGTGCCTCAAGGAGGTACTACGAAAACATTGGATGCGATCAGAATAGGGTTATTTGAGGAATTTAAGAAGTCGAAGTCTGAAGCTCAATACATTACTAAATTAAAAGAGATCAAACAATTTCCCAATGAAACGATTTGGGATTTTGATCAATGATTTAAGACATTGATGTCTAGGGTCAGTTTTCATATGAGCGACATTCAGCATAAATAATGGCTTATTGCGGCGCTTGTACCGCATATCCGACAACCACTAATGCAATAGGAGATTGCGATGCAAAGAGAGGCTCTGGAGACCGCAATGAAATTGGAGGCATCACTAGTAGGGGAAACCGCCATTGGAATGAATCAAATTTAGGCACAGTTGGCCAATTTGATGCTGCAATTGCAAGATATCAAAAAGGACAAGGAAGATCGCAACGATCTTTGGTGCACCTGTTTCCATGCAAGCGGACATACCAAGGATACCTGCCCGAGGTTTCATAATTATTTGCTATCAGGAGCCTCGAATATGTTGAGTGGTGCTGGTGCAACATGGTGTCGCATCTGCCAGGTCTATGGGCATCGACATGAGAACTGTGATTACATGTAGAAAATGGTTACCAAAGCAGAAAATTTGTATTGTACCTTTTGTTGGTCAGTTGGACATGACGACAAAAACTATCGCGCTTATGATTTGCTCCATGAAAGGATGTATGATTCATACTTTGTGAAAGGGGAGGACCCCTAGACAATGCAAGCAGAGCTGCAAGTAGTACATCTAGTAGTTTTCCCCTGTGCAACCACAGCAACAGTTTATAGCGTAGCCACAGTTCACACCACAGCCACAAATGGTGGTACAAACATAGTATAACCAGGCACCGCGACCAAAATATAATCAGCCACAATATGTTCAAGCTACGCAAATGTTAAGTAGCAACCTAATCCACCGCAGCAACAAATGGCCCAACCACAGTATCAGCAAGCAAGAGTCCGAGGAGGATTCCGTGGGGGCTTCAGAGGTGTTGATGCCTGGAAATTTGCAGGTGGCAACAGTAAGGGATTCTCCCCAATCAGCATTCCCAACTAGCCCACTGACTGTTTGGAATAGGGAATCCGTCCGGTTTGTGGTCCGGCTACCGTAGGTCAAGAAACAAAATTAAAGGGTTTACCGGTTGCGGCCCGGTCCACCGAGTTTTTGTATTTTGACTTAAAGAAATTATATGCAAGTGCCTAACTAAATGCAGGGTGGTCAAAATGCAGGGAGCACTCACAAAGTGATGCGCAGGTTCTTACCTCTCGTCTTACTCATAAGCATTCAACCGGATACAAAAGAAATAAGCTAACTATCTACACTATCCCTAGGGAGCATGGTTGTCATTTTGGCTGAGCAATACATTATCACATACAGTAAGAAAAATCACAGATAGCTGATACTTCTCCTAAAGCACATGAACGCTTACGGATATTCAAATAACCAGATAGCCGATCATTCTATAACAACATTTATTGCTCTTAGTGAAAATATATCCCAGAAAACTACTGAAGAACATTTAATAAGAACATAGGTTCATAACATCAAATATTCTTACAGCAAATGAAATACAGCTGAAAACGAAATAATTCCTCTTCAACAATTTTTCATAGAATTGCATTGATACATTCCACTTCTTTGCTCTTTCCAGCAGACAAAATTGCAGTTTCCTAAACAAAACAAAGTAGTTCCTCTTACAAGCAAACAATTACAAAATTTCTAAGGGAAAAAGCCCTTTTTTAGTCCTACTTCCAAATATTTAAACTACAATTCCTGCCCCTTGGGTTGCCTCTCAGCATGTGACTCTTCAGCATCTTCGACGTTTCAGCTTCTCCTTCTGGCAGCTGCGTTTCCCCAATCATTCTTTATGAGCGTTTATCTTCTGACCAGTAATTGATGAGACTTACTCGTCGGCGCTTCTGTTATTTGTTCATTTTGTCCTTTCTTCCGCTCTAGGCTGCCTCAATGATCTGTGAGATTTCACCTGCATACAACTTTGGTGCATTATCTATTGGCTTGAGATCTTAAGCGTTTAGAGTTTCTAATCAGAATGATAAGTCCTCAAGACGCTGGCCTGACTTATCCGGGCGAGTACTCGCTTGAGCTTGGGGTGGCAAAAATATAATCGGAGATCGGTAAGCTTGCACATCGGACGGGGCAAGACCTCAGGGGGCCGCAACGGCGGAGGGTACAAGGAACAGGTAAGTGCCAACACGGGCGACAAAAGCAACACTGAATCGGCGGTCGGGCGATACTTGGATCGGGTGGGAACAGACTTCCGCATCGGATGGGGAAAGGCTTTAGGAGCCGCAACGGCGGAGGAGCATAAGAACTAGGTAAGGACAACACGGGCGATAAAGCAATCGGACGCCGGAGAGGAATGTATCGGAGGCTAGATTGATCTGCCACCCGTAATGGCGGATGATGCAAAGGCTGAGCAACGCGGGCGGGTGAACAAAGCAAGGAGTCGGACGTCGGGTGAAAATCAAATCGGGAGCTGACTTTATCCTCCCGGCCGTAACGGCGGGCCATTAGAAACTTAGGAGGAAGCAGTTGAAACAACGAATCGGGCGTCGGACGAAACTCCAATCGGGCGTAAATTTTGATTGAGGAGCCGCAACGGCGGGTGAGTTAAGGCTCAGCATCTTCCGAAAGAGGCCCGATCCAAAGCAAAAACCAACAGCGTTAAGGATCGATTGCATCTAGAACATTTTTCCTTCGCTAAGGCAAAAAATTTCACGTTCTATGGGTATTAAAACAGACCACACGACCAAATCTAAACTGAACGAGGCAAACAAAATATCAGGCAATCAATTTCAAGATAAAACGAATAGATATCCTCGAGAGTGCTAAGCTTTTAACAATCAATCCAAGCAACAAATGATGAGGAGGGGTCCCATAGTTTTAAGTGAAAAAATAAAATCGGGGAGAAAGAGGTTGTGGCAGCAACAACTGGCAATTTCCTGGTGAACCTAGATCTCTGGGTGATTTCTCTTCGAAAAGCAGACTGTTCCACAAAGAAAACATCCATTGAACCCTTCCAGCCATACAGAATCCTCAACAATAGAAGTGTGTACCTTAATCATTGGTGCTAGTCCAATTTGGGAGGTGGAAACCAAGACCTTCAAGTCTGGATAACTCTGCTGAGGCCAAAAAATGAGTTCATGATTAGTTTTTCTTTAAGGGGGGTTGACAGCCCTTGACACCACAGGATCGTAGCAGGTGATGAACAGAAGTGTTCATGTGTTCCTCGTTCCCATGCCATTTTAGCAGCTTTTTGTGCTTTTGGACTTTTGTCCCTTTCATTTGAGTCTTTCTGTGTGCCTCTCTTACTGAATTTTAATTCAGGATCCTCTATCCCATAGTGCCCTTTTGTGTGAGTGATGTGCTTCAAGTTTCAGCTCACAGACGGAGAGGATACTTCGGCAATTTAGTACCTATGATTCAGCTTTTGCTTTGATGCATGATGTATTCATAGGAACTCTGATTCTTATCAGGCTTTTGGTATTTGTTCCCTGGCATGGGATCATTTAGATTTAACACCCTGTTCATCTTGCCCTTCTCCATGGGTCTCCTGTCATTGCCCCTTAGACTTTTAAGTGTAAGGTGGGCGTAGCTTCAACATAGTATTCCAGACTCTTTTGGATCCGGTTTATCTTGCAGGGATTTAAGTAGGACTTCAATGCACACAGAGATTTTGAGAGAACTATTTGACTGGAAGAAATTCACATAGCATCGCACAGTCTGACTACTCAGAAAGTCCACCACCCAGAAATTCTGGTTTCCCCACATAACCACGAGTTAACCACCTTTATTGAAACCAAAACTCAAATTAAAGCTAATGAAAGGAAAACTCAAAAACAGCTTATTTATGTACAAGTCAGAAAGCTCAAAACAATTTAAGAAAAATAAGGTTTGAGAACCAAACCATTAACTGGCAAGTTCTCCTCCCATCCCTGTAAATCTTGTAACCTATAAGTAGCAGGGCCAAGTTTTGCGGTGATTTGAAACGGACCGACCCATAACTGTTGGAACTTAGTGTGCTTCCCTTTCTCATCATGGGGATGATCCCATTTTAGAACAAGGTCTCCTACTTCAAAGTCCTTCTTCCCGGCTTTGTGCTTGTTAAACCATCTTTTGACTACCTCCTGCTGTTGTATGAAGAGTTCTCTAGCTTTGGATCTGGCTTCTTCTGCTTTCAGGAGATTATATATTCTTATTTGCAGAACCTCATCATCCGACCCCCTAGACTCCTGAGCTAGTATGGAAGAAGGTAGAAGAATATTGGGAGGTAGGATGGCTTCCTTTTCGTATACGAGGGTATAGGGTGACACTCCTACGGCAGACTTGGGAGTGACTCTGTCAGCCCATAGGGCGTTTGGTAAGGCTGAATGCCAACTTCGCTGGTTTTCTATGACAGTCTTCTTCAGGATTCTGATGAGGTTTTTATTGGAGGATTCCGCCAGGCCATTCCCTTGAGGATAGTAGTTAGCAGAGTAATGCAATTTTATTCCTTTTTCATGAGCAAATGCAGTCAATTTAATTGTTGAAAAATATTTAGCATTATCAAAAACTAACGAAACTGGAACTCCAAACTTGGTCATGATATGATCTTGCAAGAAGCTGATGACTTCATCCTCATTGATCTTGCGCAATGGGATAGCTTCGACCAAGCGAGTGAAATAATCAGTTGCAGTAAGAATATACTTGTGCAGCAGGGAAGAATTTGGTTTTATTTCTCCAATGATCTCTATCCCCCATTGTTCGAAAGGTTCCGTGATCATTACAGGCTTTAGAGGTGGTGCTGCTCTAGGTTGTCTTCCACTGTATCTTTGGCAAGTATCACATTTTCTGACATGTGCATGTGCATCCTTGAAAAGTGTTGGCCAGTAGTAACCGGCTCTGAGGACTTTATGGGCTGTGGTGTCCCCCGAATAATGTCCCCCGGCCGGACCATCGTGCAATTTGGACATTACTTTCTCAGCGTCTTCTTTCTCCAAGCACCTAAGGAGGACTCCATCGTAGTTTTTTCTGAATAATACACCTTCTATGATTTGATAGGAAGCTGATTTCAGACATAGGGCTCTTCTTTGTTTGGAATTCCAATGTTCCGGTAGCACCCCTGACTGCAAATAATGCACAAGGTCTCTATACCAAGATTCAGGAGCTGTGAATAAAGGGCAAACGTCCGCTACATGCAACTCGGCTTCATCTTCCCATACCTGTTCTTCGTTATTTCTGTTCCCAGTCATCAGTTTGCATAAGCCTTGCCCTTTTACTAAAGTAGCCGGCTTGAATTCAAGGTCGTATTCTTGAAGGGCTGTTACCCAGTTGCCCCTTCTTTCTCCTAATTCTTTTTTAATGAGAAGGGATCTCACAGCTGGGTAAGGAACTATTACCTTGGTCCAATTCTTTAATATATAAGGCCTGAACTGTTTTACTGCCTTAAACACTGCGTAAGCCTGCTTATCAATGGCTGGGTAGTTTAATTCAGCTCCTTGTAGCCCAGTGCTCATAAAAGAGATTGGGAATTCATCACCTCCTTCTTCCTTTTGCGTAAGTACGGCTACCAATGAATCATCGGATGCAAATGTATACATAATGAAATCCTTGTCAAAGTCTGGACTTTTCAAAGAGGGCGCGTGGGCAACAGCAGTCTTGATTTTACTGAAAGCATTCTTTTCAGTCTCCATCCACTTAAACTGTGCGTTTTGTTTGACCATCTGCTGTAATGGTTTAACAGTCTGGGCAAAATCAGGCACAAATCTTCTTACAAAGTTTATTGTTCCCATGAAGGATTGCATTCCCTTTTTATTATGAGGCATGGGGATTTGTTCAATGGCCTTAATTCTTTCTGGGTCTATAGAGATACCTTTCTTTGAAACTATATGCCCCAGTAACTTCCCTTCTGTGACAGGGAATACGCATTTTTTAGGATTGAGGGAAATGCCATACTTCCGACAATGCTTGAAAATTTTCTTTAGGTGGAACGCGTGCTCCCCTCTTTTCTTGGAAAATATTGTGATATCATCAAGGTAAACCACCACACTTCGTCCTATCAGTCCTTGAAAAGCTATGTCCATAGCTCTCTGAAAAGTCGCCCCTGCATTAATCAGCCCAAAAGGCATTCTTCTGTAGGCGAAAGTTCCCCATTTAGTTCTGAAAGTTGTCTTTAATCTGTCTTCCTCGGCTACTAGCACTTGGTTGTAACCAGAGAAACCGTCCAACAACGAAAACATTTCAGAACCAGAAACCATCTGAAGCAATTGCTCCATGGGAGGTACCGGGTAGTTGTCTTTGTCTGAGGCACGATTTAGATTTCTGAAGTCCACGCACAGCCTGATCTCTCTCGACTTTTTCCTGACAGGCACCAGGTTTGACACCCATTCAGAATGCCTGACTTTAAAGATAATCCGAGCATCCATCAGTTTCTTCACCTCGCTTTGAATTAGTGGTTCCAGCTTTGGGTGCATCTTCCTCAATGGCTGCTGATACGGTTTGACGCCTGCTTTTATAGGAATGATATGTTTGATGATATTAGTGTCATAAGTTTTTAAATCTGCATACGTCCATGCAAAGACATCTTTGTACTGTTTAAACAAATGGAGGAACTTGTCTCTTTCTGCTGGTGAACAGCACTTGTCGAGGTGAACGAATTTGGGCTCCGTTTCAGTCCCTAAATTTATTAGCTCGAACTGTAGAGTTGAGCTGTGCGTCTTCACATTAGCGGGTCTTCTAAATTTCTCGTTCAAGTCAAACATTTTTTCTAACGTCCTGACCCCTTTGGGAATGAAATTGTCATATTTCATTTCATCCTGATGTTCCTCATCATCGATAATGGCTCCTTTAAAGACTTCATCGTTTGTCAAGCATCCAATTATCTGCTGACCATCGTCAAATACTCGTAGG
>LPNX010464849.1:0-53388 GCA_001517045.1 Pseudotsuga menziesii | reverse complement strand
CTAATGTTTTTGAGCCGTCAAAATATAAAGTCCAAAAAACATTGTCTACTGAAAATGAATCTATTCCTACAGCTAAATCTACTATTCTACAGTCAAGCTCATTAGCCTGAGAAAAACGAAGGAGATCAGGTTGGGTGTCATATGTGTCGCTGGCCTCTTCCGCTTGATAGTTCCCTGGCTCTAGTTCTAGGAAGTAGTTTCCCAATACAGATTCGACTAGTATATTCTTATCATCCAATTGAGTGACATTGTATTTCATATGAGGTTCTCTCAAAACCTTGATCTGATTAGGACTCCCTTTATACGGCAACCAAATATGTGACCAATCTGTGGCGAAATACCCATTTAGTTTGGTCGACCAATCTCTGCTAAGAACCAAACCGTAAGAATCTGGTATGTCAGCCACTACAATGTCAATAACCTGGCACACTCTATCATCAGACGCCAGGCGTATTAGAACGTCTTCCATTTCACCAACTACCTTGACGTCCGTCCTATCCAACTGTACTACTTTCCATGTGGTTGGCTTGGGCTGCCCATTTATTTTCTTACATACTGATATGGGCATGACATTAATTGATGCCCCTGAGTCTGCTAGACAATTGTGCACATTATGATTAAAAATTTCAAACGTCAAGAGGAAGGGTGGATGTTTGGTTTTAGACTTACCCCCAATGCTAGCTTCCCCAATTTCTTCTTCCTCCCGAGGCTGATTGTCAGTGGGCAGCTTTTCTTCGGATATTTCCAGTGCTTTCAATAACCTTTCTTTCTGTTGAGGTACTTTGCACATTTCGAACAGCAGGACGTTGGCCTTTATCTTCTTCAGATATTCGACAACGTCATATTCGATTAGTTGTTTAGTGGACTGAGGTCTATTAGCACTCACATTCTCTTCATTTGGCTTAGGCGGCATTCTGTTTTGCTTCGGATCCTGGCTGGTGATGGTAAATTCCAGAATCTGATCAGCCAATGATTTGTCTTGAAATTTCTTTTTTATATTTCTTTGCAGCCTTCGAATCTTTGGGAGCAGAAGACTGTCATCACTAACCGCCCCTTTGCTCCTAGTTGTCACGTTAGCCTCCCTGATACTCTCGTGTCTCTGAGTATCTTCCTCTTCTGCGTCGAGTACGGAGAGAGAACTCCATACAACCATAGTCTCTTCCTCCTGTTCCTTCGTAGAAGTGGATGCAGCATTTTCTTTCCTTTCATCATCATCTTCCTCCGTCAATCTCGAATCCAACATCTGGTTCATGACCAATGTCATAGAATTTATCCATTGCAGACAGTTCTTTTCGGAATGAGGCTGTTGATGGAAAGTACAGAAATTTTCCATCCCTATTTCTGTCAAGTTCATGGATGCAGTTTTCTGAGGAGGAGTTTGGGTTTGGTTGCTATCCTCTCTTTTCTTATAGTATGGCCTGAAAAACGTTTTTGCTTCTTTTTCCTTTTCTAAGTCGATGATCTTATTGGACAGCTTTTGCATCATTTTAGCCATGCTTTCATAGTCTGACGCCTTTTCTTCTTTAGGCTTGGTGAACAATAAGGTTTTTCTTCCTGCACCTTTCTCTCCTGATTGTTCCAGATAGTCCTCAACACTTTCTCTCTCCGCTTCCACCACTTCCGCCTATTCGTAAGTCTCTGTCAATGTAGGCTTGGCTCTGCCTTTTGCAAACATGGCTAAATCAGGACCCAAAGCTGACGTATAGTATTCGATCAGTACTTTGTCTGAAGGCTTATCCGTTTCAGAAAAATTTCTCAGATATGCTGCAAACCTTTGTGTGAAGCTATGCACTTTTTCTTTTTTCTCTTTCTTCAATGCACACAGTCCTTTCATGAGGGCAGCGTGAGTCTTTTGGACGGCATACTTACTTCTGAACATTCTCTCGAAAGTATCCCAGTCTGGGATCGAATTGGCGGGCAATCCAAAATACCATGAAGCCGCAGCTCCTTTGAGGGTATGCGGGAACAGTCTACACACCACATCTTCGTGTTCCCCAGCCCTCAAACCTTCTATCGCCAAGTAGAAAATCTGTAGATGATCGTCCACCAGGATTTTATCATTTGGGTCGAATTTGGTTAGTAGCTTTTCGAAGGCCTGGGGTAGGTCGTGCAAAGGTGGGGTCAGATTTAGAGGTGATCTGGCTTTCCATGCGAGTGGTGGAGGATTAGGTGGGGGTTGATTTGCATTAACACCAGCCATGAGTCGGGGTGGAGAATGCGGAGGTGAAACAACAGGGGTGTGAGGACGTGAACCAACAGGGGTGTGAACAGGAGAGCTGTAAGGAGTGTCTGGGCCTACTTGGCTCAAAGGCAATTCCACCTCCTGTGAGGTAGTTTCCACAAGTTCTTCCCAGTCTCCCACCAACACTGAATCTTCAATGAGAGGACGTTCTTTCTTCTTGTACTCTCTTCTAGGCAATTCATGGATAATTGGCAACCCTCCGATCTTCTTTACATAAGCACGGGTGTGTCTTCTTAGATCATTTACAATTTCGTTGCGAACAGGATATAGATGTTCTCTATTTTCTTCTTCTGGAGTTGGATTTCGTGGTTCACTACTTTCAGAACTGTAGCCAGCGGAATAATATCTGTAAAACGGGTTTCCTCGACCAGCCATGCACTGGCGGCCCTCCTTCTAGCGCCAATTCTGTTGATGCCTAGAAATTCGCAGGCGGCAACAGTAAGGGATTCTCCCCAATCAGCATTCCCAACTAGCCCACTGACTATTTGGAATAGGGAATCTGTCCGATTTGCGGTCCAGCTACCATAGGTCAAGAAACAAAATTAAAGGGTTTACCAGTTGCGGCCCGGTCCACCAAGTTTTTGTATTTTGACTTAAAGAAATTATATGCAAGTGCCTAACTAAATGCAGGGTGGTCAAAATGCAGGGAGCGCTCACAAAGTGATGTGCAGGTTCTTACCTCTCGTCTTACTCACAAGCATTCAACCGGATACAAAAGAAATAAGCTAACTATCTACACTATCCCTAGGGAGCATGGTTGTCATGTTGGCTGAGCAATACATTATCACATACAGTAAGAAAAATCACAGATAGCTGATACTTCTCCTAAAGCACATGAACGCTTACGGATATTCAAATAACCAGATAGCCGATCATTCTATAACAACATTTATTGCTCTTAGTGAAAATATATCCCAGAAAACTACTGAAGAACATTTAATAAGAACGTAGGTTTAGAACATCAAATATTCTTACAACAAATGAAATACAGCTGAAAACGAAATAATTCCTCTTCAACAATTTTTCATAGAATTGCATTGATACATTCCACTTCTTTGCTCTTTCCAGTAGACAAAATTGCAGTTTCCTCAGCAAAACGAAGTAGTTCCTCTTACAAGCAAACAATTACAAAATTTCTAAGGGAAAAATCCCTTTTTTAGTCCTACTTCCAAATATTTAAACTACAATTCCTGCCCCTTGGGTTGCCTCTCAGTGTGTGACTCTTCAGCATCTTTGACGTTTCAGCTTCTCCTTCTGGCTGCTGCGTTTCCCCAATCATTCTTTATGAGCGTTTATCTTCTGACTAGTAATTGATGAGACTTACTCGTCGGCGCTTCTGTTATTCGTTCGTTTTGTCCTTTCTTCTGCTCTAGGCTGCCTCAATGATCTGTGAGATTTCACCTGCATACAACTTTGGTGCATTATCTATTGGCTTGAGATCTTAAGCATTTAGAGTTTCTAATCAGAATGATAAGTCCTCAAGACGCTGGCCTGACTTATCTGGGCGAGTACTCGCTTGAGCTTGGGGCGGCAAAAATATAATCGGAGATCGGTAAGCTTGCACATCGGACAGGGCAAGACCTCAGGGGGCCGCAACGGTGGAGGGTACAAGGAACAGGTAAGTGCCAACACGGGCGACAAAAGCAACACTGAATCGGCGGTCGGGCGATACTTGGATCGGGTGGGAACAGACTTCCGCATCGGATGGGGAAAGGCTTCAGGAGCCGCAACGGCGGAGGAGCATAAGAACTAGGTAAGCGACAACACGGGCGATAAAGCAATCGGACGCCGGAGAGGAATGTATCAGAGGCTAGATTGATCTGCCACCCGCAACGGCGGATGATGCGAAGGCTGAGCGACGTGGGTGGGTGAACAAAGCAAGGAGTCGAACGTTGGGTGAAACTCAAATCGGGAGCTGACTTTATCCTCCCAGACGCAACGGCGGGCCATTAGAAACTTAGGAGGAAGCAGTTGAAACAACGAATCGGGCGTAAAGTTTGATTGAGGAGCCGCAACAGCGGGTGAGTTAAGGCTCAGCATCTTCCGAAAGAGGCCCGATCCAAAGTGAAAACCAACAGCGTTAAGGATCGATTGCATCCAGAACATTTTTCCTTCGCTAAGGCAAAAAATTTCACGTTCTACAGGTATTAAAACAGACCACACGACCAAATATAAACTGAACGAGGCAAACAAAATATCAGGCAATCAATTTCAAGATAAAACAAACAGATATCCTTGAGAGTGCCAAGCTTTTAACAATCAATCCAAGCAACAAATGATGAGGAGGGGTCCCAGAGTTTTAAGTGAAAAAATAAAATCGGGGAGAAAGAGGTTGCGGCAGCAACAAGAGGTTGAGGAGGATTTGGCCGTAGAGGAGGACGAGGTTGTGAATCAATCCAGTGCTACACTTGTGGGGTATTTGGGCATTACCAGAGGGAGTGCCCTCATGCCCAGTGCACATACTATGACACCATCGATCATAATGTTGAAAGTTTCCCTTAGTTTATTGAAAAATGGTAGGCAGGACAAATTCATCAGTTACAAAATACGTAGAATCAGAATCTGCTTGCATTCCAAGTACAAAACCAGTCGATAATGCAGAACTAGGTCCCGCAGTAGACTCAGACTCAAAACCCACCTCAAACATAGAACCAACCGATGAATCAGGGATCGACAATTGCCACTATTCAGGCCGAGCCGCAGATGAAGGATGTTGATGTGGGGATTTTCAATCGCGCTGGTGCGACAACTGGAGATGATGGACCACAGATACAAGTTCGGCTTACTGGTAAGAAGAAGGTCATATTTGATATAGCGATAGAGAAATATACCTTCTTTGATGTAAAGGATGTAATTGGGAGAAATCTGGGTAAGTTACCAATCATTGATATGCCTTCTGAATTCGACCCCTCTTCAGAAGCAGGACCATCGTGATAGCATGGTACGCTATGCAAATTCTTTGAAAGTTGTCTATCGCTGGTGAGGGACTTGGATGCCCTTGTCGAGCTTGAGACATTATTGCACCTCCCAGATAAGATAGTGAAGGATTCTGCTGTGAATTCCTTACAAAAAAGGAAGACTGGCAAGGAAATGAGGATGAATATCCAGATTGGAGATTATGAGGTCGAATCAGTCATTTTGAACCTTGGCTCAGATGTAAACATCCTAACGAAGAAAACTTCGCAATTGATGGGAAATCCAACATTGGGATGGTCGCCGGTACAGTTGCGTTTAGCAAACCAGGAGAAGGTTCAACCCATTGGTCAGGTTTCAAACTTGGTTGTCGACATTGAAGGTATGAAAATACGTGCTGACTTTGATGTGATAGAAGTTGTAGGAGATGGTGGTTCCTATCCCGTGCTGCTAGGAATTGGATGGGCTAATGATAGCATGGTTGTTATCAACTTCAAAAAATGTGTTATGATATTTGAAAACCAGGATGTTAGGGTCATTGCTTCTATGGACCCTCAGGAAGGGTGGCGATATATCGAACCTATAAAGGATGAACTCGGGAGAAGTTGGGATCATGCTTATAACATCTCCGAGGACTATATCCATCCTACAGTTGATGGTGAATTTGGATGGCAAACTGCAAGTTCCACATCATCTGATTCTGAAGATGCTCTAGAAAATTGGCAGAATCAATTGCATGAAATATCATTCAGAAAATGTGGGTTGATTACACAGCCTCTTTGACATGTTGCGACTGAGACAATCGAGTTACCCATTTATGAAGGACTGACGAGGCTATTAGAATTCTTTCAATTATTTGAAGAGAAGGTGTTTGAACCTCAAAGGATGCTGGCTCTTGATGTAGCACTGAAGGCTACTCCGGCTCGATGGTGGGAGACACACGAGCAGACGATCCATGACTGGGAGCAGTGCCACAGGTTGATGATGGTCCGCTTTGGCGATGTAGAGGTCTATCATGCTGGGAGATATGATGGATGAAATGACCCCACCAGTCATTAGATCGAGTGTCAGACGTTATGGACATCTTGACCCAAATATGAGTGGGTTCACACTTTTGTTCATACTCTAGTAGAGATGCCAAGATCTTGGTATGTGGCATCAGAATTGCCAGAACCATTAGCACTTGGGAGTAGTTGTCAGTTTTCTTTGTGCAAATGTTTAGCTTCTAGGACACAAACCCCAAGGTATGTAATGATTTACACATTATTCACAACGTAGTACTAAAATTCATCCCTGTTGCATACCCCGTTGATCCTCATGCAAATTGCTCCATCCAATCCATGATTACATGCTACAACTTATCCAGGGAACCTGAAGATGATGACAAGCTACGGAATGTTAATATTCCAGAGTCCGAAGGAAGCCATGGTGTCACGGCTCCCGACATACCGATGGACTCGATGAATCAACCACTGACAATCCAAAACGTGAACATTGAGTTGGCCAAAAATCCAAAATTTGCTAATTTTGGAGAATATTGGGGCGAAGAGATGATGGCCAAAATCAAAGATCTACTGCATGAATTCCATGACCTTTTCTCAACGCGATTTTCAAAGATGAAGGGGATACTTGGCGACCTGGGGGAAATGAAGATTCCACTCAATCCAAATGCAAAACCAGTCTGCCAGAGGCCATATAGACTGAACCCGCGATAGAAGGATCGCAGGAAAGCTGAGATTGATAAGATGCTCAATGTTGGGATCATTGAACCTATAGAAGAATCAGAGTGGATAACCCCGATGGTGGTCCAAGAAAAGAAGACTGGTGAAATCCCCATCTGTGTTGATATGAGAAAGTTGAATGATGCATGTGTACATGATCCATTCTCGACCCCTTTTACAGATGAAGTCCTGGAAGGTGTAGGTGGCAAGGGGATATATTCCTTCACAGATGGCTTTTAAGGATACCACCAGATCCGGATTGCGAAGGAGGATCGCCATAAGACTAAGTTTGTCACCGAGTGGGGCAGATTCCAATATACTCTCATGCCATTCAAATATTTTATTCAAAAATTCCTGCAAGTATATATGGATGAATAGATCGTTTATGGCCTGATTAGAGACCATCTGGAAAATCTGTGATTGATGTTGGAACAGTGTAGGAAGCATTAGATTGCATTGAATTAAAAAAAATGTATTTTTTGTGCACCCTTTGGCATACTACTTGGGCACATCGTATGCAAAGAAGGTTTGTTAGTCGATCCGGTGAAGATTACACTGATCCTCAGTTTACCACCGTCGAAGAATGTAAAGATGCTCCGGCCAACACTGGGACATACGAGCTACTATCACAAGTTTATCAGAGGATACGCTGTGATTACTGCTCCCATGGAAAATATGTTAAAGAAAGATGTTGCATTTGAATGGACTCTGGAATGTCAAGGAAGCTTCAACACCTTGAAGGCCAAGATCGTCTTGTTGAGGCCTGGAAATTCGCAGGTGGCAACAGTAAGGGATTCTCCCCAATCAATGTTCCCAACTAGCCCATTGACTGTTTGGTATAGGGAATCCATCCGGTTTACGGTCCGGCCACCGTAGGTCAAAGTAACAAAAAAAAAAGGTTTACCGGTTGCGGCCCGGTCCACCGAGTTTTTGTATTTTTGACTTAATGTATGCAATGCGAATGCCTAACTAACAATGCAGGGTGATACAGATGTAAGGAACTGCACAATGTGCTGCGCAGGTTCTTACCTCTCGTCTTAGGTTCACAAACACCTAAATCACATATGCAGCCATGAAGTAAATCAATTAACTAACTGATTACCTATCTATTTATCTATCTATCCCCGGGGAGCCAACTTGTAATTAATATATGAGTAATGTGGATGTGCACACATAATAAAAGCAATTACAGATAGCTAACATTTACTTTTACAAGCATGAACAGTGAGAGATATTTCAACAACCAGATAGCTAATTATTTATGATCAGCATACATTACTCATGGTGGTTATTTCATAAAATAAATCAGAAATCATTTAAACAAAGACATAGGTCGTAAAGTTAGAAAGATCTCACGATTCATGGATATAATGCTGAAAAAAAAATAGTTCATCTTCCGACTATCCATGGAAAAACATTTGAAACCCCACCGATCTTCTTTCAACAGGAAAACTGTAATTTTTTATTGAAAAAGGAAGTAGTTCTTCTTACAATATCTCATCACCAGTCTTACTGGGGAAAAAAGCCCCTTTTCTTTCTACACTTCCTACTTTTATACAAAAAGGTAAAATGGTTGGGCTGCCCAAAGTGACCTTTGGGCTTCACAACCTTTAGTATTCCCAACGCCTCATTTCTCAAAAAGATTTTACAGAATTATTAAATTATTACAAAGTTGACCGGTCCTTTATGAGGAGGATCCCGCCTGGCTATCTAAGAACTTTTTCCACGCTGCTGCTTCAGCAGCAATGCCTTCAAATGTGCATGGCTCCAGGAATTGAATGTTGATTTCAAACTTTTCAACTTGGTTCCTGATGGCCTCGATCCTTACTGGGCTCAACCGAAGCTGATCTTCTAGAAATTGCATGCTAACGGCTGCGTGGCCTACCTCATTCTTCAGTACTAGGTCATCAATGGTTCTCATCTGTTGAGTTCTGGCCTCTGCATCTTGATATCCTTTCTGCAATATTTCCACAAAGGCCTCATGGTCCGGGAACTCCTCAAGCCTATGCTCATCCTCTGTTTTACATCAGTTGTACGTATTCAAGAGCCTTCTGAAATATTCTGAGCATGCTCCCTGCATCTTTTTTACAGCCTTCTTGAAGTCTTCTGCAGTACTAATGGCAAACTCTACTAGGTTGTGATCTCTCTTGAGGGCTTGATGGTCTTTTGCTAGTAGCCCTTATGGAGCCTCGGCATCATCTTTCAGCCTCACCATTCTGGCACTCAAGACCTCAAGAACATCCTGAGATCGATCAACGAAGTATGAGGAAGTTTCCATGATCTCTTCTAGCCTACTATCAATCTGAAGGACTTTGCACCTTTCTTCTTCCAGAGCGGTCTGCAGCTGTAGCATTTTAGCCTTCTGAGCCAGGATATGGTCCTTGAAAGGCTGCAGATTTACTTGCTGTTCCTTTGCTGCCTCCAGATCAGCAGTCAAAGAGGCTAGCTGCTCTTGATGTTGCTTTGTCAGTTCCTGGGAATGCAAATCATTGGCCTGCTCAAGGATCTTCATCTATTCTTCTAGGTCCTCCACCTTTCGCAGCAACTGCTCCTTCTCCTTCTTCAACTCCTGCTCTTCTGCTTGCACTTGCTCAAGGTGTTCTTGTGTAGTCTCCTGAGCGTGCCTTTCTTCATGTAGGGCCTGCAATTCAGCTTCAGCAGTCCTCATTTCCCTCTGTAAGTGTTCAAATTTCCGTTTTAACCTATTTCCCTCCTCTTTTTCTCTTTTCAAGGTATCCTTCAGCTGAGTAGAAGATTTCTTGTATGACTCCAGTTCAGCCATCTCTTTGTCTATGTTGTCCTCTGAGGCATGTAGTGTTACAGTCCTGGCCCTTATGGTAAGCCTTGGATCTACGTCTGTTCCTATCATCACTGCCTTATCTGTTATCATTTTGCCAACCATCCCTTCTGCCTCTACCCTTTTTCTGTCCTCTTCATTATTCTCTTGGTAGCCCTATCATAATAGACAGTATTGAAGTCGGGGACTTCTTCACCCTTTTTCTGGATGAAAGGCACTAGCTGGAGCGTAGGGGTCACAAGGGTGCTAGCAGCAGGTACTTGACAAATCTGTACCTTGGGGTTTGCCTCCTCCTGGGTTTGTCCTGATGATGTTTCAGCAACTGATTGTTGTGGCAACTCTGTTCTTTCAGCCTCCTACTTTTGGATCTCTTCATCTAGCTTTCTTTTTGCTTCTTCCGATGTTTGTCTAGCTGCTTCTTCGGTTTCTTGAGCAGCTGCTTTTGCTTTCTCGGCTGCTTCTTGGGCAGCTTTTATTTTTTCTTCTTCTCCCATCTGTAGCCATTCTGCAGCCTCTTTTTCTAGCCTCTGAGCTTCCTCATTTCTCCTTTTGGCTTCTTCTTAAGCTCTGGCTTGCTTGGCTTTGGCTTGTTCAGCTCCTTTTCCACCCTTGGTGTTGGTTTTTGGCCTGAACCTTCTTTTTAGAGCTGTCAGGTTTGGAGCATTCCGGAAGATAGATTCTTCCTTATCGAAATGATGGGTATATACAAAAAACACCTTATGCTCTTTACAGTGCTCAGCTATTTTTCCCATGGTATCATTTCGCCTGAAAGGCATCTCACCAAAATGGAACTTCCCTAATTCCTCTATGAATTCGGCAGCTTATTTCACCCTGGTGAATTTGTAGCTACCTAGCTTGAATGGCAGGGGAGGGTATCCAGTTTTCTTGTGTTGGAACAAGAAATGACCTATTCTGTCAATGAACACCTGCCTGACCGCCTCTTTATGGACTATATAATCCGTAGCATATTTGGGCAGTAGTAAAGGTGTCTTCGACCCTCCATACATTCTGAAATACATGCCATTGTTAGTCAAGAAATAATCTGCATATTCTTATATTACCTACATGGAACCTTCCGACATACAGTCACATTCCTTTCGAAAAATGAGAGTGTAGAGTGGCATAATGAAATGCTCACAGAACTCTCTGTAATGGCTATGATATTGGTGAGCCCCCAATAGTCTGTAAGCTGCATATACGGGCATCCTTTCCCTGTCCCAGATGCATTTGAGATCGGGGAAAGGCTGGTGGCATAGTATGCAGTCTATTAACATTGAGCTCATATAGAATTCGGATTTTTTCTAGGTTTCTCCTCCCTGTGCTGCGGCCAAGAAAGAAGAAAGACGGCTTGATACAAGGCTGGCCCAATTGAAGACTGTTCCTTGGGTTGCTACATGAAACATAATGGGTATCCATTCAAATTTGAAGAGTCCGCCATGAGCTCTCCCGAAGATCCTATTAAGCATCAAGGCCACAAATCTGTAAGGAGCCCTCAAGCTCACTGTATCATACTCACTGTTCTGTCTATGTCGGTACAGCTTTCCCGGCAAGAGCATTCTCTTAAGGGTTTCCACTAGGTCCATTCTGATGTTATCCAGCCAAGCATCAGATAGAAAGATTTGAGGTTCTGGCAGCTGATAGGCCAATGCCACATATCCTGGGCTGAATGCAGCATAGCCATGGCCTTCAACATTTCCTATGATCATTGAGCTTGTGTTTGCATGGGGTAGAATCCATCCAATTACCTCAGAGCATGGGAACAGCTCTAGTCTGGTAGCAACCTTCATGATGGCGGATTTCTCTATGTTGGCGTAAATGGGTTCTTCTTCGAGACCCATGTCGGGAACCTCCCTGCGGGAAATTAATCTATATATGTCATCCCATTTGTATTCAGGCTCAACACCAGAAACACACTAGGTATATTCATATATGTATTCAGTCTTTGTTTCAGCTTCTGCTTGTGGTACTTCTTCCACCACTGGGGCCTTTTTCTTTTGTCTTTTGGACATTGTAAGTTCCTCCTGCCATGTATAACATTGTGACATTAAGTAATTCGAATTGTAGACATTGTGCAGCAGTTTATTCTTTCTCAAGTGTATCATGACTGTAACCAGTCAATGAAATTAAGACATAAGCTCTTTGGGCTGAACAATCGAACTAGTATGAAATACTGTGCAATGTGCTATTTTCCTATGTCTAGTATGATAATGTTCAGTGCAACAAATGCATACATTGTTAAGCCCTATAATGCCTTGAGACTAGGGTGCAATATTCTATGACCTGATCTATATGAAGCAAACTTAGTCCTGTGCAATAAAGTGAGCAATCTGCTGCTGCTGCATAATACTATGTTTATCAACCATACTTGAGCCATTACTAAATCTACACTACTATGCAATATGCCGTTTCTCCCATGAAAACAATTCGTAAAGCAACTGCATGTTCATCAAATGCACAGTGCGGCATTCAACTATTGTTCTATTGCATAGAAAACATAGAGAAGGGTTGAGTGCATAGAGCTCGTGTTAGTCGCCGGTGTTTCCGACATCAAACAAAGCCTTAGCAGGGATAACATCGACCATGACTTATGCTTCTTGCGGAAGATAATTACATTAAATCGACTATATGCTGCGGGTATTACTGTAATTTTACTGAGAATGGCGCTCCGACTAGGGCAACAATCCATGAGATCCCCATTGAACGAAATAAAACAACGCCTATCCTTTTAAACCAGCTAGGGTTTCAGGTGACTGAGCAGAAAAGGGCCGCGCGAGTTTGCAAGGGAAACTTATATGCGACGGCAATGATGCATACGCCCACACGCTCATGGCTACCAATTATAAACCACACCAGATCCCTCATGACCGACTAGGTGCCAAATTATGATATACAGAATAGAGCGGCAAAACAAAAATTCGAGAATGTGGGTATAGTGGAGGTTACAACCGCGAAGAGAAACCACAGGTATTGCAGAAAACGCCTATACAATCCCCCTTTTCTAACACAATCATCACTATCCAGGGAAGCTTGGTGCAGATGCCGTAACGACCGTCTGCACCAAACCCCCATCTCTATACGCGGGGTTTACAGGCAAGGCCGCGACCTAAATAATTTCTCCGCGAGTTAAAAAACCCCCCTGCTGACAGTCAAAAGTAACCCTCCCCTTACTTATATAGGCTTGAAACTGGCAAACCGCTAGGTAAAAACTACCGCAACCACAAATGTTTATATAAACTTTACCGAATGCTTCAAAGGAACATGAGATGATGTAAAGAACCTACCGGACATGGGCGCGTAGCCGACGTGGAGAAAACCGCCGAGCACGGTGAAGACACTTGGACCGAAAGTACTACAACGGCGAAACGGGCAAGCGCGACAGATAACGGCAGAGCTCACTAATTGACAATGATGAAATGATAAACAAAACCCGTGACCCGTTCATATATATACAAAAATACACACGTGCGACATAACATATCGGACGGGGGGTCGTTCTAAGTTAGATGGTGAGAATGAGGAACCTTCCGCAACGACGGAAGGCCATAACATCGATCCATCCGCAATGGCGGGCGAGATGGGATAACTCCACAATCGGACGTCGGAGGAAACTTGAATTGGAAGTCGAGAGCTTGAAGCTTTCCGCAACAGCGGAAGATAAAATCCTAAAAGTCTTCGCTCCGGTTACACGTGTCGGACGTCAGAAGGATCTCAAGTCGGAGGCTGAAAGTCCAAATCCCTCCGCAACGGGGACAATTAATGCTGTTAAAGGTTTCGACTTAAAACTTGAAATTAGTCGAAAAACTTGAAATCAGTCAAAAATACATAAGTCGGAAGAAAAACCGGAATTCACAATCAAAAGCCCATCCGCAACGGCGGGATAAAATATCGAAGGGGTGTCCGATTCCCAACAAAAAATGCCCGCCGCGAAAAACAAACGGGTCAGCAATCGGAAGGTTTCGTCTTCTCGAAAACCCAAACTTATCCGCAACTGCGAAGGGCCACAACTTAGATTCACCCGCAACGGTGGAAAATTGAAGCCAAATAACCTCCGATTCCAGCAAGCTTCAAATACGTTCAACAGCAACAATCCAGCAGGTTTCCAAAGGCTTTCCAAATGCATCAATTAAATTAAATCAAATAGTGGAGCAACCCAGGTATCAAAAACAAATGCTCTGAGAGATCAATGAAACAAAATAGGGAGGAAAATCAAGCTAACCCAAAACAAAAGGGGGATCCTAAAATTTTTTAGAATTTTGGGAAATTGTCGCAGCTGCAACACGTCTTTGCACCAATACTGGTTTTCCCTGATTGGAATAAAGAATTCCATGTGCATGTTGATGCCTCTTCTACTGTGATGGGGGTTTTTCTTACACAGCCAAGCAAAGGCGACTTGGATCATCCAATAGCATATGCTAGTAGAAAGTTATCATTTGCTGAACAAAATTATACCACGACCGAAAGGGTAGGCCTAGCGATGGTTTATGCTCTGTAAAAGTTTAGGCACTATTTGTTGGGAAAACATTTCAAGATTTTCACTGATCACTCTGCTTTACAATACCTAGTAAATAAGCCTATGTTGGGGGGAAGAATCTGTAGGTGGTTTCTTTTGTTCCAAGAATTTGATTTTGAAATAGTGGTAAAGTCGGGACAGTTGAATGCTGGCCCGGATCATCTGTCACGTATTGTGAATGGTGAAGAACCAACCAATATTGACAATGGCTTGCCAGGTGTGCAATTGTTCCAAGTTGGTGTCGCAGATGATCACTATGCGCCAATTATTCAGTTTTTGTCTACTGGTGTCGCCCCCACAGATGTGTTGTCTAGCCAAAAGAAGCAGTTAGTCGTCAAAGCCTTCGATTTTCAACTAATTGCTGGATAGTTATATAAACTTGGACTAGATGAAATATTGCAATGATGTGTCTTACCGCATGAGCAGGTTCCCATTCTATAAGAAGCACATGCAGGGATCACGGGAGATCACTATGGAGGCCATGCTACTGCACAAAAAGTGTTGCGTGCTGGGGTATGGTGTCCCACGTTGCATAATGATGCTGCAGACTATGCATGGAGCTGTGATGTCTGTCAATGGGTTGGTAAACCATCGCGGAGGGATGAGATGCCCCTAGTGTCGTAGGTGACACTGCAACCATTTGATAAATGGGATGTAGACTTTGTGGGTCCTATCAATCCACCAGGTAAGCGCACTGGTGCCTGCTATATCATTACTGCAATTGACTACCTGACTCGGTGGGTGGAAGCTGCACCAGTCGTTGATTGTACCGCTATGATATTAGCACGATTTATTTTTGAGAACATTGTGATGCGATTTGGGTGTCCTAGAATCTTGATGAGTGACCAAGGCAGTCACTTTGTCAACCAAATGGTAAAATTGCTAACTGAGGAGCTCCAAATACAACATAAGAGGAGTACACCATACCACCCACAAGAAAATGGTACTGTTGAGGCCTTCAACAAAATTTTGGAGACATCGCTGACCAAGGTATGTAACGATAACCGCGATGACTAGGATCTAAAAGATCCTGCAGTTATATGGGCCTATCGCACTACTTGCAAATGCCTAATATGTCAGACACCATTTAAGCTAGTTTATGGGAAAGAGGTAGTCATGCCTATGGACTATATCATTTCCAGCTTGTGCATTTCCACAACGACGAGCATGGATGATGCAGCGGCATTAGAAGAATGTGCTGCGCACTTGGTTCAGCTTGAAGAAGATCATTTCATCACAGGATTCCAGCAACAGGTTGCGAAGGATCAATAGAAGGCACGGCATGATTTCCATATTAAGAATAAACAGTTTGCGACAGGAGATTTGGTGCTGTTATACGACAGTAAGTTCATCAAGCATCCAGGTAAGTTACAAATGCACTGGTTAGGTCCCTATCTTGTTCAGTCCACTACATCTGGCATTGCAGTTCAGTTACAACAATTAGATGGCACAATGTTACCGAAGCTCATTAACATGAGTCGCTTGAAGCCCTATAGTACGGGGCTGGCGATGCGCACCACATGAAGTGTTAAAAAAAATGAAGATTTTAGTTCAGCAAAGAAAGGCGAGCCCTAAGGGAGAGGCTATGCAAGGCTAAGATTGTTAGCGATACCCAGTTGATCCTCTGTGATAGTTGCAGGACTCTGGGGAGGTAAAATCAAGTAATAAATGCAGGTAGTTAAACCAGTTGGCTGGTGGCACTTGTTGAAGTGACCCACATTAATGGGTGATCCAATCATTAGAAGCATCAGATCGCCGGTGGATTTGCCATCATTAATACCCGATTTGGCAATAATGGTGTAGTTATATTTGGTAATGATGCATTTTTTATTGGAAATGGCTGTAAAAAACCAAGCGCGATGCGTCGGATGGCATTATTTAGTTGCGAGAGCAGAGGTATAAGGTGAAAATTGTGCAGAGTGTTTAGTGAAGTGTAGTCGAGCTGTTGATTGTATTTTCAGATTTTGAGGGGTAAGGGATGCTGAGTGGCCTTAACGCCATAGAAATTTCTAGTGAGTATGAGTCCCCCATTTGACCCACGGCTGTGGAAGAAGAAATCATGAGTATTCCATTGGGTTCATCATCCATTCCTAAGTAGAAGAGGTAGACTCAGAGACCCAATCCTACACCACCAGAGAAGAGGCAAACTCACACATCTGTGAAAATGTGAGGAGAAGGAACTACACAGACTGGGCCATTGAGTGCAGGAGTTGGTGAGTCCGTGCCACCTCAGGGTGTCTCAGTGCATGACATCTTGGGATATGTCAATCCTATGCATCCAGGAGCCAAGCCATGGCAGATGTCGAAGAATCAGAAGTACCCACCCAAATTTCTAGCACTGTCGGAAGGGATGGCATGCTTAGTCAATACAATCTCGGCATTGATAAGGCTCAAGTTTGACGATCATGACCTAATCTTGCTTAAATATGTTCAGGATGAACCATATGAATCCATCTCTACGGTGCCTGGTGGCCCCATTCAGCGAATTCCGAAACCATGGGCCAGTGGGTTAGAAAAGTCTGGGTTATTGGGACTCATCAATATGCCCCATTTTGGCCGCTTGAATGAAGCACATGCGTGTGTTAAGCAATTGTTGGCGTGTTTTCATGGAGGGACGCTTTGGCTGAATACGCTGATCCTTGTCCTAGTCGACTTGATTGCAAGCATTACTAATTTGCCTAAGGCTGGGGAGGACTCGACGCAATATATTCATGGAAGAGATACAGATAAGAAACTTGTGAAGCAACTAAAGGAGCACTTTAGTTTACAACGGGATGGTCGTGCTTATCACATCGACAGTATTAATTCATAGACGGTGCGCATTGGCGCAAGAATTCTGGCCAACAAGGTTGTACGTGGCAATTTCCTAGTCCAATGCAATTTGGGTGTTGTCGCATGGGTACAAATGAATTGGTCTTTATTTTTGTTAAATCAGTTGCTTGAAGATGCGCTTGCCACTCAAACTGGGCGACCCTTTTCGTATAGTTGGATGTTGATTCTGATCACTCTTGTTGCTTGGATGGAAACTGAAGACTACCAACCAATGAAAGTTGAGGCATTCAAGGTTTTCCACAGTGCCCGTTATCAAAACCTATGGTGGGTCGAAGAGCCCAGTCAACAAATGGATTGCGCCATTCATTTCTGGATCTATTGGGAAGCACTGTAGGCTGCCGCAGTTGTTGTTCCTTAAGTTTCTCCCTACGTCGTGGCCAAGTATCAGCGGATCCTTCAGTTTGCTATTGGACCCCACTCCATTCATATTCAAGCCAGGCATTACCCTGATCGGAAATGGCTACCATTTCCTTATAAATTCACCACAGAATATTTGGATACTATTGTGCAAGATTGGTCGGGGGACTGGTGCATCTTGGTGAGTCAAGAGAAGTTAGATAAGGAGCTACCCCCAGAGGTCCTGAAGACCCTGCCCCGCAGGAATTGAGCACCCATGACTCCGACAATGAGTCATCAATGGATCCTGAAGATGTCGCACAACATATGTGGGAGGAGACTTGCACCAAATGGTGTCAGGAGTATGAAGCGGGCAGTGGTACTAGATCGGGGATGGAAGACCAGCTGCAGCGGCTTATCAAAGCCGTCACGGATTCATCTACGACTGCGACTACGGCGATTTGTGAATCCAACCATGAAAAATTTGGCGTGGTAAGAGATAGGCTTGAGTCCATTTTTGATATTATTTCCAAACAACCATCGGTAAGACCTCTGTTGGAGGACAGCCCGTCGATCGGCACTGAGCCCCAGGCCAGAACATGCAAGTTCCCCCAACTGCAATCGATGCTAGCAATGAAGAAGTTCACCAGCAGCTGCACCCCATACAGAGCGTGACTTTGGATCTGAAGAAACTATCAGCTACAACATTGGTTGAGTTGTAGCATGGCGTCGCATTGGAGTTGGTGGCACGAAAAAAAGATTTGGTTGAGGGCTAGGTCGAGTCCTGGAATACCGTTGAGAAGCTGGGGAAGGAAGCAGAGGAGCTGCACCAGGTTCATGTGCAATTGACAAAGGAAACGTTACAAGAAATCAACCAGTTGAAGGTGACACAGGCCGAGTTGCAGTAGAAGGATGCTCAAGAGATTACCGACCATAAGAAGGCGCAAGACTACCTGATTGTTGATCAGGCACAGCTATGTGCACGGTGCAACGAAGTTGAGCAAGCTATTTCTGATGCTTGCTAGAACATTTTTGATAGCACCACAGGGCTCACCCCCATTGAACAGGCAAAGCGATTGGGGCAGACTTTGTTTCAACTTTAGTATAATAACTTGTTGCTCTAGGCCCAGGTACAACCCACAACGCTGCCGAAGCAGGTTGCGGAGCGCAAGAACTCCATTGAAGAAATTATAACGTAGTTCGGCACCATGGAGCAAGAGGCTAAAACTATTATGGAGGACACCACGTAGTTTTGGAAAAGTATTGTTCAAGATGAGAAACTTTTTCAATTGATTGCGCAAGTGCAAGAGGCAGAGGGCCACCTAACAACTCTGAAGACGTCGTTGAAGGCCATGCCGCTGATGGTGCAAATCACCTGGGCCACAAAATTGAAGGATCTGCAGCAGCAAGCTTCCCGAGCACAAGAATTCCAACAAAAGTGTTGTGAGCAGCTCGACGAATTCCAAGAACTCGGTGGTCAGTTGGTTTTTAAGGCCGTCGCCACGCTCCAGGTCGTTCTAGAGAATTGACAGATGGTCGACAGCAAGGCTAGTGAGGAGCACCCCGTCCAGCAAACTTTGACTAACTGTTATAGTATCTCCAGTAAAGTCCAGCTGTAGGTTTGGGAAATTGCGCAACAATTTGCAGATTTTAAGGACAAGACTTTGGCACACACCCTGTCGACTTGATGTGGCTTGAGGGCGAGCCACAAACCTATGTTGGGGGCCTATTGGCAAGGGGTTTGGGGCGAGTGAGTTCCGCAGCTGCGCAATCTCATGCAGTACCCCGCAAGGGAAAATTGGCGCGATAAGTGAAAGAATAACCGCTTTTTGAATATTTTATGTATATTTTGACCAAGTTTTGTTGCAATAGGTTAGTAGCGGTTAGAAGTCAGTTAGTAGTGGACCCTTGATGTAAAGGAATAAGCCTATTTATAGATCTATTTTGGGGCAATTGGAAGAGAGTGGCATGTGCGCAGTTGTGAGAAATTGTATGTGATTGTATGCGAAATTGTATGGGATAAGATCTAGTGCGATCTATTTTATGGATAATTTTCTATCTTAACCATGATCTTATCCGGGTTTTGTCGTGATGTATGCAATCTTCGATTTTTTAGAAGAACTATGTAATGTGGTACATTTGCACAAGATTAATATGATGCGATGAGTATGGTTCAATCCTTGTTTGTTGATATAGATCTATTAAGATGCTGTTACTCTGTTTTGTTACAATGGCATAATATAGATGTGTTTCAGTCTCTTTCTGCTACATCAATGAGATCTGTTGCTTTTATGTCGATGCAATCTGTGTTTCTGTAATTGTTTGATGCATTGTGAGTAATGATGTTCCTTGAATAATGCTGCGATATTGTGAAACTGTGTGATAATTGCATAATTTATGGTGTCCCTCTGTCGAATCCCCATATCCTCCTCTCCCACTGTCGAAAACTCGATTTTGACAGCTCTCCCTTGAATGCCTCGGGTGAGACCTCATCTACTCCGCAGATATTGCTGGACAGGGTAAAACCTGTATGGGCCGGTGCTCAGGGAGATTGCGTTGTAGGGAGTCGACAGAGTGGGAACCCCTGTTGATGAAGCTTTGTTGGTGGGCTTTGCCAACATGCAATCAAGTCTTCATTAAGAGTGCCTCTTAGATATGCCGATAAATCTCTTTTTCAAACCTTCAACAAGTTGTTGATCTCTCAACCCTCTTTATTACCGTTCCTTTGTTTACTGCTATTCCCAATCAACTTTTTATTATCTCCTTCGAATTCCACTCAATTCAGTTTTTAATATTTTGTTTCACTTACACTAAAATGAGGTGCGACCTTTTTCTTATTTCTACATGTCTACCTTTGTTACAACTTTACATTAGAGTCAATCTTCACTTTCATGAAAGAACTTTTCTTTTTATAAATATCTTTTTTATGTCCAACTTATCATTTTAATAATATTCTTTCTTTTTACACACCGCCACCACCACCACCAAATTGAAAAACTAAAATAAATAATTTAATTATTAATTTATTATATCAAAATTATCTTTTGAAAATTAATAATTTAAAATAATAATAACAAAAAATAATATAAATTTAAAATTTCTATTTAAAAACAAAAATAATATCTATTGAAATCAATGATGATGGTTAACATCCCCTGAGACCAAACTTTCGTCTATCGGACCTATGGAAACGAATTATGTTTGTTTTAAAATTGTATTCATATGCTCAAAGAGCTTGGAGAGAGGTGTCTCGAGCTCACTATAATTTTGACATGTTAAAAGGCTAGTAAGGTTGGTATTGCAACAAAGATTATGAAACTGAGATCTAATGTGGTTGTATGCAGGGAACTCTAAGAGGAAGTGATTTTTATCCTCAATGTTCATCTTCTCACAGAAATGGCAAATCCTTTCCACCCATGGTGTTTTAAGAACTTCCCAACGACCTATTTCACTATGGAGCTCATGAGAGTTCGTTCTTATCTTGGCTATATTAATTTTTTTCTTTAAACTAGTTAAAACAAATAGATACTTTTGATCTTCTAGAGTAGGGTTGATGACCTCCTTATAATATCTTAATTTTCTTTTAGCCTCTAAATCTTTCTCACAACACATTTTCTCTTTAAACTTGAAGTAACAATATTTTTAATGTCATTAATATTTTGCAATGCAACATTTTCATCGATCGCCCAATGGTCTAACCAGGTCTTGATATCTTTATACCAACCTTGCTTGAGCCTTAGATGGTTTTGATTGGAATTTAAAGCTAGCTTAAGAAGTCTATGGTCTCCCATCTTATTGATTTTGTGCTCGTACAAGAGGATTATTACCAAGTAAAATGGAATCAAAGTTATCACACAAAATTATAATTGCATAAACTTCCCATTAATGTATTCCAATGTTATATTTATTTACAAAGTCACCACCACCAAATTAAAAAACTAAATTAAATAATTTAATTATTAATTTATCATATAAAAATTATCTATTAAAAATTAATAATTAAAAATAATAATAAACAAACAATAATATAAATTTAAAATTTCTATTTAGAAACAAAAATAATATCTATTAAAATCAATACAAATATTATTAGCAAGTAAAATGGAATCAAAGTTATCGCACAAAGTTATAATTGAATAGACTTCCCATTTATCTATTCGAATGTTATATTTATTCACAAAGCTTTTAAGAAAAATAGTATTTTTTTTATCATTTGAATTTTTTAAATAATTACTTTAATAAAGAAATTTCCTATAAAATGGTGGTGTGAATTGAATATGTCCTTCAAAAAGTTAAAGCATTTCTTTATTTTGTATTTGATTTTCTTCTTTGATTGTTGCTTTAATAAAAATATTCTTTTACAAAAATATGTGATTTTAATAAAAAAAATTATACAGTAAAATAAAGAGTTTCACGTAGAAAATGATGTTACTTAAATAAGGTGACACATTATCCAAAGATTAGTTAAATTTACATAACATTCCTCATGTCTTTTATGCCGACAAAGTGTATCCTTCCAACAAAGCAAAGATCTTTTATGACATGGCAAAGTGCTTAGGATCCACCGTCCAATCGGAAGCTAAGCACCTTGGGAGGAGCGAGAAATATCTTTTTCTTTTTATCATACATTCGCTTTGCCTTTGGATTCCTTTTTTTTCAAGGAAATGTGGCAAGGACGCCGACATATATTGCACTTGTTTATCATAAACTTAAACTTGGCTCTTAGTTTAGACGGTATTTTGAAATTGCTTTAGCATATTGATTGTAAATGATAAATGATAAATTTTCCTTCGAAGGATTTCCCTTTTACTCATCAATTATACACTTGATCTGCGCAACCACAGCTTTTGGGTTTATCCTATTTTCAATAGTTCACCGTCAATGGTTAATATCCCCTCGAAGTAAAACAATGTTTAATAATTTTTAACAATGCAGGAAGACATAAAAGTGACTTATATTTTTTAGAGAAAGAAATGGGAGATACAATATTTAGTTTCTGCCAATCACTTTAACAATACAAATCTTAGAAGACATAGAGAAGGGGCTTATTCTTTGAAAAAGAAATTGGAGATATAAGTATAAGGAACTGGGATAATGTTTTTGTCTCATGCATCTTGTGTATTTATCAAAATGTTTTATTTTAATTGAGATGATGTATATTTAAAGTTTTCAAACTGATAACCAAATAAAATTTTGGAGTTAGCATAATCTTTATTTGGCTTCAAATATTATTGAATATGGAATTGAGGTCTTTTTTTGTTATATAAATTATCTTAGTATGTTGAAATACTATTGAAGTGTTCCTTATTTTATGCATATATTCGATCACCTATTTTTAATGGATCTATGCATTGAATGCTTATTCCTTTCGCAAAATGATTATAATCAAAGTAATTGCATTCAGCGCATATTGTTTATTTATTTTGTAATACATCTATCAACTTAACTTGTTATGGAATATTGAAGAGTTCATGGCCTCATTGTTTATTATATGGATTTTATTATTTTATAAAACTTCTATTGACTTGCCTTGTTATGGATTATTGAAGGGTTCACGGCCTCTTTGTCTATTATATGGCCTCATTGTTTATTATTGGATAAATTTTATTAATAAAGGATGTGTTATATTGATGCTTACGATCATGGCTTATTTGTTGTGACATTATGCCAAATCTTTATTACATTGGGTGGTGTTCATCTTTGCTTTGGATTTTTTACAAGTTTCAATACAGTGTTTGGTTTTAATATTATCTATTGATGATGGTTTTAATATTATCTATTGATGAGCCTCCCATTATTGCCACCCTCCTCCTTGGCATTTACATCTTTATGGTGGAGCTTGCTACATGTCTTTCTTTCTATACAATGACTTTAGGCTATATTTAATCACTTCAATTCAAATAAGCCTTTGCATTTACTTTTTTTTTCAGAGATTTCGTCATCTCATTCTTTTCCACGTACACAATAGAAACATGCCCATTTTAATATGCTAGTTATATGCATGCAAACTCATTTTCCCCCTTTTCAAGCTGAACCCCTATTGTTGCTATTCATTCCTAAAACACCTACTCAACAAACTCTACATCAATACCTTTCTTGAGTTTTGGTGGTTTGGATGGTGCTCAAAACGTATCATTCATTCATTCACAAAGCAACTCAACACAAAGTCTTGGTTGTATACTAAAGGCATGTTATCTCTACACATGGTAAAATTTCTCAGTTGAAAAAAGTGCATTATTTTGTATAATTTTGGGTTTCCTTCAATCATTTTCCTTTTCTTTGTGTAGTCCATACCTATTACCTCCTTCCCTATTTATAGTGCAGGTTCACTAACTGAGCATCTAGTACCATGTCTAAATGACCTTTCAATTTATCATTGTTACCTTTTTGTTCCTTTCATACAACCTCCCCTTTTGCAAATTTAATATGCAAATTATTTTGATTATTGATAAAAATGGCCTAAAATTTTTTAGCATGGTCAAAATATTGTGGATTGCAACACAACTCTATTTAAATTAGACTAGCATATGTTATTGAAATGAAAAGGACTTCACTTTCACATGTTAAGTTGTTTCAAGTGTTTTGATCTACTCATCCTCGTTATATTCAACTCAAATATTTTTAATGAATTTTCTTTAGTAATTATCTCCCTTTTTGCTTCTAGTTTTACCATTTCAAATCATTCCTTCCTCATTTTTCATTCCACCTAACCTTTTCCCATCACTTACAAATATTATTGAGAAACTCAATTTTTCTAACGTCATTTTCCATCCATTGGCATAACCCTAGTGGTTTTTCATTTCATCATTAAATGTCCAATTTATTCATACCCAATGATTATTATGAAGTATTAAAGTCACCCTACAAACCTCTAAAGAAGATACTGTAGATTATCATTACATGACAAGATATATAATTTGGAAAACACTATTTGTGAATGAAAGTTTTGTTTCAGGGTTTATCATGCTAATTGTATTACAATACTTGAAGTTTATTGAAGCAATCTGTTCCTCTTTTCATGGTTTGAATCACTTCTTATCGACGACTTCGATTATATAGAAATAGACTTTAGAGAATATTAATTTGAGATAGTATTTTGGAACGAGCATGTAGTTTATCCATATGTTAAATCTCTATTGAGGCAATTCCATTTTGATTACTCATTGTTTATTGTTTATATTCAATCCATTTCACTTACTCAGATTCATCCAATTATGTTTTTCTATACAACCCTTACCTTCCCAAATATTGAAAATGGCCCCCAATTTTTACGATAAATTTGCATTATATTTCTTAGAGATTAATTTCAAGATATTAAATAATTGAGATACATCTAATTCTTATGGTTTTGTATGCTCTAGATGAGATTTGTAAGCCATGGATCTAGGATATCCAAGGGAGGAAAGGGAAATCAAAATGTAGCATTTTGGCAAGAAGCTAAAAGGAAAAGTATTAGTTTTTTTAGTTCACCGTTGTAAATTCAGAAGAGTTCACTTAATTGATCGAGATAAAACACCTTTTTCTTGGCCAACCTACACATGCAGCTCCTTAATTGCAAACTTGTCCAAATTTTGCACTTTTGCCTCATTCAAATGTTGCAGAAATCACTTCTAAACAAAATGAGGGGTGGAATATGAAGTTACTTCTTCACTGACTCAATATAATGGTTGGGAAGTCTTGGATCCCTAACAAACTATAAAAACTACGATGTCAATATTTGTTTTGTTTGCAAAAATTTCAACTCCCCCTCTTAAAAAATCGAAAGATCCCATGTATCCTATTAATGAACCTTCTTTGAAAGATCATGGAAAGAGCAAGTGTGTATCTAAAGGGAAGGCCCCATTTGAGATTCAAGGCTTGAAAATCCATACTGAAAGTAAAGTTGATGTCATTCGGCATGATGCCCAACCATTTGTTTGGAAAACCCTTCATTTGTCAATCTATATCTTAAATTTATTCAATGTCACGTCAAAGTTAGTTCTTCATGAGCATGTCATGCCCCTTGAAAATTTGTAATGTATTTCTTTGGACATGGGAATTTGATTTTTTTTTTCACGTGGAAAAACCACCTTCCTGCTATTATGAAGGAATCAAGGAAAGCTCACACGTACGAGAAATATCAACAAACTTCTCATCTTCTATGGATGGTAGATCAAGCAAACTGTCAACCAAACATCCAAGCCAAAACATGTCTTAATGAAATTGAACCTAGATGGATGGAATGTATAAAATTGGAGTTACACCAATCTAAGGAACAAGACATAAACTTACAATAGATTTCAGAGATCAATTTTACTCAGAAATGACATGAAACAATGGTATAAATGAGTTGCAGCTGTATAATTGCTATCATTAATCAAAAGTAGTGAAGATACATGTTACAATGCAATACAATGGCATTAATAGCCAGATAATTCGAATCCATGAGAGGTAATTCGAATTGAGTGCATGAGAGTGGCTTAACTATCAGTTAGACACCACTCAACACATCAGTTAGCCACTTAACACAACCTTAATTGACTCTAATTGACTCGAGGGCAATTTAGACTGAGTCTAACTAAATAGAACTCAACTGCATGTCAATCAGTAGGTGAGGGTACATATCTGAATTTAGTTAGGTGATTTTAATTTAATTGCACTGAACCGAGTTACCAAAAGTAGGTGGAGGCGCCTTTAATCACTCCAGTTAGCTGAAATCAACCAAAAAAAGGCCAAATAATGATGGAGGCGCACATGCAACTTCAGTTTAACTAAAAGGTAGGTGAAACAACCTCTAGTGAACTGAAGTGGGGGCATGTGTCATGCATATCAACCCAAATTTGCTCCCTAATTGAAGGAGGAGGCTCAATTAGGCTCCCTGATTGAACAAGGATGTCCAAATCACTGAGGTTGCTGTCATGTTGCTAATGTAAGCACATGCTTATGTCAAAAACTTAGTATAAGTGGTAAATTAGTATGATTTCTCCAAAGGGAGGATTATCTATCCTAACACCCCCCTTTAATCATGACTTTGGATAACTTGGGCCCTGGAAACTAAGACCAAAGGTCACCCATTACAACTTAAATCCAAAAGTAATTGCTTAATACAACCAAGGAGACAGGAGAAAACCTCATGGGAAAAATACCCCCCCTCAAACTAAGGAGTGAATAAGGAAAACAAGTTTTGAATAAAACTTTGTAAAAAAATTTGCTGCAATTTGCAGCACTATGCAGCAACAAATGCAATATATTGGTTCTTCTGTGTAGTAGAATCCTAAGACTGTGCATGTGAACCTATGAATCCAAAATAAATTATTATGTATGGAGGAATGTTCCTTTTTGGAAGAAGAAGAATATGCTCAACTGAATCAGAAATATAGACAACTGCTAGATTAAAATTGGACCCATTTAGAGTAACTGAAGTCAACTAATAAGAAAGAAAAAGTGCTTGAGAATTCAAGCCATGTGAGGAACACCCAAGCAAATGATATATTTCATCCTTGAACATCGAACCATGTGAGGTATAATCAGCTCCAAGTGTTAGGTGCATGTGTCTAGGTGAATGCAGAATGTCTCCCTCTTTATTAGTTCTCTGAGGAGATGAGCAGGAGATGAGCATGTGATCAAAGGTAGAGAAAACCTGGGACTGTGGAGAGAGAATGATTGAGCTCCATAATATGATATAGCTCCAGAAATAACCAATGATTCACAAAATATAATATCAGCAAACTCATAAGAGCAAGCTAACATCAAATCCCCAACAACAAGTTTGAAGAAGACTTGCGCTACTTGATTCTTCACATCAAAATTGATGAGACTAACTACAAGCATTACTGAAAGCTATTGAAACTTAAAAATTGAACCAAATAATATCATATGAGATCCAAATAATATCATGTCACATCCAAATAGGTTCATATCATATCCAAGAGTGTGCTCCACCAATATGGTAGATGCACAATTTTCTCCTTCTTCAAAATTCTGAGTATTGGTGCATGCAATCCTGTAGGAATTTGATGGAAGCTCTAGATTAATAAGAGTGAATGGATCACTCCTGCAATATGATATTATTTTCAAACTATCCATAGTATTACTTATCTACACACCAACAACAAAATTTGAGGGAGAGAAATTGATTTCCTCTTCATTTCTGAAGCAATTACTGGCAAATTTTGCACAGGATTTAAAGAAGAATCACTAGAGAATGTTTGCATAGAATGGAAGGAGAATTTTTCTTCAATATTAGATATTTGAATGTCTTCTTCTATATCATCCATATGAGAAGATGAGTTATCAAATATATCATAAAATTCTAGAGCAATAGGAGAAGGAGTTACTGCAAGGAGACTTTCTTCAATTCGAATTGGTTGTGTGGAAGACTCTGCTTCTTCTTCATCTTGAACAACTTCATAAAAGAGAATAGAGGCCGAGACTTTTGAATAAAGAACTCTTGTGGTGCTAGGTGTGATCTCCATTGTGCTATAATGATCCTCATTGTTCTTGCCAAAGGTTCTATCCAATTTTGTACAAAGATCCTTTATGTATTTAACAGAATCAATAAGGTAGCGCAAGCTTGGAGAAAGGGCGAGACATATTGTTCCAAAAGCTCTATCACCGTCATTTAGCCAGTCATTCTCATCTTCATAAGACTCTTTACCAAGTCCAATAGATACCTCATAGAGATCTTGTCTCTTTAGAGATGAAATCATCTTCAACTTCCATTCTGAATATCTTGTGGATGGAGTAAGAAGAGGAACTGATAATCTTGAATCCATATGAAGTTGTTCTTACACAAAACAACCAAAGTAAGGTCGAACAACTTGCACTTTTTGAGTTTGCATTACACCTGGCTTAGCCAATAAAGCAATCTTGATCAACAATGCTAGTTTGTCCAGGAATTATGTGGTAAACTCTCCGCTTATAGTGCAATGCTGTAATGTTTTTGAGCAATTTGCTAAAATTTCTTGATAGATCCAACAATAAACCTGTAGAAGAATTTCCTTGTCCTGCCATGGCTCTAATACCATATAAAATTGGAGTCACATCAATCTAAGTAACAAGACAGAAACTTACAATAGATTTCACAGATGAATTTTACTGAGAAATGACATGAAACAGTGCAATAAATGAGTTGCAGTTGTATAATTGCTATCATTAATCAAAAGTAGTGAAGATACATGTTACAATGCAATACAATGGCATTAGTAGCCAGAAAATTCAAATCCATGAGAGGTAATTCAAATTTAGTGCATGAGAGTGGCTTGGATGTCAGTTAGACACCACTCAGCACATCAGTCAACCATTTAACACAACCTTAATTGACTCTAACTGACTCAGAGGTAGTTTAGACTGAGTCTAACTGAATAGAACTCAACTGCATGTCAATCAGTAGGTGAGGGTGCATATCTGACTTCAGTTAGGTGATTTGAACTGAACTACACTAAACTAAGTCACCAAAAGTAGGTGGAGGCACCTTTAATCACTCCAGTTAGCTAAAATTAACAAAAAATAGGCCAAATAATGATGGAGGCGCCCATGCAACTTCAGTTTAACTGAAAGGCAGGTGAAACAACCTCTAGTGAACTAAAGGGGGCACATATGTCATGCATATTAACCCATATTTTCTCCCTGATTGAAGGAGGAGGCTCAGTTAGGCTCCTCGATTGAAGGAGGATGTCCAGATCACTGAGGTTGATGACATGTTGCTGATGTAAGCGCATGTTTGAGAGCAAAAACTTAGGATAAGTAGTAAATTAATATGATTTATCCAAAGAGAAGATTATTTATCCTAACAAAATGAAATCCATCTAATCCCACCAATAGACTAGCTTACCCTTGATACGACATAAACATATGATATACACTCGACATATACTTGTTTCAAAAACAAAATTTAAATCTTCCTTTGGGTTAGTATTTTGAGTGTATATTTAATATGGATGAAACAAGTCGCTTCTTTTTTCCTTAACTATAGACAACTTATTTCGGCCAACTTTATTCTTGCATTATTGATCTTGAAATTATGAAATAAATATCGTTTAAATTTTATTTATGACCGTGATATTATATGGAGGTTGTTTATGGCTAAGCAATGAGGTTCAAGAGTTTTAAGGTGGGAAATTCGTGCTTTATCGCATTTGGTTAAATTCCTAAAATGTTTCTTATATGGAAGTTGAGTGGCCCCTTTTTCTTATTCGTCTTTCTTATTTCATTTTATCCTTTACATAAGTTTTACCTATGATCGTTTTCCCTTTCGATGTGACTATTCCCTAAAGAAATGGTTATGCAAATAATTGTTTAGTCCTTTTAAGCCAAAAATTGGCTTAAAAGGAGATCAAATAGAGAGACAAGGTTGTTTTTAGCGACACCATGGTATGCTAAAGCTATAGTTTTTCATTTACCAAGTATTTTTTCATTTTTAGACTATTTTTTTTTAAGTCTTGTAATACTGTTAAAACATTAGTCTTTTTATAATGGCAAAAACAGATATAGTTGGAATCTAAATTTAATTGAGGATAATTTTTAGTATTTGGTGAGACCAAGTCTATTAGATATTAAGAAGATTACTTAGATTGCTATAAAAAAATATCTATATGCTCAAAAAGTTTATAAAGAAGCAGTCTTAGAATTCCATAGTTATAACTAGTTAGGAGATATCATTGTTATATTCTTGTGTATTTGATTATTTTATCCTCGAAGCAAATATTCATTAATATTCTTTTAGGTAGAGGGTATAAAAGTTGTGTACGAGGTATATCAATCAATCAATGAATATTTTATATTAGATCCCTATTTATATTATGTTATTTCATTATCATTATATGAAGTTTATAATGTTGGGGGACAAATTTTGGTCCTAGTTTATGCATAAACCATAAAGCGACGTAAGAAAGTTTTTTTTATTGATATATGAAATCAAATCTATAATACATGCTTATCTGTACTGAATTTATATATATATATTTGGCAATTTTGGTATGCTTATCTTCAAATTTTACTCAATTAAAATTTCCCTGATATATAATTTTTAGATTGATTTATAGTTATTTTCTTAAGCTTTTCACACTCTTGATTGTATAAAACTGATTCCCTTTGTGTTTATTTTTCTCCTTTATTTATTTATAGTTTCATTTCTATTTTGGTTTTATCTTATAATTAAAATAAACATAATAATTTAGTAACCTTTTTTTTTGTAAATAAAACTTGCATTACTATACAGAAGCCAAATTACAGAGCGAAATACAACTAGAGCCGGCCCAGAAACAGGGAGGCTTTAGTCTAGTCCAAGACTTGACCAGAACTGATTTGCCAAAAAAATACAGAGTTTTCCCAAAGCCTCCTGCACCCCCTAATATTTATGTTCCTAGTATGGGTCCCGATGTTGTTACATTGCTTTCCCACCCACATCAAAATTGGCGAATTGAGGGGCCTATCGCCCCCCATACCCCAATTGACAGCATAGTGCCTACTAGCATACGAGCTACATCTATCTAAACTGAATAACGTCGAATAAACATTAACAGAAGAGAAAACCAGTAAAAGGAACAGACCAGTAAGAGTTATCATATCCAACCAGAAGGGAGGGAGCTCCAGTGAGGGGTTGCAGCTGATGGGCTCCCAACAGCTAGTTGCTGCGAGCTAGACACAGGCATCGCTATAGCATTCATAGGGCCAACCATGTTTCGAACCTCCACCGGACCTCCTTCATCCACCAAACCATTTCTGGTGGTCCGCTCCTGAGGTTTAGCTATCTCCATGGCCCGACGATCCATAGGGTGAAACGAAAAGCTCAAGCGCGTTGCGAGGACATTGAGCTTCTGGTGCATTATGTGGAATTTCGAGTTATGCTCCTTCCAGAAGGGGATGGGTTCCAGATCATTGTCTCTCTTGGCCTCCTGCAATGCTACAGAATGCCCCACTAAATGGATTGTAACCCAGTACGTCATGAGCATACGATCGTATGCTGAAGCACGGCCAGCTGTGTTGCCCGAGTCCACCACCCATTTAGCTACCTCCTCGTGAAGCTTCTCTTGGGGCATGGCTTTCACCTCCGCCCATAGTCCCTCGACCACCCTGTCCACCTCGAGCCTGATACTAAGCAGAATGTGTTCCTTGTAGAGGTTCGCCTCCTCTTGAGCCTAGAGCTGGGCGCGGGTTGCTTGACGCGTCTGGCACTTGCCAAGATTCCTTTTAACTGAAGATAAGCCAAACGCCTCCCCAGAGCCAACTTCCCCTCTGAGATGCCACTTGGGTGCCATTGGGCAAGACTGCGAGGACAGAAAAGGCAATAGGAGGCAAATATGGAGCACCCTAACAGGACCAATCTCTAACACACGGTGCAAGACAAAAGACAAATATGCAATCCTGCATTTTCTGGATCCTAACTCATCATAACAGAGATCAAAATTGCCAGAATAAAACAGATGAACACTCATGGGAACATTCCCATCCCCGATCATAGCCTACGTCATTCCCATCGTGAGAACGAGAGCCCTCGTCCTGCGGAGATAATGAACATTGTCCAGTTGATGGTCCTCTCGCTCAGTGCTAAGCGTGGCAGAGCCGATGACGAGAAACAAAATAAAGGAGCAGTACCAGCTCCAGACCCGGTGAGCATAAATGCCAACAATCCCCTTTCGCATTATCTTGGCCACGTGTAGGAGTGCCCGCGCCATCTTACTCCATCCGTCCTCCCTTCCATCTAATCATCCATCTATAATGCCTTGGAGAGATCCCTCGCAGCCAGGTGGCTACATCGTTGGGCCCAGTCCTCCTCTTCATTACCGTCTAGCCTGTCACATCGGAAGCCGACCCTGCACTCCACTCCAGCATTCGCCAAATAGTTGGCGACCTTGTTGGCCTCCCTTCTGACGTGGTGAAAAGAGATGGCGGGGTGAGCATGAAGGATAACACGTAGTCGCTCCAGTCTGTATGCTAGGTACCAGCTAGGAGAGATCTTCTCCGTCATTTGTCCATTCAGTAATCGCTTGGCCAACATGATGAGATTATTGGAGTCACCTTCGATAATCACCGGAAGGAGCCCCCCACTGATCAGCTCCTCTGAGCCTCGAATGAGGCCTTCCAACTCACTCGAATTGTTTGTATCTTGCCTTATAGCTCCCATGAACACCTTCTTGAGCCTGCCCTCATGGTCACGGCAAAGGCCGCCAAAACCAGTTGGGCTTGGGTTGCCACGAGACGCGCCATCAAAATTCAGTTTGACAACACCAGGAGGAGGAACTGACCAAATCGTTGGGCTAAAGGGAATGCACAGATTATCTTAATAACGCAGAGCACCCAACAAAGATCTATTCATCTCCCAGTTCTCTACGATCTGGACTTCTTCCCTCTAGAAAATCTTATCCTGTTCGTGCCACTGCATGCACTTGATAGAGGATAGCAGGCTGTCTTGCACTATGTTCCAGACTGCCTCCATATCTTTGCACTGGTCTCGGAAGATCCTAGTATTCCTCTCCTTCCAAACACACCACATGGCCATGCTCGGGAAAGCATCCCAGATGGTTCTAATAATGGGATTTTTGAAGGCTCGTGGGCACCATTCTCTTATGGTCTGGGAGGGTTGGTCCCAATTCCTATCAATCTGTCGGAACTTCATTGCTCCCTTGTCCCAAATTGTAGCTGCAAAAGGGCAGCTGTCCAGTAAGTGACCCATCGTCTCCTCTGCTTGATGACACAGACAACATTAGGACGGTCCCATAATCCCCCACTTTCGTATATTTTCACAAGTGAGGATCCTTCCTCTGACTACTAGCCAAACAAAGAGGGTCACTTTGGGCCATAAGTTGACAGCCCAATTTTTTTTCCAAATGTCATCTGTCGCCACATTCTTCGATATCTTGATATTGTAGGCCTCCTTGACACTGAAGGTTCCTTTTGATTAATAGCCCCATCGCAAGATGTCCAGACCTTCTTGAGCTTTGATGAAGAACTTTTTCAACTCCTCCTGGAAGGCTTCCCAATCTTCCCCACTCATAAAATCAGGTTTCTCAAGGAATTTCCATAGATGGTGATCCATTTGGAACCTCGGCCTCCATGATTGGTTCACCAGAGTCCTGTCCTGCTCGAACTCCTGCCGTTTGATGAGATCCCACCGAGGGTCCCTACCAAGGATGGGGAACTGGTTCCATGAATCTTCCCAGAACTTCACCCTGCTACCATCCTTGATCTCCTAGAAACTATGCTCTTGGATAATTGATTTACCCACCATGGATTTTAACCATATGGGTGATCCACTAGGTTCTTCGTTGAAGCAAATCAAGAGGTGTCTGGGTCTGTCCCTGGCATATTTTATGCTCCATAGTTTTTCCCATGGTTCTGATGAATGATTAACCCACCTCCACCAAACCTTGGCCCCGAGGATCTTCGACATTACTTTAGGATCCCTAAGGCCAAGACCCCCCTGTTCCTTAGGTTTGCAAACATCCTCCCAGCTTACCAATGAGAATTTGGCCTTCTCCCCATGCCTCCCCCACATAAAATTGCGTTGAATACTCTGGATTTGATTTAGGATAACCTTTTGCATGGCTAAGATCGAGAAAAGGTAAGTTGGCATCGCTTGTAGGATGGACTTGACCAGGATCAACCTACTAGGAAAGTTAAGGGGGCAAAGCACCCAGCTTGATAATCTCTGCTTTAATCTATCCAACAATTCTTGCCATGCTTCTTTTTTGGGTCTTCCAATCCCCAGGGGAACGCCAAGGTACTTAGATGGAAAGACCCCTCTGGAAAAGCCCAAGATTCTTAGTATATTCCTTTGGGTGGCTGGGGGAGTGTTGACACATAAAACCTGAGATTTATTGGGATTGACTGCTAAGCCCGAGGCCTTAGCAAAAAGGTCTAGACTTTTTTTGAAGCTTTGAGCTTCTTTGACTGAAGGGTGCCCCATGAGCATAGTGTCATCCACAAATTGTTGGTGGGTCTATGGGGGCGCCCCCTCATGCGCTTTCACTCCACGAATTTCCCCATTTTCAACCTGGGCCACGATGAGGTGACTCAAACCCTCAGCAATGAGGATGAAGAGAAAATGGGACAGAGGGTCTCCTTGGAGAATGCCATGAGAAGGCTGGAAGGAGGAATTTGGGGATCCATTAAGAAGGATATTGAAGAATGGCATGGAAATCAGTCCCATGACCCACTCAACCCAATTGGGGGAAAAGAAATAGGTTCCCAGCATCTTCTCCATGACTTCCCAGTTGAGCTTATCATAGGATTTTGCAATATCAAGCTTAATCATCATCCTAGGGGATCTCAAGCTTTTGAGCGAGTGCAACACTTCATGCACAAGAATAACCCCATCTAGGATTTGCCTACCTTCCACAAAACCAGACTGTTCTGGGCTTATAAGCATCGGGAGAAGGGGTTTGATCCTATTAGCAATGACTTTGGAAATGATCTTTTAAATGACATTGCATAGCGCTATCGACTTGAATTTGTTGGGGGAATCCTCCCCCTCCTCTTTTGGGATGAGGATGAGGAAAGTAGCATTGAATGCTTTAAGGACCCCTTTCTTGGTTCTAAATTCCTTCACAATGTCGAGCACATCCTCCTTAACAAGATCCCAGAAGAAATGGAAGAAATTGGATGTGAAACCGTATGGTCCTGGAGCCTTTCCCTAAGCCATTTGGTTGACATCTTCCTCCACTTCTTGCATCCCAATGGGATTATTTAGCATTTCATTGTTTTCTCCAATGACCAGCCTAGGAACTAACCTAGTTATTTGTTCAATGTCCCGGCTTCTATCCCCCCCGTCTTCCCTAAGAATCTCCGAGAAGTGTTGAGTGAGCTCAGCTTCAATCTCCCTCCTAGTTTCCACTCTGTTTCCAGCTCTAGTCTTAAGCCTCTGGATTCTAGAACTGTTCCTATTCTGGATCACCGAGTTATGAAAGAATTTAGTGTTTCTTTCTCCCTCCCTCAGCCATTTTACCCTCTCCTTCTGTTGCCAATACAGCGCCTCCTGTTTTTCCATAGCTTCTAGCTGCCCCATAAGATCCTTTTTTTTTCATGTCCTCGTTCCATCCAATAATTTAGTAACCTTAAAAAACAAATATGAATTACATTTCTACGAAGATCTTGATATTATCCTAGAATTTATTTGAATAATGATTTCGTAAAATTTTTGTCTTTAAGCCCCACGTAATATTCCTAATTCTTCTTGTCTAGCCTAGAAAGAGGTCGAGCTTGCTGGTTGCAAGATTGTTCATTTTTGCAATCAACAAGTGGATCTTATAAGTTGGTGGTCAACCGTTGCCATTGGGATTTGGCTAATATGGGTTGGCCTCATAATTTTCCCTTGTCAAGTGGTGCTCTTTCATTATCATTTCACTCGATTCCTACTATCTTACTATATTGAGAAATATGCATGCAATATGTTATATTTACAAGAAAATATTTACAACCATGCCCACTCAAATGTTTTGAACTTGAGTCTCCATGTTAACGTAAGATCGATCACCTCATTGCTTACCATTAGACTACACTCACATTATCACTATCTTCCTACTTGCGATGGTCATGTTCAAGAACTACAATCAGAAGTCAACAACCCATTAATGCTCCTGCACTACTTCTTTTAGTTGTAGTTTGGTTCATTCCCATTGGGTCTCTTAATGTATTACACAATCCAGAGGATATAAGGGGCGTTATTATATGGCCTTTGTTGTTAATGATCAAGAGCAATAGGGTGGCTATAAACTCTCTAACTAGCATCATTTTTTTTTGTTGGCCATGATTGTGTTTTAACGTCATTTTTTTTTGTCGGCCATGATTGTGTTTTAACATCATTAGGTTTAAAATATTTATAATAGCATATAAATAAAACTAGAAAAAATAGATAAATTAAAATCATAAACATTGCATTACACACTTCCTCAACATTTACACTCTAATAAAAGGTTTGCATCTTGAGATATTTGATTCCCATCTGACTTGGTAGATTCCTTTCAGGATGGATGTATGTTGGCCTTAGATTAACAAGTTGTTGATAAGTCCTCACTCTTTATTGGTGTTCCTTTGTTTATTACTATATCCTTTAATTTCTATACAATTCATTTTTTAATATTTTGTTTCACTTACACTAAAATGAGGTGCAACATTTTCTTAATTATACATGTCTACCTTTATTATAACTTTACATTAGAGTTGATCTTCATTTTTATAAAAATAACTTTTATTTTTATAAAATATCTATTGTATGGCCAAACCTAACATTTTAATAATATTTTTTCTTTTTACACATCATCATAGGGTTTCTTTACTTGGATTCAAGGTTTCTTCTTTTCTACATCATATAGACACGCCATGGCTTCAAAATTGCACTTTAAATATTTATGGGTTTATTAACTTTGGTTTGAGATTTACTTATTATATTTGTCTAATTGTTTGGTATCAAATGTGATCATGACACTAAAACATTTGGGCAGTTTTTTCCATGAAATATTTCCACATTTTGAACATTCGTGGATTAATATCATTTTTTTTTACCATGATGGAAAAAGCGTGGAAATATTGACGGTTTTTAATTTTCGACGGACTTTCGTCTCTATGACGATATATGGCTATCTTTGCACACCTGCCAAACCAATGCCAGCTTTCAACGGTTCTTGATTGTTTACGCGTGGGTTAACTCATGCATTTTCGTCCACATCTAACTAAGAAGATCTCACTATTTGCATAACGAAGTAAACTTGTTATGGGTGAGAAGTGAATTCTAGCCCTCCCTTGGTTCATATTCAAGCCAACAAACATGAAGCTAGCACTGAACGTCAAAGCAAAATATTGCTTCTATCTTCTGTTTGACCAAAGAGAGAAATCCTGAAATGGCAACCCTCAATAATAATAAAATAGATTTGATTTTTTTCCCCGACTGTTGCATCTTTTTTCTTGGGTCTGGGTTTGACTAGCTATGTGTGGTATAATATTTTATGTATATGATAGAAGTCGTCTATACCCCTGCCTTAGGCCATCCATGTGCCCTGATATTTTGCATAGAGACGTTTACACTTATTCATATATGATGTCGCCATGGATAAATAGTAATTGCCATGAAACTGACTACCTCATTGTAGCTATCTCTGCTACTACAACCTAGTTACCTATACGATGTCAACATAGATAATTTTACCTTTTATATTTCCAGTTTACAGCTCCTTTGCGGGAGCATGCCAAGTTGTATCACTTAGCACATTTGCTATAGTTGTGACAAAGTTCTTGGTGATTGATTGAGTGTGGATTGAGCCCGGATTTCTTTATCAACCATATCCAAAACTAGAGAGATCAGTCATACTCTACAACAATCATCTGGCCGTAAGTTCAAAAAAGGTAAGCATGCATCCTTTTTTGGGGGATACAAACTAACATTGAGGCTCAAAATAATAGTTGTATTCTTTGGGTCATGTACCTTACAAACGAATTTAACAACCCTGCAACTCTCTCCTTTTATTTAAACCAGAGTAATTGCAACAAGAGGGTCCAGTCAACAATGACTCTAGCCAATTTGGTTTTTTTTATAGACCCGATGCTCCACTAAGATATTGCCTGTTGACACAATGTTAATTACTTTCCATAGTAGAAGGAAAACTTTTCGATTGGACCATTTGGACCATCTAGTGTTCCAATGCCCAAACTATCAAGGTCTCCTTGTGAGTAAATCAAAGGCCATTGCACAACACTTGTTGGCATCAATGAAAACTTCAGTCTGTTAGACACAATGCTCATTAAGAGGGGGGTGAATTAGTCAACTAAGGCTTGAACTTAATTTCAACGTCATTTTCTACGAATCTTATCATGCTCGCAGCCATCTCTGTCATCAATTTTGCTTGTCTATTGTCATGTCACCATCTCCTTGTCATCTTTTTTCCAACATCTTTGTCTTGCCTAAATCATCTTCAAATGACCGCAGAATGGGTCATTTGACTCTCTAGATGTTCCATGCTTATCATGCTTGCTTTTCAATGTCATTATGCATGTCCTTAGCCATCTCTGTCCTTCATGTCTTATTCCAATTACACCTTGCCATGTCATCATGCTTAGACACCTCTTCGAATCTCTCTTTGTTATTTATTGTTTTAATGAAATAATCAATTAAAACTTATTCTAAATATTGCATCTCTCCAATAGTAAGATGTGTCTCTTCAAAAGTTTGTCTTAGTTCTTTTTATTAAATTTCTGTTTATTTTTCTAAATACATTCCTGTAGCTTCTTATTTAATAGACTCTGTTTATTATTTTTCACTAACTTTGTAGGTCCATCTTTTACATATATGACCATCATAATGCAAACTAAAAGTACGGCTGGATAGCCACCTCAACACGGATTAGATCCATGTCACCTTTTGAACTTTTTGATACACACGCATTATCTGGAGATCATTTGAAAATAGGCTTCCAAACTGTTTAATTTAACACTTAGACAAAATTGTTTTTAACTTCATGTAAAAAAAAAAATTCTTCTACTTTGGAAGATTGATTTCTCCCTCATGTGGTTGCCATAAGGAAACCTACAAGCATGGATAGATATCCATTTCAACAATGAACAAGACCATATCACAAGATAAATCTGTTAACACACACACAACCTCTGGTAAGCATTTCAAAATAGCTTCTCAGCCTCTTTTGAACATCAAAACATATTTCTTCCCATTTTGGTAGACTCCTATTTCACACGTGTGAACACTCTATGGAGACCTGAAGTCAGGAGCAGATGGACAACTTACCAAAGAATGGATCCATGACATTTGATAAATTTACTTGCACAAAGACAGCCCTTGGTGGGCATTTCCAACTGACCTCTCAAACTCCTGTTTTTAACACTTTCTTTTTTTCTCATTATGCAAAATATCATTTTTCCTGTTTTTGGCAGATTGATATTTTGCATATGAGACCATCATAAGAGAACCTAAAGGTATGGCTAGATATCCAGTTCACCAAGGAACATGACTATGCTACCTGATGAATTTTATCATCAAAATAACCCCTCCTTGTGGGCATTTAAAAATTCCTTTTCAATTTCCCGAATCTAACACAACCAATTTTCTTGTGTTCTTAAAATGCAAAATAATATTTTTCTTACTTTTGGCAGATTTATATCTTTGTCATAAAACACTCCACAGGATAACTGAGACCATGGTTAGATGCACCCATCAACAAGCTATAGCCTAACACTTTCATATTATTTTTCTCATCATCCTATGAGATAGAGTGGGCATTTCCTTGAGGCCACTGAGGCAATTTTTCTAGTACTGGAATAGTGCAAAACAACCCGAAACTCTGTTTTGGAAGACCATTATCTTTGTCACCAAACATCTTCTTTGAGAACAGAGACCATGGTGAGATAGCCTCTTCAACAAGTGGTAGGCTGATAGCATCAGATAATTTTTATCATACACCTATAAGGTACGATGGACATTTTCCCAAGGCCACATGAGCCATTTTTTCCAACACTTGGACAATTTTCTTAGTTTGGTCCAATTTGCCTAAAACATTGTTTTGGCAGGTTCATAACTTCTTCCTCAACTACTTCCAAGATAGTATAAAGACATGATCAGGTAGGAAAAATATCAATCTAAAAGACCCCCATATAGTGTTGGCATCTTCTTTAACACACAATTTGTGGCGGGCATTTTCTTAAGGCTACCTGAGCCAATTTTCCAACACTTAGTCATTTTGAGGACTTTCTCCAAAATTTATTCTAAAAACTCATTTTGGCAGATTCAACTTTTTGTTCAGACATACTTAAGGAGAATAATACCATGGTTAGGTAGACAAACCAACACACTACAAGACCCCCATGTACTGCGGGCATTTACTCTAACCCATAATTTAGGGCGGGCATCTTTCTGAGGCTACTTAGCCATGTCATCATGCTCCGACACCTCTTCAAATCTCTGTTTGTTATTTGTTGTTTTAATGAAATAATCAATTAAAACTTCTTCTAAACATTTCATCTCTCCAATAGTAAGATGTGTCTCTTCAAAAATATGTCTCAATTCTTTTTATTAAATTTCTGTTTATTTTTCTAAATACATTCCTGTAGCTTCTTATTTAATAAACTCTGTTTATTATTTTTCACTAACTTTGCAGGTCCATATTTTGCATATATGACCATCATCATGCAAACTAAAAGTATGGCTGGATAGCCACCTCAACAAGGATAAGATCCATGTCACCTTTTGAAAATTTTGATACACACGCATTATTTGGAATCATTTGAAAATAGGCTTCCAAACTATTTAAAGACAAAATTGTTTTTAACTTGTAAAAACAATTTTTCTTCTACTATGGCAGATTGATTTCTCCCTCATGTGACCACCATAAGGAAACCTACAAGCATGGCTAGATATTCATTTCAATAATGAACAAGACCATATCACAAGTAAATATGTTGACACACACACAACCTCTGGCAAGCATTTCAAAATAGCTTCTCAACCTCTTTTGAACACCAAAACATATTTCTTCACATTTTGGTAGACTCCTATTTCACACGTGTGAACACTCTATTGAGACCTGAAGTCAGGAGCATATGGAAAACTTACCAAAGAATGGATCCATGACATTTGATATATTTACTTGCACAAAGACATCCCTTGGCGGGCATTTCCATTCGACCTCTCAAACTCCTCTTTTAAACACTAGGTTAATTTTCTTTTGTTCTCATTATGCAAAATATTATTTTTTCTATTTTTGGCAGATTGATATTTTGCATATGAGACCATCATAAGACAACCTGAAGGTATGGCTGGATATTTAGTTCACCAATGAACATGACTATGCTACTTGATAAATTTTATCATCAAAACAACCCCTCCTTGCGGGCATTTCAAAATGCCTTCTCGATTTCCTGAATCTAACACTAACCAATTTTCTTGTGTTCTTAAAATGTAAAATAATATTTTTCTTACTTTTGGCAAATTTATAACTTTGTCATAAAACACTCCACAGGATAATGGAGACCATGGTTAGATGCACCCATCAACAAGCTATAGCCTAACACTTTCATATTATTTTTCTCATCATCCTATGAGATAGGGCGGGCATTTCCCTAAGGCCACTAAGGAAGTGTTTCCAGTACTGGAATAGTGCAAAACAACATGAAACTTTGTTTTGGCAGACCATTATCTTTGTCATCAAACATCTTCTTTGAGAACTAAGACCATGGTGAGATATCCTCTTCAAAAATTTGTAGGATGATATCTTCAAATAATTTTTGTCATACACCTATAAGGTACGGTGAGCATGTTTCCAAGGCCACATGAGCTAGTTTTTCCAACACTTTGACAATTTTCTTAGTCTAGTCCAATCTTCCTAAAACATAGTTTTGGCAGGTTCATAACTTCTTCCTTAGCTACTTCCAAGACCGTCTAAAGACATGATCAGGTAGAAAAAATATCAATCTACAAGACCCCCATACGGTGCGGGAATTTTATTCAACACACAATTTGTGGCGGGCATTTTCTTAAGGCTACATGAGTCAGTTTTCCAACACTTAGTCATTTTCAGGACTTTCTCCAAAACAAATTCTGAAACCTCATTTTGGCAGATTCATAACTTTGTCTTCAAACATGCTTAAGGAGAAATAATACCATGCTTAGGTAGAAAAACCAACACACTACAAGACCCCCATGTGCTGTGGGAATTTACTCTAACCCATAATTTAGGGCATACATCTTTCTAAGGATACTTAGCCATTTTTTCTTGCTCTGACACAAACCCCTGTTTTGGCAGGTTCATAACTTATCCCTCAAGAACTTTTAGGACAAACTGAAGACATGGTCAGGTAGGAAAAAAAACAATCTATAGGACCCCCATGTGTTGTGGGAATTAATATTCTCCTATAAATTATGGCATGCATTTATATTCTCTTAGAGAAGTTTTGACTACTTTTTCATACTTAGTGAATTTCCAAAGTTTCACAAAGTTGGCAGGTTGACATCTTCCTCCGTAGAGACTCTCTGGTGAGGCAAGTGACATGGTTGTATGCTCCATACAACACTCTAGAGACTCGCATTCTCAATACATTTTTCACATCATCCTATGAGGCATGGCAGGCATTTCCTTAAGGCCACTTGGGCAGATTTAACACCAATTCCATACTTGGACAAATTTCTCAATTTGGACTAATCTGCCTAAAACACCCTTTTGGCAGGTCCCTAACTTTTTCTTCATCCACTCCCAAGACAATCTGAAGACATGATCAGGTAGGACGAAGACCAATCTACAAGACCCCCATGTGCTGCGGGTATTATTCTAACCCATAATTTAGGGAGGGCATCTTTCTGAGTCTACTTAGACATTTTTGCATCCATCGGTGAAACACCCTATTTTGGCATGCTTGTATCTTTCTCCTCAAGAAAGATTAAAGCAAAATCAAGTCATGAATAGGTATCCAAACCAACTAGCCATATGAAGGTACCACGGTGTGGGAATTCTTCTCAAACCATGAATTGTGGCAGGCATTCTCTTAAGGATGCTTAGACCAATTTTTCCTTAAATATATGATGTAGTTTGGTGAGGCAAGTGACATGGTTGTATGCTCCATACAACACTCTAGAGGCTCACATTCTCAATACATTTTTCACATCATCCTATGAGGCATGGCGGGCATTTCCTTAAGGCCACTTGGGTATATTTAACACCAATTCCATACTTAGACCTGTTTCTCAGTTTGGTCTAATATGCCTAAAACACCCTTTTGGCAGGTCCATAACTTTTTCTTCATCCACTTCCAAGACAATCTGAAGCCATGGTTAGGTAGGTCGAATAGTAATCTACAATACCCCCATGTGCTGCAGGCATTTACTCTAACCCATAATTTAGGGCAGGCATCTTTCTGAGGCTACTTAGCCATTTTTGCATCCACTGGTGAAAAACCATGTTTTGGTAGGCCTGGACCATATACACTAATGACGAATTCTGGACCATATATACACTAATGCTCAAACATGAAAAGCAAATACAAACTGGAATGGAAAACAGGATAAATGTTCACGTAAAGAAGTTACTTATTGAAGAAAAAGATGACACATGAATCTATGCCACGAAAGGATTATCATTCCTCTGCAATTTTATTCATATATATCTAGAAAGCTTGAAACACGTTACAGTGGAGAGCCTCTACTCTTGAAAATTCCCAACCCTTCTCCCCTCTATGGGGAGCAATTTATACTCTCTCAGTCCCCGAGGCTAATCCTCGAAATAGGACATGAAACTGTTTACAGTCATAATCAACTACTAACAACTTAGAGCATGGTACTACTGCCATGGTTTACATATATTAAAACATACATTATATATGGAGCTAATGTGTGTGCTTGGTCTGGATGGTAGCATGTCGCTTTTGTTTATGAGCTTGCAGGTCATGAAAACGACATTAAGGATGCTTCTAATGACTCACTGCTGACTGGGCTCGACCACTCGTATGTCTGTCGAATCAACAATGTGTCCTTCCCTAGGTGTGTGTAATTTTGTGCTCAAAGGAACCTTTCTACATGGTTTTCAGAATGGAAAAGAAGTTTATATCCTTTCCATGCTTTTCCTTTTCTACAACCCCCCTATGTCCTAGTAATACTGTTGTATGAGGGGAATTGGAGAAGGGAAGCTTTGTACTCCTCAACTACCATGGTGTGGGTTATCCTACAAGTCATACTGTGGGGGGTGTCTTCCACCTCCTCACCACCTCAGAAAAAGTTGGGAACTGGAGTTCACAAATGATGCGATGAAGAGTTTGGACACCTGCCACCCCAGCATAGGCATTCACTCCTACTGGTTGCTGCTAAACACGGTCACCGTGTACTAGGAATTTTAAATCCATGATTTGTTCAAGGGTTTCTGGGGAGACACTCCTGGGATAGGTAAAACCAGGCACCGGGTAGCTAGAGGTACATCTATCCGAGAACATTCAAAGTGATTCACATCCAAGCCCTCATAGTTGGCACTTTCTTGGTGTGAAAAACCAGGGCGAAAGATGAGCATGGAATCAAGCTCACCAACCATCAACACCCCGAGACTGACAAGATTCTCAAAGCATATGTCCATTTCAACTCTTTCAGAATTCTCAAAATCTCTTAGCAGAAGAACACTTCGAGCATTGTCTCTAATTACTGATTCATCTTATGCATCTTAATCGTCCTGGGAAGGTGTTGTTTATATAGCGTGATGAATATGAATATGGATACAAAGATGAATTGTCAACATAATGGCAAAACAAGTGGACATGTGGGTAGGGATCTCTATTTTATGTTGAGAATCCGGTCATGCCACCTCCTTTGAATATGCAGCATTGCTATCCACACGGATCACGGTGTTTGGACGTGACATTATTTTCCTTTTCACTTATGCTGACAGTGGTGCTCAGAATGCTTTCAGCTAGCCGCATCCCTTTGCTTCGTGTAGAGGCCAAGTTCGTCACTTCAAAGATCTAAACTTCATGATCTCGTGCTATTTTCTATGCAAGCCACGTGTTGGATCTCTGGAGTTGGGAAGGCTAGTGAATCGGTGATGCTTTGGACATGATCTTCACCTAAGGCATGTCACAAATGGCATCGAGGGATATTATTATTGGTCAGCTCGTACATGAGGACATCCTTTCTATACCAGACCTGACCAGGACACCACCTTTACCAGGTTGAACGGCTCCAGAGTCACCAGGGATCAAATTTGAAGGGAAGGTCTCATTTTACTTTGAAGGGCTGTTAGAAATTGAACCCTTCAATGTTGACATTTAAAAACAAATCATTCTTTTCATTTGAAAATTTAAGTGTTAAGAAAAATTTCATTATTTATTAAAAACATTGTATAGAAAAAAAATTACAATAAGAAGAAATCCCAAGTGATTCAACATTTACATGGAATTAGTGAGTTAAACCATGTACATATGATTTATCACTTCCATATTCTTTTTATGGGGATTAGTCAAGAGTTAGTATAGAGGAGGAGAGACTAAAATAAAGGTTGAGAATGAATAACATGTAACGGTGATGGAATATGAGATTAGGAAAAATCCCATTCAGAAAGAGATTGATGCACTTGTTTTGTTAATGTGAACATAGCCATAACCATTAGGAGTGTCAGTTTTTTGTATTGCATGTTCTTTGGCCTATTTATTTTTTGAAGAGAAATGTTTGTTTCCTATCATGCTAAAGTGATTAGAGTAGTTGAGAACTACTCACAACCTTATCTGAATGCATAATATGAAATTAGGGGTGAAAGTAGGCTCATGGGGTACTAAAGCTTATTTCTGTCTAGAATTGTTTTGAGAAGAGCTGCACTATTAGAACTGCTATGTTACAAGGACAAAAGAGATCAGGCATCAAATCCCTAACATTAATAACAAACTAAAAAGAGGATATTTTTCCAGTGCCAACGTATCCACCTAAAACTATTTTTCTTCTAACATTGTACATCCCTAGGAGATTTTAAATTGTTGATCCTTATTGTGACCACTTGATCATTGCCATAACCAATGGTTTAAATAAACAAGATAAAAGTAAAAAAATTGGAAGAATAACTTTTCCATGACGTTTTACCTTACCTGTTTTGAAATGAACTTTTCTACATGCTATTAAAAGCATTGTATTATTATCTTTCTAGCTAAATAAGTTTTTTAGGATCCACGTTTCCATTAATGGAAAAAAAAAGTTACGAATACCATCACAAAGCTAATTGATATGTTTGTCCATATGGACATAGTTCATGAGTAAATAGCCATTCAATTTCAAAGTCCACCTAATCCCTAAGCATCGTCTTCACTATAATAAACCTAAGCATTAGAAGACTTGAAAATTTATCTTTCAAACTTTTGTCTTGAGTCTACTAACATCTAGATGTCAAATGAGAGGGATTGATATGGATTCTCATTTCTCTTTTCAAAACTCGGTGCATATAATTATTATTCAAACATATTGAAAAAAGTATCCTTCAGTGTGCCTACCTAAAAGAAAAACCCCATAATGTAAACCTAATGTTTTTACGCAACAACCTTTTTTTATCAACCCTATATTCAACAACTATTTTTATAATTGAATCATGTCCTCCCCAGATGCTCAATTCAAAGTGATAAAACAAAAGCCCCAATTTTAGGTGGATCATGGATAGTCTCTGATGTGTCCAGATACTTTCAGAGATAATTCTTTGTTTCGAGGGTGCTCAGGGCGCAGATCAGAGAGCCCACGAAAGGAAGAGGAGGGGAGACATAATAGGGGAGATCAACACTATCAACATGCGCAGCTTGATTTGGGGAGATCAATATCAACCGTCGATCTCTAAACTACCTTCATCGGGACCGCTCAAGCTTGAGAACTTTAATATTCTGCTAACCATTTTTCATATGAACAAGTGAGCAACTTCTGATTGCAGAATGCTTCTCACCCATTGATCTACCCAACATCTTGTTTCGACCGTAGATATTCACAGCCCCTACCACTTTCTGTGGATAGACCGTAGATGTTGATTAGGAAGAGGGAGATGACGACGACGACGACGACGACGACGATGATGATGATGATGATGTGATGACAAGATCTTTACTTTGGTATTCACTAAATTGTTCTGAGCTTCACCAACATTATAATAGAATGGTTATGAGTGATTATTCACTCCTATAAATAATGCACTTTATGGAACTACCAAACTGCTCAGTTTGGATCTTCCTCTTTTAAGACACCGGACTAGGTCCATAATTCTTGATTCTTCATGTGCACAAATCTAAGAACAAGAGGCTTCACAGGGCCCAAAAAGTTTTATTTAAATTTTTACTACTTCCTCAGATCATATTGAATTGTCATATTAGTCCTTGGAATGGGTGTTAGGAGCAATCCTTAATTTTTCACTCAACTGGTTTCTCCCCCTATCATGTAGACGTCTCCATTCACTAAGCTCCCCCTAAAGTTGCGATGATGAAGATGATGATGATGATGATGATAACGAATATGATGATGATGATGAAGAAGATGATGAAGAAGAAGATGATGATGAAGAAGATGATGATGATAATGAAAATGATGATGATGATGATGATGAAGAAGATGATGATGATAATGGAGATGCTGATGAATTGGATGATGATGATGTTGATGATGAAGATGAAGATGTTTATGATGATGATGATGAATATGATGATGATGATCAAGATGATGATGGTGATAAAGAAGATGTTGATGATGAAGATGATGATTATGATGATGATGATGATAAGGAAGATCACAATGATGAAGAAGATCACGATGATGATGATGACAACGATGATGATGATGATTATGAAGATGATGATGATGATATTGATGAAGAAGATGAAGATGATGGTGATGGCGATGACAAGGATGATGATGATCATCGTCCTTGCTATCGTCATCACCATCATCTTCACCATCTTCATTGTCATCATGATCATTGTCATCATCATAGTGTTTGTCCTTGAAGGGACTTATGTATAGGATCTCACTCTAAGCAATGCAATCAATACAAATTATAACAAAATCCTAGTTAAATTAAATTAAATTAAATTAAACTACACTAAATTAAAAACATAGACTTGTTTAACTATAATTAATTTAAAATGCAACAAAATATAGAATATGCAAATAAAAAAACCCAAAATAAACTAAACAAAAGATAAATATGAAAAATAAAAAAATAAAACAAAATACCAAATATAAAATATGCAAATAATCAAACAAAAAACGAAAATTCAAAAACACCCGCACACTAGCTCATTAGCATTCAAAAACACCCGCGGAGGATCTGCTTCAGCTCCCATTTGGGGGTTTTCAATTTCGAACTTTCACTGAAGGATCTGGAACAACCTATGATGTTTTTTTTACAGGAAGGGCCGGAGAAGGACTTTTCCTATTAGTGCATCATTCACTCCCTTTGCATGTGAGCCCATGCTTCTAGAACCACCTGCCCCACCTCTAGAATGGCAGCAATGTTTAGACCTTCAGTTTTTTTTCCTTCTATGTTTTTCTTGATTACCTGTTGTGTTTTTATTTTATTCATGGTTTTTTTCATTGTTGTGAATGTGGTGGAGACAGAATGGTTCAAATATCCTTGAAAGCATGAAGCACGAGCTGTCCAGGTGAACTTGGGAAATTCAATGTGAGAAATAAAACCAACAGTTATCGAGGAAAAGGAGGAAGGGAATGTGGAGCTATATGATTACAGGGTATGCTCTGAATGGGAAAGATGATGAGGTTTCTGATTTTACTTTCTCGACGGTGCTTCTGATTTGTGCAAACATCATGACTTATGATCAGGTTAAGCAATTTCATATCCTCACCATAAAATATGGATTTGATTCATATGATTTTGTGGGTATTTATCTAGTTTGCATGTCTGCAAAATGTGGGTTTGTTTCTAGTTTTGTCCATTCCTTTTGGGCATCATTTCAAAATTTCCATGAATTGACAGTTCAAATCTAAACTGTGAATGTTTTTAATAGTACAGTTGTTAGTTTTTCTTTGATAATGGAAACTTTTTGGAGTTTGAAGCCCAAATGTTCTATAGAAAATTGTTTTTGTTTGCTCAGAGTGGTTTTGAGGCTACTGAGCGGAGCATTGTAGCAATTGTGGAATGCTAGAGCTTGTCTTGAGTTGTACATGCATAATTTCTTTGAGTAATTAGTGAGACATCGACCCCATCCATAGCATTCTCTGTATAAACTAAGGAAATCCCATTACATGCATCAATTCTTGCGAATTCTAAGTGTAGGCAAGTGTTGCGATAGAAGAACACAATATTCCCTCTGTGGTTTGTCATTTCTTATGTCCAAGATGGCAGAATATTCTACCAGGAGGAAAAGAAGCAGCAATGAGGGATACCTTGGAGTGATTTTTAAGAAGAAACCCAAGCCTGAACATGAGGAGAACAAATTCATGTTCAAGGTTTTGCTTCATAATGGTTTGAATTTAACTCTATAGTTGGAGGATGCCGTTGAAAAGATGCCGGTCGCCTAGTTTGTAAGGATTGTTGGGAGAAAAGCTGAGAAATAAATAATACAAAAGGGGCCAAGAAAAATCACCATACTCCAAACTTTAAAATGAAATATTTTAAAGAATGCATAATAAATTCTGAGCAAAAAATTGTATTGTTAAATTTGCAAAGTTGTTTTTATACAATATATTTCCTTTCAGTTCATGTGTATTAAATTTTTTTGGATTAAATTAATTTTTTTGTATTTCCTTGTAGATAATTGAAATTTCTGTTTACTAAAACTCTGTTTATATTTTGATAATGCTTGTAGGGTACGTCTTTGCGTTTTGATCGTTGGAGAGTAGAGGTGGATTTGGTTCTGAATACTGTGGCAATGAATGCTTCAACTAATTCATCAATCCTATGGTTTTGTGACGAGGAAAATATATCTTGTTTCGAATACGCACCATATTTCACCCCCTTTCCTATCTCAAGGGCTTGCACTATTTCGTAAATGTCTCTCTCTTCCTCTCTCTTTATATGACATATACACACATGGTTGTAGTAGGAATGTTTATGGGGTGAGTCTTAGAGTCAACAAGAAATTGAAGTATTCTCTTATAAGTAAAAAAATGTATTAATATGTGTGCTACAAAAGAATTCCATGAGCTCCTCAAAGTGCATTCTGTTAGAACAAATATTTTCATATCTAAATATTATTTACTGGAATTTTTTTTTTTTTAGTAACTAGGGGAATCAGAAACTGGAGTTGGGATGGTACTCACGTGACACGGGGTCCAGTGATCCATTCTCGCTACCACTATACCCCTACATTCCCCACGCCCTTCGAAAGACACGGGACACAAGTAAAATTGGGTGGTATTTGATCTCATGACCTCCAATTTACAACAAGTGATTCCATAACAACTAAACTGCCAATGAGCCACACCCATGCAGGCTATTATTTATTGGAAAGTTAACATTTCATAGATAACAAATATTTATCCGGAGTATTTAGTGACATTTTATTCATATAGTAAGACAACATGACTCTTTCCTCTGTTTTTTGTTTTATATTGTTTGACAGGATGGTGGTATTAATAGTGTCCACACATTTCTAATAAAAACCTCTTTATATGTGTATTTAATATATTTTTGTCTTATACTTTAAAATTTTTGTGTTGTTTTCGTTTTAATACAATGGTTAAAGAAATCTTGTCGAATACAAACACAAGTTTCCACATCAGTGAGGTAACGGTATTGTAATATAGCATTTAAATGCGAGTTGATATTCTGGTGGAAAATGTTGCTAGATAGATTGATTGTTGATTTCCTTCGCAGGACATGTGGAATATGACTCCAGAACCACATCTCTTGGTGGAATTACCCCAAGAACACACTTTCCAGATAGCATTAGCTGATTTAATTGTATGCCCATTTTTTATTTCATAGAGTATTTTGATATTTTCCATGCCTAGCAAAATTACCACTTGTGTATAGGTCTAGGAATGGATTATTTATTTAATTTATAAATTTAATCGCCAACCAACATAGTGGTTTTCCGTTTATTAGGAAAACTCTTTGCAAGCAGTATGGCCCAATGGACCTGGCAAAAGACGATTGATAAGGTAATCTTTCTTGCATTGCCTGCATTCTCCCTAGGAATTAATATTTCATATGACTTGCTTGTACATGTTGTATAATATAAATTTTCTATTTTCATTTATAGCATCTTCATCATGCTTCATATCCAATGTTTGTATAGAAACATAAAAATATCAGACTTCTCTGTCTTTGTTGTGTTCTTGCTGTACCATTCCTTGCTTTTCCCTGGGTTTTAGAGTTCCTGCCTCATTTTTCCATTGCATTATTAGGAGTAGTGTAGTAAGTAGTACTAGTGTTATGTTCACCTATTCTACAGTGCACCGTGCTCACATTTTGGATAGGTTTTCCCTACGTTTAACTACTGAAGTTAATTGTTTGTTGCTTTCCCTTGGTTACCCGCTATCATGAGGTTCTTTTGTACTAAGTAGTTCTAATGACAGTGGTGCATGGTTTGTCCTCTTTTTGCAGAGAAATTGATGAATAAATAGCATCCTTGGAGATTTCAGTAGAAGTGCACATAACCTAATAGTCTCAGTCTCTCAGAATACCCTCTCTAAGGAGAATTTTCTCAACATCAATTGCAATTGCCTTTGTGGGTGCACTACATATCCTGGTGTTCGGTCACATACAATCTTGATAGAACCTCTCAGACTTGAATTATTGGAGTTTGAAGCCCGAATGTTCTACAACAAACTATTTTTGTTTGCTCAGAGTGGTTTTGAGGCTACTAAGCGGAGCTTTGTAGCAATTGTAGAATGCCAGAGCTTGTCTTGAGTTGTACATGCATAATTGCTTTGAGTAATTAGTGAGACATTGACCCCAACCATAGCATTGTCTGTATAAAGTAATGAAATCCTGTTGCATGCATCAATTCTTGCAAATTATAAGTGTAGGCAAGTGTTGCGATAAAAGAACACGATATTCCCTCCACGGTTTGCCATTTCTTGTGTTCAAGATGGAAGAATCTTCTACCAGGAGGAAAAGAAGTAGCAATGAGGGATACCTTGGAGTGCTTCCTAAGAAGAAACCCAAGCCCGAACCTGAGGAGAACAAACTCATGTTCAGGGCTTTGCTTCTTAATGGTTTGAATTTAACTCTGTAGTTGGAGGATGACGTGGGAAAGATGTCAGTCTCTGATTTTGTAAGGATTGTTAGGAGAAAAGTTGAGAAATAAATAAAAGAAAAGGGGCTAAGAAAAATCCACTGGGGCCCCCAAGTCTATGTGGATAATGCAGTGGGAGAATGAATAAATATGGAAACATCATATGCAATGATTCTCACAACAAGCCCATGCTCGTAGCTCTGCAGGTTCATCCCTGAACTTCCTCCCCTAAACTGTTTCTTTAGTTTTTTTTATAAGTCAACAAAAATGTATTTATATGTGCTCTACAAAAGCATTCGATGAGCTCCTCAAAGTGCATTATGTTAGAACAAATATTTCCATATCTAAATATTATTTGCTAGAAAGTTAACATTCATAGATAACAAAGATTTATCTAGAGTATTTAGTGACATTTTATTCATATAGTAAGACAACATGACTCTTTCCTTTGTTTTTGGTTTTATATTGTTTGACAGGATGGTGGTATTAACAGTGTCCACACATTTCCAGTAAAAACCTATCTATATGTGTATTTAATATATTTATGTCTTAAACTTTAAAATTTGTGTGTTTTTTTTGTTTTAATACAATGGTTAAAGAAATCTTGTTGAATACAAGCACAAGTTTCCACATCAGTGAGGCAACGGTATTGCAATATAGCATTTAAATGCGAGTTGATATTCTGGTGGAAAATGTGTGCTAGATAAATTGATTGTTGATTTCCTTCACAGGACATGTTGAATGTGACTCCAGAACCACATCTCTTGGTGGAATTACCCCAAGAACACACTTTCCAGAGAACATTAGCTGATTTTTTTTGTTTTTTGGTTGAGTGCCCTATGACTTGTTGGGCGAACCTTGGTTATATTACAAGTGTATTATGATAGATTTCTTGGTTTGGCATGAGAAGCTTTGTTGGGGTTGAAACAGAGGTATATTTCCATTCTATAGCATTTTTCTTGTAGTAATATTTTTTAGGAATAGCGTTGACATTTCCAGCTTTTATGCTATTTTAAATCGTAATTCATCTTTCATTTTCTGTTTTATAAGATCTGAAAATTTCTGTCATTTACATGTATTAAACTCATCCCTAAAACATCAAATCGCATGGTAGGTTTTCCCCAGTTTGTGGTTGGGAATTACCTTCTAGAAATATGCTCTGTAGTGTTGATTAAATATGGTCTAAAACATAATTAAAAGGTTGATTTGTAGGGTTGAAAACTTCATATTAATAAGTGAAATTCCTAGATCTTCCCTAGTTTTAGCCTCATCTGTACCTTATTTCAAATCTAACTAAAGGTTAAAACATTCCGCTGTCACAAATCTTGGTTGCTGATGTAGAAATTCAGGCCTGCAGTAGATTAATTTCACTCACAGCAATTAACAATTGATCATGCAAATTATCAACAATGGAGACTGAATATGGAGCTGT
>LPNX010464807.1:415363-436587 GCA_001517045.1 Pseudotsuga menziesii | reverse complement strand
TTCAACTCCAATTTTCAGTCTCTTTGTGAGTGATTTTGCATGATCAATTGTTAATTGTTGTGAGTAAAATTAATCTATCACCTGGTTCAATTTCCACACTTAATTTGTCGATTAATGTGTTAAATATGTGTTGAATGTCCCAGCCATACTGTCATGTCCCCATGCCTCCGGCCGGCAAAGAGGACGCGACTACAAGCTTTAATCACAGCGGCTAAGAGCCCCATGAACATGTACATACACAAAATTGCTGAAACAGAATGCTTAAACTTGTATATTGAACTAGAATATGCTCACATGAATATTTATCATGCATAGATGCAATCATCTATTAGACACAACGGAAACATCATACATTCAAACAAGCATTCCTGCAACATGTTCATCATATCATTAACAGAAATTAAGGTTGCAGAAGTAAAATAGGCAAGATCACTTATCTTATGAAAACTCCTTCCGCAACCAGCTACGTCGCTGCAACGTTCCACCCAACCATAGGCCAGCGTGCTCCTTAATCTCTCACCAGCGCTGCCACCCCCGAGCTGGGCATGATTCTCCAAGGAATAAGGGAACTAGCAAGCTTACACATAGCCAAGGATACACAAAACACACAGTCAAGCCAACAGAATTGGGTTTATCAGGACATTAGGGAGCTGGAGAAGGAAAATTTCTAAGTTGGTGAGCCCATTACAGAGCCAAGAACACCTACACCAGAACTAGCCTGACCTCTAAGACACCCAAACACACCCAACACAAGGAATGAGTCCCTTCTCTGCTACACAGTCCCTCAGGCCCTGCATACCCTTCCAGTGCTATTCAGGGGTGATGGAGAAGAAGGCCAGCCGTCTAGCTCTATCTATGTGGTTTCCAGCCACTAGGTTTATCAAGCAAATCTAAGCCAACATCCCTGCTCCTCTCACAGTATGAAGACCAACCATTGCACTCTGGCAATTAATTTAGCTGTCACAGCTTAAACAGGGAAAATGAATCCCAAGCGAATCATACAGTCCCAAACGTATCAGTGGACATGGGGAAAGAAAAGTTCTAGAATGTAATTAGCATACATTACCAACATACACGGGGAAAACAATAGTCCTTTTTCACATTCGAGGCCACTAAGGAAAAACGTATGCAGACCACACTTGGGGACGAATTTACAGTATCCCGACTGGTGCATATACAGCCATAATGCAGAACCCACAAATCAACCCATGAGTAAAGGACGAAGCCACGCCATTCTCCAATTCGTAAAGGAAAACTACTACGTGGTTAAATCCAGCAAAATCATATGCGTGAAGACAAAAAAATGGAAAGAATCCCTCTGCGTGAGAATGAACAACAATGGAGGGGACGCGAATTGCAAGTGCGTGAGCGTTTTTGCACAGTCGTGGGGAGAGTGGGAAAATCCCTGCGTGAATTATGGTAGTCGTTTTTCCTAGCCATAGTGAATTCAACCATGGTGGAGTGTGTGTGTGGGTGAGGACTGACAATCCTACCAACCCACTCCCCAAAACAATTAATTGCCTCAACCACCAGCAGTCTTTCTTAATGAAAGTGGTTGGAATAAAATAGAGGAAGAAGACACATGGGTTTTTCTCTCATTGGCCAAGGTTGACAATTTCCCCAACCTTATCCTTGTGAAAATCATGCCCCTTTCTCATTTTAGTTGCCGCGATCATAGCTGGTTGGGTTCATTTAATTAATTATAGATGCATATTTACATGATGACCAACATAATATATGCCGCATGCCCCGATATACCATTGGTGACAATTCAAATCCAAAACATAACATAACCGATCAATGGCGGGGCCTTGGCCTTTAGCTCCACACCATGATCATTACAATATATATATATACATCATATACGTCTAATGTAATGGGGTCAAAACTGGGACATTACACATACTCTGTTGGTAGATGCTTATTTTCTTTGATCTCAGTAATGCATTTTGATTCATACTTTGGCTTCCTAAACTCATCTATCATGCCCACTCAAATCTCATCGAGCATTTTTTGAACAAATCCTGCTACCACTATGGAAAATTTCATGTACAATTAAAGCGCATGACCTTAGAGATTCGTCATCATATGTTCTTTCTTGATATTCTCATCCAAGATCTGTCGCACAGTACACACAGCTTCACATAGGAACCAATATTGTTCTAGGTCCTCCAATCCATTTCCATTGAATATTGGTAACTTAATGTTATCTCCGGCCATTGTATTTACTTTTGGTAGATTTAGATTTTTTTTTGGATAGTTGTACTCCCTTCTCCACTATTTATAACATTAGTACTACTTGTATTTACAAATGCACTTGGAGATAAGACTCTAGATATTACCTCTTGCGATGTGCGTGGTGTTGTAGGTGAGTTGTAACCACTTTCTCGATCTGGAGCTTCATTCAACTCTTATGATTCTTTTCTCCTTCAGAGATTGACTAATACTATTCTTCTTCATCGCAAGACCCTTCGTCCAAGTACGATGCAAGATCGCATCCTTCTTATTCTCTATTCATGTTGCAAAATTCCTCTTCCTAGCAGCGTCTTTCTTCTCTTACCTCGACTCTCATTAGAGGAATTTTGGGGTCTAAAATGGGCCTCCTAAGGAAAATAATAAAATAATAGTTCAAATAATAAAATAATATTGATTAATTTTGGAGGAAGAAAGAAAAAAACTACTTTTTGTGTTCGTATTTTCGACATATATCCCTGTGTTTTTACTCAAATTTCGATCGAGAGAGCTCGTTGGATGCGGAATTTGATTCCGCATCCAACGAGTACCCACACTGCATACTTTTGACGGACCCCGCCACCCCAAAAACAAGAAATATCTGAAAAAACGTGATCATGACATCATCATCACATTTTTTCAGGTATTTCTTGTTTTTGGGGTGGCGGGGTCCGTCAAAAGTATGCAGTGTGGGTACTCGTTGGATGTGGAATCAAATTCCGCATCCAACGAGCTCTCCCGATCGAAATTTGAGTAAAAACACAATGAGATATGTCAAAAATACGAACAAAAAAAGTAGTTTTTTTTAATGACAAATATGTCAATTCAACCATTATGGTTGACTTATTTTATTGAAATTCTATTGGTTCTTGAATTCCAACTCACAAAAACTTATTTTGGCACGTTTTCTTATAAAGCCCATTTTAGACCCCAAATTTCCTCTAATGCCATGTCACTGTAATATTTGACTGTGTTGACCACAAAATCAGTAATGTATCCCTACAAGATGCTCTCAAGCCACACTTAGACAACCATCGATGCTTTGTTATCTACCTCCTACAGTTGCTGGATCAATGCAAGGGTTCAACAATTTGGTTCGCTTCCTTGAAAATTTGTCTTCTGATAGGTCAATTACGCCAACCAGTCATATAAGATGATTGGGAACTCAAAAAAGAAGTACTCGTGTAGATCAGAATACAGGTACCTTCCCATCCAATGTTCTGTTGTAAATCCAGGGTTCTGATTTTCTTCCGTTGTAAATTCCTGAGCCTTCTAGTCGAACCAATCTTGAATATCCGGTCTAGTTGGATGCCACAACATGTTCTCCTTCTCTTTCACACTATGGTCCTAACAATGGAACCATTTGTTGACACATATTCGTCGATAGGGGTTCACCTCCTATAGAAACCATTAACCTAGCGATCTCCTTGAGCACCTACCTAGATAGGTTTTACCCTGTCCATCAACACCTGCCAGGAAATGAGTCTCACCCGAGATGTTCAAGGGAGCACTGTTAACCCAAAAATCCCCCACTAAGCTCTCAATGGACTACACCACCCAAGGACACCATCTCACAACCCTCATATCCCTCCATTAGACCCCCACACCTAAGGATTAAGAAAAAGGGCTAAAAACCCCAAAAAGGATCCCAAAATAGCCTCCTAGGAGCGAAAGCCCTAAAAAAGGGGCTAAAACCCTAAAAGGGGCTAAAGTTAGGATGGAAGGGGCTAAATTCCCCAAAAAGGGGCTAAAGCTCTTATCAAGGACTTAAAACCCTAAAACCCCTTGGAAAAGCTATAAAAGGAGGGTGGGGGTCACTCTCAAAACACTTCTCCCTTGCATACTGTTATGCTTCCCGTGGATACCTTGAGACACATTTTCCTCTCGATCCACCCACACACCCTCTCCTCCATTCCCATTGAGCCATTGCTCCCCATCCAAGAGAGAGGAGTGATTCCACAAGCTAGGGCATGGTGGCCCATTTCCACTAGAGAAGGTATAGCTTGTCTTTCATGTCTTGTTTATTTGCTTCTTAGTTGTATTTGCTTTCTAACCCTTGTTTCCATTTGCAAGTTTTATGCTTAACATTGTTTTGCAAGTTTTATTGTAGCTTAGTATTTGCTTGCAAGTCTTTGGAGGCGGAACCCTAGCCCGTGTTTGCAGAGGGGTTCACCAATGCTTCTATCTTTTCTGTTCTTTGCTTTTCTTTCATTTCTGCCATTTACATTTTGTTTTATTTCTAGCATTTACCCACCACCAGGAACCTGCCCTTCTGTCCTATAGACAGAAGGGAGCCATTCCTGCCCCTGTAGTAAGGAGAAATCCCTGCTACAGAATTGGCGACCATACCAGGTTGATCCCAAAGGATCCTTGGTCCAAATTTTTAATTTTCAAGTTTTTTTAATTTTTTGCCCTAGTTGTCAAAAAGTTCTTGTTAAATCCACTTTAGATTCAGTTTATTTTCTATTTTCAGTACTGTTGAAGCCTCTGCTAGGCAAAACCGAGTCAGATTGGCCATAGCACAAGTTACTGTCGGCCAAATCTGACTCTGCCTCACAAAAAACCCCAAATCCAGGGCAGGGCGCTCTTATCGGGGCCAAAAGTGAGGTGAGGGCGCACTCAATGGGAAAACAGGTGCACCCAGGGTGCACTTAATCCCTTGATAAGTGCGACTTCAACCCAGAAACTCAGTCCACATTTATTTATGCATTCTGTGCGACCCCCTCGCCTGTTTCTGAAAAAATCTTGTAGCCCACTCACCAGATTTGATAAAAAATGTGTGACCTGTCAAACATAACTTCAATTTCAGTTTAATAGAGGGTAAATTCCAGTTTTATAGGATTGTCAGTGCGGCCTAGCTGCCTCTTCCCAGCACACCATTTCAATTTAAGTTTCAGTTTCTATTTTTTGCAATTTCTTTTACAAACAATGTGTAAATACCAAGTAAATGTTAATGGCTTAATCAAATGAACCTAGCCTAACTAAAATCAACCTAAAACTAACTGTCTTGCTTCCCCTTACTCCTCTACCCAGTCATCACCCTCCGGGGTATTTTGGGATACAATGGAGGGCAAGCTCGTATAGATCTAGGAACTCCACTAATATTGTTCCAAACCACTAAAACCAGATGACTTGGAAGGTAGAGGGGGTAGAGAAGGAGGGCTTCTCATGGCACTAAGCGTCCTCCCTATTGACCAACCTTGCATCCGATAGGTGACTTGAGGATCTATGGATGGTATTAGTCCCATTGTGTTGACATCCCAACACCTTCTCTTGGTTGAAGAGGAATATAAGTGTGAGGTAGACATCTAGTTAGGCCATACACATTCAGGGTTAAACACTGTATTTGTTCACAATTTTTGATTATTCAATGCATGCATACACAATTAAATGAACTCTACCATGATGAATTCATAAACTATTTGCAGCAACCAAGTACTAGAGAAACAAACAAACAAATACACCATACCAACTAATTAACCCAACTCAGTTCATGACGCTGAGTGAGCCTTAAAATTTACTAATTTACACTAAGTAAAAACCAATCTGTAGTCTTTGAGGACATAAGTCCTTGACTGCTTCAACTGTGGGAAGTACTTGGGCTCTTCCTAGAAACTCATTGTGAGGAGTACCACAGGAACCCCAAAGTAGCTGGCCGTTGAGAGGAATTGCCAAGCGAAACGGGCAACGACCCCTTCCGATTGAGTAGAAACACCTGTGAGGAACAAGACAAGTGTTGTCTTTTGGCAGTCTTGGTGGATGAGTGACCACTTGCATCTAATACGAAGCCACTAAAAGCGGGGTCCAAATATCATTCCCATCAGCTTGGTAAAATCTAACACAATTGATCATCCACGTTCTTCCTCATGCCTAAGAGGTGAACCACCACCATTTGGAACACTCAATCGACATCGTCAAATCCATTCTTAGTGATCTCCCACACCATTAGAGGGCCACATAGCCTCTGATTCGGATTCAGATCCATATCAGTCTAAACCAAACCTCCATACTACACCATCAAGCCCCATGTCTAGTGAAAATCTAGATCTATTTTTCGGCATACCCATAGCAATTGGTGTTAGCTGGAATATTTCACCTCCTACAAACAGTAAGGTGTTCCACTGGTCTAAATGGTTCAGATCTAGAAAAAATAGAGGATAGAGGTTGAAGAATCTCCCTAGATGCTGTAGATATCTAGAATACAAGGCTTTGGCAGTTCACCTGTGTATCTGCAAAAAAACTCAACACGAAACAAATCAAAGCAACCAGAATATGATCTACTAATCTATGCTAGTGACTAAGGAATCTAGCAACATATATATGCGAAATCACAACAACAACATCATATGTGGGACAGAAATCAACTTGCATTAGAAATATGAAGAAGTTTGCAACCAAGCCTTAGTGTTGACATCCATCTCTATGAAACCAACTCTTCATCCCCCAAAAATATGACTCTAGCTCTCTATGCTCTCTCCAAATGATCTTGGGCCAAGAATAAATCCAACAGCATAACAATACCTTCAATGTTCTCTCCTCCCTCAACCATGGCTATGAGCTCTTATTTATAAGGCTTTAATGGATAGAGATGGTTGAGAAATTAGTGGGTGAGGTGGCCTCTAAGATCCTAGGATGAGGGATCTCGAGCTCAACCAACCCACAACAGTAGGGATTAGGTAGTACATGAGGCTTATCATCTAGAAGCCTCGATAAACTTCTCTTTTTCCCTTTTTACCCAGGGTACCACGCTTCTCCTTCTATGATAGAGCAATTATGGTAATAACTGCCTATGGACCAAGGGAAATGGGCGGTGGCACCGCTTGTGGACAACCTATGAAAGGCGGTGCGAGCAGGGGTACTGCTCCTAGATAAAGGGGTATACGCGGTGCTATAAATTTGTATGATAGATTGATGAAAAACCATTTAGTTTCCACTCCATAAGCTGGGATTCAAGGCAAGTAGTTATGTCAAATTTCTTATCACATGATGGTGATAGGATTTTGGTATAACAGGATGCTCCCCAAAGCATGAGTCTTATAGCAGGATCCCCTTTGAACATCGGGTGGCACGAAAAAATGACTTGGCAGCATGACTAGACAGGACAGATACACAATGCGAAAGTGGACAATGCATTCTTTTGAAAGACTCAAAGGATTGACATGACTCATGAAAGTGGATTGTCACAGAGATCAGCTGAATACCCAATTGACTGACGTGATTGTGTAGACAAGTGCCATGTTCAAGGGTAACGACAAACAACTGCCATTATTTGCAAGATGATTCCCTTCCCATTTCCCCTATCATGATTGATGAGTGCCTCTTTTCAGTTTTACGAGTTCAAAGAGGGTAACAAACACTCGATATAGCTCATCGGAAGACAAGTCCAAACTGATATGTTTTACGAACCTGAGAGAGGAGGGGTTCCATCCCAACACGGGTCTCTCAGTGTTTTAATTTAACGAGTCCACTAAAAGAAAACTCAGTATCGTTCATGTTTAGAGAGTCTGAACGAATACTCAAGGAAACTCCATGGGGGTCCTTTTTCATATGATTTAGTCTCTAAGGCCCAAAAAAGTGTAAAATAATACCTTAGAGAACTCTTCTAGTCATGATTGGCTGGAGTGTCCCTTTCTCATAAATAGTCCTATCCGAACTGAGAAAGAGATAACCTACCGTCGGATAGACGACTCTTCAAATAATTTAACGAGCGTGAAGAAGACAAGATCGCTCGACGATCTTTTTCGTATTTAGGGAGCCTGAAAATAGTTTAAAGAGAACTCCATTAACATTTTTCATGTTTGGATCTAGAGCATGAAAAAGTAATAAACTAAGCTCAAACCACTTTTCATGTTTTGACTAGAGCACGAAAAATGAAAAGTAAGTTCAACCCCATTTTACTGTTTTTAACGAGCTCGAAGATCGGTTGAAAGAATCCTCAAGGATTGGTTTCATTTTTATGCAAGCTCGAAACCAATGAGTAAACTATGCTTGAAAAATCCCATTAACATGCTATACAGAGGTTGGAATCTTTCCCCCATCATGATTGCTAGCGAAGCTTACCCCTAGCATGGTTGCTAGCGGCTCGACATGCCCCTAAGCTTCGTTTCATCTGATGATTCTTCTTCCATACCCAACCTAAAAACTTGGTTACTAATGTCAAAATGTTCACCAGGGGGGTAGGAAGAATGAGAATCGGGCAGGCGAAGGTTCAAGTTCTAACACTAAAGTGAATACTCGAATCAAGGGAAGGGGATCTGTTTCATTTTTACACAAGCTTGAAATAGAAGGTAACTATGCTTGGAACATGATTTCATTTTTATGCAAGCTTGAAACCAAAAGCGTAAACTATGCTTAAGGAATGGTTTTATTTTTTAACGATCTTGGAACCACAGGGTAAAATATGCTGTAGGAAACCTACTTCATTTTTTAACGAGCTTGAAATAGAAAATGAACTATGCTCAAGAATGATTTCATTTTTATGCAAGCTTGAAACCAAAAGGTAAACTATGCTTGAGGATATCCATTTCATTTTTTAACGAGCTTGAAATAGAAAATGAACTATGCTCAAGAATGATTTCATTTTTATGCAAGCTTGAAACCAAAAGGTAAACTATGCTTGAGGATATCCATTTCATTTTTTAACGAGCTTGACATAGAATAGGAACTTTTCTCAGGAAAAACTGACATGATGGTTAGAACCTGACATGATGGTCAGGTGCTATTTCATTTTTTAACGAGCTTGACATAGAATGGGAACTTTTCTCAGGAAAAACTGACATGATGGTCAGGTGCTATTTCATTTTTTAACGAGCTTGACATAGAATGGGAACTTTGCTCAGAACATGGTTTCATTTTTATGCAAGCTTGAAACCAAAAGTAAACTATGCTCTAGACATGGGTTCATTTTTATGCAAGCTTGAAACCAAAAGTAAACTATGCTCTAGACATGGGTTCATTTTTATGCAAGCTTGAAACCAAAAGTAAACTATGCTCTAGACATGGGTTCATTTTTATGCAAGCTTGAAACCAAAAGTAAACTATGCTCTAGACATGGGTTCATTTTTATGCAAGCTTGAAACCAAAAGCGTAAACTATGCTTAAGGAGTGGTTTTATTTTTTAACGAGCTTGAAACCACAGGGTAAACTATGCTCTAGACATGGTTTCATTTTTATGCAAGCTTGAAACCAAAAGTGTAAACTATGCTTAAGGAATGGTTTTATTTTTTAACGAGCTTAAAACCAAAAGTAAACTATGCTCTAGACATGGTTTCATTCTTATGCAAGCTTGAAACCAAAAGCGTAAACTATGCTTAAGGAATGGTTTTATTTTTTAATGAGATTGAAACCAAAAGCGTAAACTATGCTCAAGACATGGTTTCATTTTTATGCAAGATTGAAACCAAAAGAGTAAACTATGCTTAAGGAATGGTTTTATTTTTTAACAAGCTTGAAACCAAAAGCGTAAACTATGTTCTAGACATGGTTTCATTTTTATGCAAGCTTGAAACCAAAAGCGTAAACTATGCTTAAGGAATGGTTTTATTTTTTAACGAGCTTAAAACCAAAAGTAAACTATGCTCTAAAACCTGCTCCTACCCAACATGATATCCATAGGTTGGTAGGTTTCCCCCTTACATAAGAAGCTTGCAATTTAACTCTAGTATGAAGTCCAGAGGCTGGAGCCATGCCCCCCAGTTTACCTATGATGGGAAGAAGCTAACTAGAAGAAGGGGAAGGAACCACAAGAACATGTGGCACATTCAGGGCAGTCTGATTAATAGGAGTAATGCGATGGTCAGGTGTAACAAAGGAAAGCTGATCAATGGTCACAATCTTCCCATCATGGGGAAAATGCATAACTCGAAAGAGTGTGGACACAATATCCTTCATGGTGTAAACATAATCACGTCCAAGGAGCAGATTGAAATCTAAAGGACCTTGGACCACCATAGCATCAATGTAGAAAATTTTTCCCTCCTAATGTAACATGTAAACAAGGATGGGTCCCTAAAGGTGCAGTAGGCCTACGATTAAAATCTAGTATTTGATCGGTGGCTGGCACAAGCTAAGGAGAACCTAAAGCTTGCCAAGCAGTAGAGGATAGAATACTAACAGAAGCCCCTTCATCAACAATAGTGTGAAGTATCTGCCTAGAAGTAACATTCACAACTATCTGGAAAGGAACACTTGAATGAATATGAGACTCTATTAGGTTACTCTAGTCAAAGGAAATAACCTCACTACTCAGAGAGGGTTCTGTCGAAACAAACAAAAATTCCTCTTGTCGAGAACAATCAGAACGAAGAATAAAAAATTTGGTAGGTTTTGGTTCATTCTCTACTGGAAGAGAAGAACAAGATGAAGATTTGGTCAAAGAGACTACTTCTGTCTTAACACTCTCTAACGAAAGAGCGGGATCAGGTGGAAATGACACTGACTTGACCACTTTAACTTCACTCTCCGAAGGAAGAGTGGGATCAACCACATATAAAACTGAATCGACCACTTGGTCAACTAGTGGGGGATCGAGGGATAATTTACTATCACTTGTTCGAATCACCTGTTGATGATCAATAATATTTTCCAACCAACGCGAAGCTTCATCCATGCTTGGACAAAGAAAAGTATGATGCATAGCCTTGCATATCAAACAAGGATACAAGAATTTATCCTTACGACCTTTTACCAATGGGTCACTAGTTGAGGAACTATCGTCAACATGATGATCAGAGGTTGATGACACAGACAGTTTGGACCTTTTAGATCACTCTTCTTGTACACAGGAGAGACCAAAACACTCCTTAAGAAGGTGGTCCCCCTTGCAAAGCTTACAAGGGAACTTGGGTTTTTTGGGTGTTCTCTTAGAATGGGCACCATCAAGAGTAGATTGTTGCTGATTTTTCTCTTTCTTATCCTTCTTCTTCTTACCCACATGACTACTAACCACAGAGATTTGGTCAAGCGAAGAAGAAGAAAGGGGTGAAGCCAGAACCGGCGAAGAAGGATCAGGATTATGTTGAGGTTGATCCTCTCGTGGAGGAGAGGTGACATTTGAGACATTAGGTGTAACAGGAATTACCAGTTTAAAAATACAGACTGGTAATCCTATAGTTAATCGAGGAATATTTAGAGTGGCAATAAAGGGAGGACCAATACCTTCACTTGGAGGGAATACAAAAGGTATACCTTGGAAAGGGACCTCTTGAGTGGTAGTCCCAGATGAGGATGCCATCTCTAAAATATCTAATAACCCCTAACTACCACGCACAAGCAAGTACTACTCAAACTAAAAGCAACAAGAAAACATGTGAAAGGAGTGGATAAGAGTTAGGAACCTCACAGGACAGGCCAAAAGGATAACTCAGATGGTTTGAGGATTCCTAAAAGGGTCTCTCGATATACGCAAGGTACGGGGGAGCTCAAATCGGTAGTAGTGTTGTCTAATGCATAATCGTACACAAGGGGCCTTCTGATATACAATCGAGTACGTGAAGTACCTTTCTATATACCTTAAGGGTACATGAAAGGCCATTCAATATACCGATGGTACATGGAAGAACCGCGCGAGTCCCAGGATTTAATGCTGATAAATAACAACATCTCCTACGCTTAACGATGCCTGAACACGTCTCTAACTTATCACTCAAATTGCTAAATTTTTTAACCTAGTACTACCGTTAATTTTATCTTGTGCGTTTAGGTGGAACCATGGAGTGAAAACTTGAATTTAAAGAAGATGCACACTTATATATATGATAATGCAAATTTTCCTTTTCAATGAAATTCTACCTAAGAGAGGGAGAGAGATTTAATTTTCTTCCCAAAAATGCACACCCAAATGCAAATGCAATTCTATCCTTTCAAAAGAAAAGGGAAATATCAATGCACCCCAAACAATCTTCAAAGCAAATAAGAAAGATATCTAGAGAACATTTAACATCAATCAAAATGTTTCCTATCTTTTCATGTTTGAAAAAGATGCATAAAAACTCAATGGAAAGATGATTTCACTAACGTTTCCAAACAAATCTAACTCTAATGCACACAAGTTTGAAAATAGATATTTCTTCTCAATGAAAGTAAGATCTAGAATTTCAAACAATCATGCACTAAACAAGAAGAAAATCGTTCAACAAGCTTGCGACTACAGCAAAAGGGAGAGAAAAATAAAACTTCTCTTTGAAACAGACAAGGAAACGAAGAACCAATCTTTCCTACCAAGCACCGAAAAAATCAGCATGCAAAAGGAAAGAAGAATCAAAATACAAAGTTTTGGAATAGGGCCTACCTGGCACCGCACAGATGAGGCTGTTGACAAGTGGTTTTGAGGTAGCACCGCTTCTTTCTCACTGGATTTAGGTAGTGGCACCACGCGTTGCTAACTGGACATGTGCGATTCCCTGTAAAAATCCAAAACACAAAGAGAATGACAGATCAAGTCAGAAAAAGGATAGATCAAGGAAAATACTGTTGAATTCAGTATGGAAACAGAGCATAAAAGACCGAAATGACTCATATCTAAACAGATCTGGAAATTTCAAACCTAAATAATGCAAGTCAGAAAGCAAATCTAACTGAAAAGAGTTGAAGAAAATGGAGCCTAGATTCGGACAAGAGTTGCAGACTAAGGAAGATCAGAACAACTGATACACTAATATCCCTAGTGGAGTCATTAGATTTGTTAGCTGGAATATTTCACCTCCTGTGGATAGCAAGGTGTTCCACTGGTCTGAATGGTTCAGATCCAGAACAAATAGAGGACAGAGGTTGAAGACTCTCCCTAGACGCTGTAGATATCTGAAATACAAGGCTTTGGTAGTTCACCTGTGTACCTGCAAAAAAGCTCAACATGAAATGAATCAAAGCAACCAGAATATGATCTACTAATCTATGCTAGTGACTAAGGAATCTAGAAACATATATATGCGAAATCACAACAACAACATCATATGTGGGATAGAAATCAACTTGCATTAGAAATATGAAGAAGTTTACAACCAAGCCTTAGTGTTGACATGCATCTCCATGAAACTAGCTCTTCATCCCCAAAATCTCCGACTCTAGCTCTCTATGCTCTCTCCAAATGATCTTGGGCCAAGAATCAATCCAACAGCATAACAATACCTTCAATTTTCTCTCCTCCCTCAACCATGGCTATGAGCTCTTATTTATAAGGCTTTAATGGATAGAGATGGTTGAGAAATTAGTGGGTGAGGTGGCCTCTAAGATCCTAGGATGAGGGATCTCGAGCTCAACCAACCCACAATAGTAGGGATAAGGTAGTACACTAGGCTTATCATCTAGAAGCCTCGAGAAACTTCTCTTTTTCCCTTTTTACGTAGGGGACCGCGCTTCTCCTCTATAACATAGCGGTTCTGGTAATATTTTCCTATGGACCAAGGGCAATGGGTGGTGGCACCACTTGTGGACAACCTATGAAAGGAGGTGCAAGCAGGGGTATCGCTCCTAGATAAAGGGGCATGTACGACACTGGATATTTGTATGATAGATTGATGAAAAACTATTTAGTTTCCATTCCAGAAGCTGGGATTTAGGGCAAGTAGGTATGTCAAATGTCTTATCACATGATGGTGACAGGATTTTGGTATAACAATTGGACCCATTTCCACATCACAACCTGTCACCCACAACCTGGCAAGTGGCCCAAGTACAGTCATGCAAACTATCATCATTTATATGCCACCACCTATAGTGACCAGCTAAGATGGCCCACTTGCAACACATGGGGGCAGTGGCCCCTCCACACACACTGTCCCCCCTGCCACACAGGGGGGTAGTGCACCATCCACTTACATTTCCCCTACTGTCATACATGGGGGAAATGTCCCCGCCACTCATACTATCCCACCCAGAACACTTGGGGGAATTGGCCCATCCACAATGGTGCCACCGCAAACACCCCTAGCCATGCAGATGCATTATGCACCTGCAAACCCCACCACCATCCCAGCCCCATCCCACATCAACTTGGGGTCAAATCTGCGATTCATGGCTCATCTTAACTTGCTTGACTTTTGGCCAGATTAACAAATGACCCCATTCGCCATCAAGATTTTTGGCCTCCAATGCCAACTAAGCTGCCATCAGACATCCCCAAGTTTGAAGGCAAAGCAGGGGAATGTCCCCAAAACCACATAATGACATTCCATCTATGGTGCTCATCCAATAGCATCGTAGATGATTCCAATAGGCTGAGGCTATTCTAGCACACTCTTACAGGTGCTATGGCCAAATGGTAGATTGAGCTACCATAGGCCAAATATCTGGACTTCAACTCCCTAGCCTTCATGTTCCTACAGTATTTCCAACTCCCTATCTGATATGACAAGGGGGTGGAGATCCTGCTATCATGTCGTCAAAGCACTACCACTTACATAACTGACCATATCCATGAGTGGTGGAGACGCCGTAGCCTATGAAAAATCCAACTTGATGACAAGATCTTCTTGGATTGGTTCCTTAAGACCTTTCTCTCACCCATAGCAAAGGACGTTGCATATGAACATCCCCAATCTGAATAAGAGGCCATACTGAAGGATCAACAATTTGACCTTATCTATGCTCAGTCTCGATACCTGTATACTGTCATTCCAGACGCCCCCCGTCCAAGTACCTCATACCTTGATGCATCGAGGGCATCCCATGCTGCAGACGACATCATAGGATCGATCTCCCAATAGCCACAGCCTCGACCGACACCACCTACCATTTCACCACAACCAAGCTCCGTAATATGCCAAAATGATGTCCCAGTCCGGAGCAATGACTTCCTACACACATCCTATGCCACCGTAATAGGATCAGGCCATGGCTTTCCCAACACAGCAGTATGTAGGGAAAATGCCCACATTTGTGGCACCACCACCCCCACAAATTTATTATGCACCACCAGTGCAACCAGTTCAAGCCACCACCCTTGCTCCACCCACTCCATTGGGACAAGTGTTCACACAGCAAAACCGTCCCAACCAGCCAGCCCCCAACAATCAACAAGGGCAAGCTCAAAATAACCGGCCCCATAACCAAGGCAATACGCAACCATAGGGAGGCGTTCAACAACTGAATCCTCCCAACAATGCCGCAGCAAACTGGCCAGCCCACAACCCCCCACGACCAAATGCACCAAGACATAATGCCCCGTTGCACAAAAAACAACCATGCACACTCTATGAGGTCTATGGGAACTACACATTTGAGTGTCCCCTCATGGGCCATGCCAAGCAAGCCATTCAGAATGAAGTCCAACAGGCTGCCAATGCTATAAACCAAGAACAACCCAACTCAGCACCACAAGGACCTCCCCCCATGGTGCTTCAAAACCCACTGCCATTCCAAGGACTGGTGGCAACTGCACCCCCTCCCCAAGCCAATCCCAATGCTCTGGGGGCACCTCCCACGACCGAAACAGGTGTTCACCATCTACTAGCCATGACGACTGAAGAGGTCAACTTGCAAACCAGATGGAATAAGTACGGTACCACCACCGAACCTACTGAATAATCAACAACATCCATGTCTAAGATAGTCAACCTGCCTCTTCAGCTATCCCCATTCCAACGCCCCCCTATACGAATAGTTTCCAATAATGCCACAGCTAGAGCTGCAGTCAGCTATAGCATTGTGGATGATTTGGCCCAAACTCCAACCGCCATGTCTACTCTTGAGGTACTTCAAACATGCCCAATGCAGCGAAAATACTTACTAGATGCCCTAGGGGCAGTAGACCCCTCCAAATCCAAGTTGATCACCTTTGACATGGAGAACATGGAACCATGCATGCCCTCCACTATCGCCTTCCAAATCCTAGTGTCCGTCCGAAATTTGGTTGTGCACCGGTGCATAGTGGATGAGGGGGCATCTAGGTGTATTATGTCTACCTTGGTTTGGCAGAAACTTGGATCATCAATTCTACAACTGTCCTCCATAACTCTGTGGGCTTATTGTTACGGAGAGAAATTCCTATGGCTTGGGGTACCACAACAGACAGCTTGACTCCAGAAATCAATCCTTTCCAATATGCAATAGAAATTAAATGTCTAACACTAAAGGATCAGACCTCGTACCTTATTCCGGACGGTTGAAGTAGATCCCCGTTGAGCTTTCCAATCTTCAGCTTGAATTGCTATATTACTTCCTCAACAACAAGTAAACAATACAAGCATTCTATATATCATGGTGTTAGATCTATTCTAGCATATATAATCAATAATGTAAAAGCATTTGACATAATCCCATGGATAAAATATTCATTCAAATACACTTCATTGGACATGAAAAGATATTTCTATTAATATAAATCAGAGATTACAAGATACAACCTCTGGCGGCACGTCTGTGAATCGAAGAAACTGAATCCCCCACTTGGGCCTCCACCACTTCAATCCTCCATCTCTCGATAGCAAGCTCACAAGCAAAAGGAAAGCTTGGGAAGAACACAAAAGTGCTCCAAGGGACAAAGGGATGCAGACTCAAGCATAAGTTTCGGCAACAATGGACTATAGTTTCTTTTCTCTCAATTCTCTCTTATGCCTTCAATGTACCAAGGGGTTCCTTATATAGCTTTTCAAAGGGGTAATTAAAGGTCGAATCCGAGTGATCTCAAGCCAGATGGAAGGCCAGGAGTCAAATGAGTCGGATCCATGTCAAGGAAAACTCCAAAAGGATTTGGACTATGCACACATCCCGATGTACGCGGTTATATGGGTCAAACCCGCGTATGTACGCGCTTATAGGTTTAAAAGTCGTGTATAGCATTTTTCATGTGTTTTTAGGGATGATCAAGGAAACATCAAAGGACAAAAAGTGGTCCATAAGGGCTAAGGAGTTTGCAGCGGGACAGGGGAAGGCCATACAAAGTGTGATTCACCTAGAGTGGTGAAATCCACTATAACAGATGCCCCCTAATGTATGATATCAGAGGGGTTATACGATGGATGAAATACATTATAAGTCCATCCTAGAAGTGGAGTGATGAAGGATCCCAAATGGAAGACCAGCCACCCAATTAGCATAGTACAATAATACAACTCTGCATATAACTGCAAGTACATATAGGAGTCCTGGATACATAAGAGTACAATGGCCATGAATAGGCATGATACATGATGTCACATATGTGGTCATAGCCATGTACAATATACATAGATCAGAATCTCCATGATGAAGATATACAAAGGACCATGATCTCCAAAATGGCTAAAGATATATAATAGATCAAGATCTCCATAGTGGCTAGAAATGTCTGACATATACTAGAATAAAGTCATGAGAGCTGAAATATCATGAACACTGGCACGATCAAGGAGGTAGCATATAAGAGATGCCACCAATCTGGAAAGTCTTCTACACAAACCGCTACGAGCACATGTCCTACTATAAGAATAGATGTGTCGAGGTCAAACATAGTAGTCCATCATCTGATTACCAGTCATTAATGTATACCGTTAACAGACGCGAGATCACCCACCAATGATGAAAATGGGAATCAAGGTACTAGAGTGCAAACTAACAAGTGTGAATAAATGTGTTGAGGTCTAACACTTAAGAGGATCCATCGATCAGGGGACATTGATGTATTCCCAAGAAACTGTCGATGGCGAGAGAACCTACCACTGATGACTGCAAGTATCAAGGCACTCAAAATGAATCTAGATTCCAATCCCATAATAAATGATCTAAAGTCGATGGGATGAAATCCGCTGGAAGGAAGGCATTAAGGCATCCCCCATCATCCAACACGAGGTACTCAGCAAAGATGTATAATGTGGAAGGACTCGATCATAAGGTGCACGAACCAGTAACTGTACCAGGAATGGCCGATATGCAAAGTCAAGATAACTGAGTAATGGCCTACTCAGGTTTCAACTTCCTTTGAACAAGAGCATAACGATGTATGGTGACTAAATGAAGGCAACATGGACTCGATATACAAACTGGGACATCTCTGTGACACAGGAGGCATCAACAGAGGCTCCATAGGGACTAGAAGCTTAACCAGTTGGTGGAGATAAACTTAGATAAATGAGTACAGCTCCTAAAGTCAAACTATAACCCAACCAATGGATGTGATATATAGTGCTCTGTTCGAAGGAGACACGACTCGACAGTTTCCGAAGATAACATCTTTCCTTGTCCGGATTTTTGGTTTTTTTATTTTTTTGGAATTTTTCAGTTATTTGAAAAGCTTGAAAAAAGAATACACTAGCTTTATAGTTACAAAATAGGAGGAGATGAGTGTCACAAGGGAAAACAAATTAGTTCCAAGCAGTGGAACATACCTATGCTCAATGCAAGGATACATGTGTAGGATATCGACACTCGGGGGAAAATCCCCTCCTGGTAAAAAGGGAATCAAGCTGCGAAGGATATAAAAATGGATCTGCATGCCTAGACGTGAGACAAGCTCGGGCTATATGGCTGAAATGAAATATCAGGGGAGCCAGCATAAAGCTCAATAAGGCAGGCAAAGCTCATGATAATGCATTCACAACTTGACATGAGGGAGTCCTGAGGGAAATAGGCCAGCATAAGATCAAGAGAAGTATGAGGCTCTTGCGAAATGTCATGGCAGTACTATACAACGGACTCCCACACCCTAAAGGAGAAACCATCAGCATGGGCACCAAATGCAAATAAGGTGCTAACTAGGGTACCCATGTAAGGTGAAGCTCTACCACTCATATCATGCCACTTTTAAAGCAACAAGAAGGTTCCGTGACATAATAGAGTGGGTTCGTACCTAAGGTTAATATGGAATGGTCATAAGGCAATGCATAAGTGCAAGTGGATGTAAAATCCTAACCTATATGCTAGTTCAGACATAATACCTATGATAGGAACAGACGGGTCGAAACCCCAGAGAGAGTGTACAAAAATTGGACCCTACATGACAACCATATTAGTCCAAAAGAACCCAAAATAGTCAATAAAGAATCCAAACTATAGGATATAGGGAGGAATGATCATGACAATAGCACCCACAGGAAACAATACAGTGAATGATGGGACATAAAAAGGAAAGTAAGGTGTAGACCCAACGTTCATGCATCCACTACCACCCCCATGAGGGTGACCATCGGTGTAAATACTGAGCGAAGGGAATAAAAATCCTCCATAAATGGAGTAGAGAATGGAATATGACCATTCCCAAATCTATGAGCATGGTAAGGGGCTGTGATGCCCCCAAGTTTGACACCAGGGTCCGTACTAATACCAATATGGGTGATAGGATACCAGGCATGCAAAAAATAAAAGGACCCAAACTCAAGAGAGCATAAATATACTCAAGTAACCATGATCCCAAAGTCCAACTAGCGCACAAAGAGCACACTCCTAAGAAAATCTACAGCCAAAATACAAGCAAACCAAGGGGAGGATATGTGAGCTCCCAAATGCAGCAGGTATGTCTCGCCTAGGAGAGGCTTGAAACTCCCATACACTACAAGCAGAGGTACGTAACCAATTATAGTGGCCCTCAGCTTCAACGCATAAAGCGACTGTGCTGTCCGACCTCTACCTGGCCAGGACACCCGTAGAATAACCCCTGCAAAGTACCGCCTCGATATCCTAGGTAAGGCCACTAAGGTCACCTCAATATAATCAATGCTCAAGCGGATAGTTGCAGGTGAGATTGACCGTATGGGCAGGGTAGTAAAGCCCGAAACTCTAGAAAGAGCCCCCAGATACGAATACAATCCTTGAAATATCTCTGATGCTACTTAGTTATGGCTAGGGGTCATCCCAATCAATAACTGCTCACACTGCCTCGTGCTTAACTCCCTTTTGAGAGGAGGATCCTGAGAAACACTGGTTATACCAAGGATTTCACACACTCACCTGGACAGACACATACATGTTGTTGTTTAGTGATCTTGGAGAATTGACTTACAATGAACTATTCCAAGATCCTAAAACCTAAGCTTGTTGGTGCACCCTATAAAAGAAAAGAGTGTAGTTCATTTTAATTAAGTGTTGATTTTAATTGGCTGTAATTACTCAAAGGGAAATGGCCATGCAACTAATGAAATTATGACTCAGCAGTGAAATAAATATGCACACCATAACAAACAATGCTAAGTGCAATCTTTGTCAAATGAAAAATAGGGTATGCCACTACATGAGATGCATAAATATATATTCCTTTATGAATGCCAATGCAATCCTTCCTATATGAAATCCTAAAAACAACTCTCATCCAAGCAATCCAATGCAAGTACCTCCTCAAATCCATATCTAAGATGCAACTAAGAGTGCAACTACTTTGTATTTTTCAATATAAAAGAATGAAAAATGCAATAAAAGTCATCTAAAACTCTCTGCAGCAAGTATAAAAGAAAAGCCCAGCAAGACACCAAGACAAAAAGAGTAATGCACTAATGGCAAAACAAAAAGGATAAATGATTGAAACTACTTTCAAAGAAAAATCAATGAAAAAGTAGTCTCTGGTCACAAAAGAAGCATCCAACAGACAACATTAGACCCGAGGAAGACCCAACCACACTCACAACCCACCCAACAAATTCCCACAACATCAAACTCACCCAAAAGGGAGGATGTACACAATTGTTTAAAGAACAATTGCATATGTATGCGACTTTTGGCCAAAAATCCGTGTATGTACGCGACTTTTGGCCAAAAACCCGCGTATGCAGAGAAGGTAGTGGTAAAAAGCAGGCCAAGGCCAAACCAATAAAGGGGAGTGTCAATGGACAAACATACTATAACATGCAACACAGAAACAGGGAGAAACAGAGAGCAAGTCAAGAATATCAAGCCCATTATGCCCCCAACCCCAAAGAAAAACAAGGAACATCCCCAGTGGAGTCGCCAATTCTGTTACAGAGAGAAATTCCTATGGCTTGGGGTACCACAATAGACAGCTTGACTCTAGAAATAAATCCTTTCCAATATGCAATAGAAATTAAACGTCTAACACTAAAGGATCAGACCTCGTACCTTATTCCAGACAGTTG
>LPNX010464807.1:381863-415137 GCA_001517045.1 Pseudotsuga menziesii | reverse complement strand
CCCATGGATAAAATATTCATTCAAATACACATCATTGGACAGGAAAAGATATTTCTATTAATATAAATTAGAGATTACAAGATACAACCTCTGACGGCATGTCTGCAAACTGGAGAAACTGAATCCCCCACTTGGGCCTCCACCACTTCAATCCTCCATCTCTCGATAGCAAGCTCACAAGCAAAGGGCAAGCTTGGGAAGAACACAAAAGTGCTCCAAGGGACAAAGGGATGCAGACTCAAGCATAAGTTCCGGCAACAATGGACTATAGTTTCTTTGCTCTCAATTCTCTCTTATACCTTCAATGTACCAAGGGGTTCCTTATATAGCTTTTCAAAGGGGTAATGAAAGGTCGAATCCGAGCGATCTCAAGGTATATGGAAGGCCAGGAGTCAAATGAGTCGGATCCATGTCAAGGAAAACTCCAAAAGGATTTGGACTATGTACACATCTTGATGTATGCGGTTATATGGGTCAAACCCGCGTATGTACGCGCTTATAGGTTTAAAAGTTGCGTATAGCATTTTTCATGTGTTTTTAGGGATGATCAAGGAAACATCAAAGGACAAAAAGTGGTCCATAGGGGCTAAGGAGTCTGCAGCAGGACAGGGGAAGGCCATACAAACTATGATTCACCTGGAGTGGTGAAATCCGCTATAACAATTATGATGGACATCCCACTAAAGCCCAAGGAATCCTCCTCCATGTACCCATCACGTTAGCCGGCAAGACAATGCTGATCAACATAGAAGTCATCAATGCTCAACTAGACTACAACCTCCTCCTTGAAAGGAGTTACATGTATGCCATGCAAGCAGTTGCATCAGCTGTCTTCCGTCTCATGATGTTCCCCCATGAAGGGAATATTGTGATGGTTGACCAGCTCACTTATCATGATCCCCAAGGGTTAACAGCACCTGCCAACATTATCCCTACCATCACCACCATTGAGCCACAAAGGACGACTACACACGCCAATGTTGTCCCTGCAATCAACACCATGGTTGAAAACACACCAGCCTCCCCACTGTTGAATGTGGGCACTGGGTTGTTTACCGATCCCACCATGATGGCTCCTTTCCCGTTAGTGTCACCACCACCGACACAAAATGAAATTTTAGACTTGTGCATGGTCTCATATAGTACTGCTGCACCCAAACAAAAACCGTAGCCGCAGCCCCAACCACAACCATAATGTCATCCGCAGTCACAACACCAACAGCAGCCGCAACATCACTCACTGTAGCAGCATTACGCGTAGCCACAACCACAACTGCATCCCCACATGCAACTAGCTGGGAGTTATGTGGGATCATCCCCAGTCCATACGACTCCCTTCTTGTTTCCCCCACCCGGTGTCATGAGAAAGCCGGTCATGGCCACCTTAAGCCTACCCAACTTTACATTGCGCATCTTGGTGTGGTATCTTGATCCACCAGCTCAACCAACAATGCCCCAAGTTGTTTTAACTCCGGTGCAACCTATCGTGGTCGAGTCTCACCCTCCACCCATTCTGCACAAGCCAAACACTGCACCTGCACCCGCACCACCCCAACCCAAAAGGGCTAGGGGCAAGAACACCAAAGCCAACACAGAACCTTGTGCCATTTGTGAACAACATGGCCATCCAACTCAGAATTGCCCTGAAATTCCAGTGATCCATGCGCATCTGGATGCCATGGATACAAATGAAAACATCCCCGTAGTTGAACTCCCAACTGCACTAGTAGTCATAAATAAGGCATTGAGGACAAACCATGCTTGTGCCCTTTGTGGCTTGTATGGACATTACTCCCACCATTACCAAGACCTGCCCGAATTTCGAATGGCTCTCGCTGACCTTCGTCAACATTCCCTTAAGTCTGAGACCACTATGATCGAATAATATCACCCCCTTCTTCAGACACCATGTCCATTTACATGATGTCCAGTTATATAGACCCTCTTGTCTCCACCACCACTAACGGTCCATCAGACCTATCTCTTTCGGTGTTTCCCTAGCCATAGCCGCAACCTCAGTTACCAGGGAAACAGTGGGGTTCATTCCCACTCAACATTATTCTTTTCCTTTTCCTTTTCCCTTTCCCTTTCCTACCATCTGAGATCATGAGTAAGTATGTCTTGGCAACCTGCAATCTATGGGATTTCACACTGGGAGATCTTGTGTGGTACCTTGAACCACCTACCCTACCTCTAAGGCCCTAGGATGTGTTGACTCATGTCTAGCCAATTGAGATGATGGTACACCTACCTCCAGGTCCATCAAAGACTCCTCCTGTTTCTAGGCCTACCCCTCTTCCTCCAATAGAGACTGGGGGAAAGGCAACCAAAGCCACAACCAATACCATTTACATGATCTCTAGAACTAGTTTCCCTTCCATGTCATCATCCATGGAAGATCCACCGGATCTATCCTGGAACCGCTTATGCGATGACAGAGATATATGTAAGACCGCCTTTGGTTTTACCCCATTCCCTTTAAACCATAGTGTGGAATCAGTTCTTCCCATAAAATACTATATTTCATCATCCCACCTTGCCAATGACCTTCGTCTCAGCAAGGGGGAATACCTCTTCGCTGACTCCAATGGACAACTCTTGGAGAACCCCTGCAATGGGCTCTACCTCAAGAAATTTTACGCTTAACATCACCAATGAGTCGTTTCATTTTCTTTTTCTTGTTTTTCAACATTTTTTTCAGCAAAAATCAGGCGTAGCACCATTAGCTACTAATCCAAAATCACCCGGAACGAGTTCGAGACACCTCTCACACCTCTAGGCTCAAATTTCTATTCTCTTTATGAGACCATTGTCTCATGTTTAATAAATCAATTTTGGGACCATTTCCCACAAGTCACCTCGATTCACGAGCCATGACATGACAATACGAGTGTCTATGGAACTGTACTGGCATCATACTTCTCGATTGCTACTCATGCGAGTTTTCGGGCCACTGCCCATTAAGGAGTGTAATTTTACTTTTATTTTTGTATTTATAATTGTATTTTCCACCTCACCTTAAACGGACATTTGTACCATCGTCCACAAAACCATTTATTTTTCTTACATGTATTTGGCATAGAAGTGCCCCTTGACTTGCACTCACATTGCATGTAGTCAATTCCATCCATTGCAACACACACACATGCTCTTCTAACCTCTATCCAAGAGCCACCTCGATTTGTGTGCCTCTGCCACACTGACTTGCAAGCCTCTGTCGTGATTTATCCCATGCATGTATTGGTATGTTTGAGAGCCTTTTGCTCCACCCATACTGTGCGGATGACCTATGGACCTTTGTCCACTGTCTCGACATGGGGCACCGCCTGTGCTAACGTAATTGGTTGACCACATTGGAGTTTCGTTTAAGCTCTTTTCTGACTCCTTAAAACAATGAAAAGATTGCTGAGCACAGCTACTTCCTTTACCACTCACTAAAGTATAGGAAATGGCATCTACATAGTCTCGTTTACCTCCTTTTGTGTACCATGTAGACCATCAATTGAAAAGGACCTCCTTAGCACACTCAAGCCAAGACCGTACCCCTCTGCATACTTTTATGCTTTCTCGAGAAGAGGGGCCGTACTTTACAAAAAAGCCCGCCACAGGTTGTCATTAAGCTCTTTTCCTTCCATCTCAACAAGAAAAGATCACCGAGCAAAATTGGTTTCATTCATGCTCGTAAAAGAATTTGAATGATCGTCTAATCAGTACAGGTTTAACCTTTTCTGGCCTGATTGGACTACCAAAGGTAAAGAAGTATCTCATCCCCTATAGGATGGGCGAGCTCTCCTATGTATACTTTTATCCTTTTTCAGGCATAGGAGACTACCAACGAAAAATATCCCCCACTAGAGTCTTCTTCGTGCTTTCAGAATCTCTAAAATTGAAGGCACCATCGAGCATTTACCTTCTTGGGCTCGCCAAAAATCCATGAGATCGTACCACAACGGTGTCCCTAGACACCACCCCATAGTAAATAGTTTGGCAGCATTCCCACATTGGTTCGTCTTTGTTCAGAGTACTTTGCAATGTGTCTTCCTTGGATCCCATCAATATCAAAAATGTCCACCTCCTCCAAGTATTTCCCATCTGCAGCGACATCCCCGGTATTACAGCTATGATCCCATTCCCATGAGTCAGTTTCATTTGCTGCCTGGTTTGCTCTTTCATCATACTCTGAACAAAGGAGGTTTGAGTCTCCCACACTCCCCCTACCCCTGTTCAAGTTCTTTCCCTCCCCTCCCCCCCCCAATTCATTGATTCAGTCCATAGATTGCTTCACACCTTTTGGTTATCTACCTCGCGCTCCTGGTCAAGGAAATGTCATTGCCTTGAATAGGGCCAGGTCTCCCTCTGTTGACACCAAAACACATATTCTAGAGGATAGACCTAGAGGTCTCTATACCTTGGTTTCATTAACATCATTGATGAGTTCCTTGGACCACTTGAGAGGAGTCCTTAGTGCCTCTTGGGATGGTTGTTTCTCATGTGCTCGACTTCAACTCCATCGTCGCATCATTGAGATTCATGCAGGGTTTGTTCCACACAGTACTTGGTCAAAGACCCTGGATGTCACCTGACTCTAGCACATGGGTGAGTCTACTCGAGGGACCTAAACATGTTATGTCCCTTGTGATTTCTGGGTTGCATTGGATACAGTGTTCAGAAGCCCCAATAGTGCTTCAATGTACCTTTATGATTGATGCAGTATACTTGTACCACCGAGACTCTGATTCTCAATCAGCGAGTCCATATAGCTATGTACCGTTCCAGATCCAGCAGATCGTCAATCATGGAGATATAGCATTCCATGAGAATGGCATGGGGCCATGAGAATGGCATGGGTCCAATGTACCAGATCAGCATTGTATTCAACCTCACATGGAGGCAACCATGATTGTAACATCAGTTGTATATGATTGGCTCTTGTATTTTAGAGCATAGATCAAATTATTCATTTGACATTGTCACGAGCATGGGAATGCCCACCTCGTCCATATACATGTCACACATTATTTGTATCTCACCCATTGATGGGAACCATATTAATACAAAAACCAAAAGCCACCACGCTCCAGCCCTGGAAGCACCACATCTACACAACAAATCCTATGATGTCCGTCAGCCATACATTGAGCTCCTATCCTCACATATTAGGGGCAATCTGTTAACCCAAAAATACCCACTAAGCTCTCAATGGCCTACACCACCCAAAGACACCATCTCACGACCCTCATATCCATCCATTAGACCCCCACACCCTCAAAATAGCCTAAGGATGAAGAAAAAGGGCTAAAAACCCCAAAAAGGAGCCCAAAATAGCCTTCTAGGAGCTCAATCCCTCAAAAAGGGGCTAAATTTAGGGCGGAAGGGGTGAAAATCCCAAAAAAGGGGCTAAAGCCCTGACCAAAGGCTTAAAACCCTAAAACCACTTGGAAAAGCTATAAAAGGACAGTGGGGGGTCACTCTCAAAACACTTCTCCCTTGCATATTGTTATGCTTCCCATGGATGCCTTGAGACACATTTGCCTCTCAAGCCACCCAAACTCCCTCTCCTCCATTCCCATTGAGCCATTGCTACCCATCCAAGAGAGAGGAGTGCTTCCACAAGCTAGGGCATGGTGGCCCATTTCCACTAGAGAAGGTATAGCTTGTCTTTCATTTCTTGTTTATTTGTTTCTTATTTGTATTTGCTTTCTAACCCTTGTTTCCATTTGTAGGTTTTATGCTTAACATTGTTTTGTAGGTTTTATTGTAAGTTAGTCTTTGCTTGCAGGTCTTTGGAGGCGCAACCCTAACCCATGTTTGCAGAGGGGTTCACCAATGCTTCTATCTTTTCTATTCTTTTCTTAGCTTTCATTTCTGTCATTTACATTTTGTTTTATTTCCAACATTTATTCACCAGTAGGAACCTACCCTTCTGTCCTATAGACAGAAGGGAGCCATTCCTACCCCTATAGTAGGGAGAAATCCCTGCTACAAGCACTGTCAGAATTAGGGTAATTTTTAGGGGCAAAATTTCTCCAATTGGCTGTTTTTGGGTTTTTTTTCAATTTTTTTTTTTTGTTATTTAGTCATTTTTAGAGTCTAATATCGCCTATATTACATAAAACCTATTTTTTTATCATAATATTCGCTCAAATTTACACATTTCAGTGTTAATTTTATGTTTCATATTTAATATTTGGCTACCAATCTATAAACATGTTTTTTGCAATCCAAAACAATTGCCTAGAATATTATACTTAAGTATAATATTAGAATCCTTAGAAAATACCCTGATTAGAACCACGTTTCCACAGTAAGAAGGAGGATTTTGGCACATCTACTATTTAACTGTTGCACCATTACTTCACATAATCTACATTGGTTTGTTATAACATATTCATATTAACATTCATCAGATCATGTAAAACCATTCATATCGCATCAATATAAAACATATTGATCATCATAACATGATTTAATACATAAAAGCATCGCATCATTCAGAAAGAAGCATCATACTGCAGTATTTATCATTCACATCATATCGCAGAAAATAAGAAAAAACATTAGAGGAAATTTCAACTCAAAATGGGCCTTTTAACTTTAACTCAAATTCCATGTCATCATGTGTTAGCCAATTAAATTTATTTAAATTTGAAATACCGTATAGGTCTAAAACACTTTTTAATATAAATTTGGGGATAGTTATCTTATAAAAAACTACTTTTTTCGTTTGTATTTTCGACATATCTCCCCGTTTTTTTACTCAAATTTCGATTGGGAGAGCTCGTTGGATGTGGAATTTAATTCCGCATCCAACGAGTACCCACTCGGCATACTTTTGACAGACCCCTCTACCCCAAAAACAAGAAATACCTGAAAAATGTGATGATGATGTCATCATCACATTTTTTTCAGGTATTTCTTGTTTTTGGGGTAGAGGGGTCCATCAAAAGTATGCCGAGTGGGTACTCGTTGGATGCGGAATTTAATTATGCATCCAACGAGCTCTCCCAATCGAAATTTGAGTAAAAACACGGGGAGATATGTCGAAAATACAAACAAAAAAGTAGTTTTTTTCTTTTCATCCTCCAAATTTAATAAATATTATTTTATTAGTTTTTTTTAAGAGGCCCATTTTGAGTTGAAATTTCCTCTAATGGGAAGATACAAAGACATAGTGTTTCCATCACAACCCCATAATGTCTTATTACTTTTGCATCAAAACAGTTCACAATTCATATCTCGCATCAACAACAGATCACATATGCACTCTTCAAGTCCCCACACAAGATCTCACAAAGATATCAAAAAGATGTAGATTTGTTCTTAAGGTTATAAAAGTTGATCCCTCCAAAAGTGTATCAACATTACAAATCCTAGATCTATTTATAGGCTTGCGCCTTTTACAACGTGGTCCACTTCAATCAAATTCCTAACTACGTGGACCTAGATCTACAAAATAACGACCAAAATCTATAAAATATGACCAAAATAAACAAAATATGACCAAAATTCCTTATGCGCCATATTCCACCTTGTGCATCAACTTTGACTTTGCGCATCATCCTCGGTGCTGCGCAACTAACTATCTCCAAAACTGCCTTCCAACAACCTTCCAAGTTTGTCCTAAGAGCACTGGAAATAGCCTTCCAATGCCACCTATGTAAGATCCTAGTGTCTGAAGACTAAGGCTACCAAATCTACAACAAGTGTCTGACGGAATAGTCGCTGGCCTGATCGTTGTGCATGGGCATGGTATCTAAGCCTGAAATCCTACCAATATTGGCACCTCATGGGGCCCAAGAAGTAGTATTGATACGACCCCGTACGCACAAAAATCCTGGTATACGATCGAACAAGGAAGTGGAGGGTTATCTCCTAAGCCAATCTCTCATGTGGCCTCATGCTTGACTCTTGTGTTAGAGAAGATTTCTAGATGATCCCTTGTAGAAGTGTTTTTACCTAAAGATAAGCCACTATGTTTGAAATCAAAGTGCTTTTGGAAAGTTAAAATCTCCTAGCCCAAAAACCTAGCCTAAGCTAGTTGATGATAGAACCTATAATAATAAAGTTTACTAATCAATTTTAAGTTAAGTGTTCTTTTATGGATTTAGTACTCAGAGGTAGTGGAGTGGGACTGAATGGTGTTTGGACTCAACAAGTGAAAGAAAATGTTGTATACAAATTTCAAAATAAATGCAACTAACAATGCTCTTTTTTGCTTTTTCTTTTTAAATGAAACTAATGAAACTTTTCTAAATGATTTTTGAAAAACACAAGACTTTAATATTTTTTGATTTTTTCTTTTAAATAATGAGAAAAACAACTAATGCAAAGCTATGCAAAATGAAACCTTCCATTTGTCTTTCGTTTAAAAAAAGTTCAAAAAATTTATGCAACTGAATGCAACTTAAGAAATCTAACTAAGTTGATCATATATAAATATAAATGATACTAGTCATATATCTACGATAACAATGTTCATCTAGTCAAGCAAAGATGACTCAAACCCTAGCTTGGACAAAACTATTGACTTGGTAATACCAATAGATCCAAAAGTTGGTAAAAATGACTAACCTAGACTACTACAACAACAATCCAAGGTATATCAGTGTACTCAAAGGATTGACATACACCAGTAACCTATGAAGACAACAACATTCAAACAAAGCAGCCAGGTAGGAAATACCCAATACATTCACACAAAGAAGATTCAGACCTAACTTACTTAAAACACTTGATTTAACAAGAAAAAGTGAAATGCATACACCCAAAGAAATAGTACTATGTTAAATACAGAATTGTACGGAAACCTGAGAAGTCAGAAAGCCAAATTCAAGCAAAACCCCAACAATTTGACCTATACCTATAGAAAATTGCGACTGTCACTAGGACAAACCGCAAACAACTCGTGACTATATAAACAATCAACCCATGAATACAGTAGGGAACTTATGACTGTATGCATTAACAACCCGTGAATACAGTAAAAAATTTTCAAAGTGAAAAAAGAAATGACTAAAGGATATCGGACCTTAAACGCTGAAAAATGAGGGTAAAAACCAAGAAAAACATTTACAAGATTGAACAGAGCAAACTGGAAAGGAAACCCATGGAGTAGACCCAAAATAGGTTAGACTACCCAGCGGAGTCACTAGTTCTGTTGTTCAGGGAAATTCTACCTTATGACCTTAGGGTATGGGGTCACTAACATACTAAAATTAAACTTGCAGACACTCAACTATTTAGTAATTTGAGAGAGAAATTTAACGAAAATTTATTGTACCTTATTTATAAAGGCTGGTCCTTGATTTCTCATTCAATCCAAATGCTTCAACAACTTCTAGGGATATTTAAACCTGCAAAAGAGACAGAGACCTTCTTGAAAAATATTCGATGTTATATAAGAGATTAATGAAATAATATGATTGCAATAAGACAATAAGATAATTCATAAATCAGAACATTTAAGAACATACGTTTACCAATTGGAAAAAAATATTTGTTTATTGATAAGCAACGATGAAAGATACAACCAATATCTAATACAAATCCTCCTCTGCTAGCCAAGGAACTGAGTTCTTCTACTCCAAATCTCCAAGGGTATTCCACCAGCATAACCTTGCTCTATTGAGATATATCCTTAGCCTCAACCCCTACCCTCTATTTATACTTGATGAATGATAGGAGTTACGAAGGTTGAGATGGTCAGGGAAGTTGGGAAAGTTATGATTAAGATCCCAATTGTCTCTAACTAAACATGTTTTTATTTTTAAATTTTTGGTTTAGGGTAATCACGGGTACCGATACTAGCAAGTTGCAAGTGAACCGCAACTTTTATAAAGGCGACCCGTGAATGGAAAGTGTGATCATGTAATTGCGGGTTATATATATGGCTACCCATGAATGGATCGTGGGTTGCTGTTGAAATAGTCATGATTTCAACTTAATCCTTTTACAAAACATAGGCAAGAATGGAAGGATTAAAATGTATTAAGGCACATGCTCATCTATAGGTTTTTATTTATTTTCATCCATTGTGTCCTTTTGTGTACCGACACATTGAGTGTCATTACTCGAATAGATAAGTTCCATTTTATTAGATAACATGTTTCCATTTAGTTGTTATACAACCTCTCAGCTCTTTCTCAGTGGACCAAAATCCTATGAATTTTCCAATCAAGGTGCAGTCTCTCAGGAACTTGACTCAGGCATTTATACATGCGGTAGGGAGGGATAGACTAGGACTGGTGGAGCTCCTAGAAATGCAGGTGCAAGTTTCCTGTAGGTCGAAATACAGAGGATTTTGAGGCACATCAAAAGGTACAGGGGTTATTTCTAGAGAGTCTATGTCAAGAATTAGGATATCTTCTCAGCCTATTTTCAGCATGGGGGAAGTCGTATGATGCATTGCACCGTATGAATATTTAGGATGCAGTGAGATTTTTGAGGGGATAGTAGCCCCTCCCTAGCCAGAGACCATGAGGGCGGTTCATATACATACAAGTGACAGATAGGACTATGAGGGTACAAGAGGATCCAAAAGGTTTAAAAGTCACTTGGAGAAACCCTAACTTGCATCGAATATCGATCCATAGCTTACACTAGACAACGGAGCACGATGATATTACTTTCTCATCATTGGGAATTAGTTTCTTTACTTACCACATACTTTCCGATATATTTGAATGCAGGGGATTCGGATTACAATTTTATTTTAGAATCTGGTGGTCGTTTCATTAACAACTTCAAATGTTGATCAATTGGATGGATATCCATATTTAAATAATCAAATAATTAATTTCTAAATTAATTGATATCTCTAATGTTTTGGTAATTAAAAATGGTCCTCCAAGTTATTGTGTCTAATCACTTGTGAATTTAACAATCCAATCTTGTCAAAAAATTTCCGTATTGAATTGATAATTTACCACTATAATAGTAAGTAATTGAGTGTCTATGTATAACTAGGACTATTCAATTGAGAATCCAACAACAAAAAAAATTTAAACTTATTTAGCATTTAAACCAAAACTAAATGACAAAACCACTACATGATTCCATCAGTTAACATTAGATGGCTCATTCGTAACACGATTGGTGAAAATACATGACTACTAGGAAGTACAAAGTGGTCATTATAGCTTTTAGCCTCCCAGTTGAAACTCTCCCATATATCACCTCTGATTATTTTGTGCATGTATTGGGATAAAAATGTTTTATCCTACATGTCCACTCCTTTGATTGGTGGCCGGGTAAATTTTAGACTTGACACCACCCACTTGATTCACGATGTGCAAAACTCTTCTCCAACCTTGATCCAAGTTTATATATACTATTATAACACATATAATATAATATTAATCATAAAACAAATATAATATAAAAAAAAAAACATAATATATATACTATTATAACAAATATAACATTAAAACAAATATAATATAATATACGTCATAATACAAGTATAATATAAAAAAATAAACATAATATGATAATAATCTATATAAAACAAATATAATATGAAAAGAAATAAAAATAATATGATAAATGATGAAACCAATATGAAAATGGTAATACGGTATTTGTGCAACCATATGATTTAGTTTGATTTCATCCCCAAATCACTGATGGCCTCTGCAATGGTCTCATCCTTCCAATCTCCCGCGTTATGACATCAAAATTTAGATAACTTTTGCATTTTCACCATTAACAATCCCACCAATACACCCTTCTTGTTCCAAAATGCCATTATTGAACTTATCCATCACCTGCTTCTACCATTGCTGCCTCTAGAAAATGTCAACCCTACCCCAACAATATTAATCCCAATTCATTTGCTTTTGTTTTCCAGGATTTTTCCAACATAGAACAACTGCAACAACTTTATGTGTGCATGATCACAACGGGACTTGAACTCAACACCTTTTTTCTCCCAAAACAGGTTGCAGTGTACGCTCGGGTGGGTGAAATGGATTATGCATGCCTTATATTTGAGGAATAATGCAGGTGTGATATTTCATTGTGGAATGCAATGATCAGAGGGTATGCAAACAATGATTTCTCGGAATAAGCACTTGAATTATATAAACAAATGGACTTGGCAGGTGTGAAACATAAGAGGTTTACCTTCCCCACTATACAGGCATGCATAAGTATATTGAATTTGTATTTAGGAATTGAAATTCATGGTCATATAGTTTGAACAAGGTTTATCTCTGATGTGTTTGTGGTGAATTTGCTTATAACTATGTATAACAAATGTGGGTGTGTGGAGGATTCATAACAAGTGTTTGACGAAATGCTTGAACACAATTTGGTATCTTGAAAAACTATGATTGTCGAGTATTCTCAAAATGGACATGCAAATGAAGCTCTGATTCACTTCATAGAAATGTAGCTACAAGGAGTAGAGAAAGATGCCATTACAATAGTGGTTGTCCTCCCAGCTTGCATGCAATTGGTAGCATTGCATCAGGGTAAGGAGATTCATGCTTTCGTCGTCACAAGGAAATTGGAGTTAGATGCTTCTGACAATGCCCTCATAGAAATGTATTCCAAAAACAAAAGGTTGGACAATACACATAACTTGTTTGACAACATGTGTGATAGATACATGATTTCATGGAATGTATTGATTACAGGGTATTCCTAGGAGGGGCATGTTGGAAAATCCTTGAATCTTTTTGCTTAAATACAATGGAAAGGTATGAAACCTAGTGTTGTTACTGTAGTAAGTGTTCTCTCTATGTGTGCTTGTTTATCGTCTTTGCAACAAGGTAAGAAGATCTACAGTTATGTAATTAGAAATGGATTAGAGTCCAATGTTGTTGTTGGAAATTCCCTCATTCACATGTATGGTAAATGCAAAACCCTAGAGAAAGATTCCAAATTGTTTGAGAGGGTATATGAAAGAAGTGTGGTATCATAGAATGCTATAGTTTTTGGTTATATGCTTAATGGGAATTCCAATGAAGCCACAATGCTCTTTGCTCGAATTCTACTTGAAGGCATAAAACCCGATTTAATTACTATTGGGAGTATTCTTCCATATTTTCCATAGTTATTTAAACCGCGACAAGGTAAGTAGATTCATTGTTACATTGTTAGAAATGGATTTGATAAGGATATTGTTGTGTATACTGGCCTAATTGACATGTATGCCAAGTGTGCGAGAATAGAGGCTGCACGACATATTTTTGATCAATTGTGTCAAAGAAATGTGGTTTTGTCGTGTGTGATGATTGCTGGCTATGTACAAAATGGACCTACTTATGAATCCTTGACACTCTTCATGGACATGGAAGTGTAAGGCATTGAAATTGACCCAATTCTTGTCTTGAGTGTTCTACAGGAATGTGCCCATTTACCAGCTCTGGAAGAAGGTAAGCATATCCATGGTTACATAATTAGAAATTAGCTTGAATCAAATATTGTTGTGGGTAATTCCCTTATAGATAAGTATGCCAAATGTGGGAGCATGGACATTGCACACCCATTGTTTGATAAAATGTGTAAACGAAATGTGGTATCATGGAATGCAATGATTGTTAGGTGTGTAATGCATTGGCATGCTGAGGATGCACGTGTACTTTTTGAAAAAATTCAAGAGACAAGCATAGAACCTAACCATGTCACCTTCATATCTATTTTATTAGCATGTAGTCATTCAAGCCTAGTGGATGAGGGGTGACATTATTTTAATTGCATGAATTCATATTACATTGAATCAAGTTTCTAGTAGGGGGTAGGGCTCATGAACGAGAGAAATGTCTTGTTTCATCATAGTTATTGATATTAATTCACTTCAAAAATTTAGATGGAGGGAGAGGGACCACTAACACAACTATCAAAGATGAGAAAAGGTAGGTACATGGCTTGAACCTTACTTGTCTTGCATGAGCGAAATATCATTAGTTCCATCCTACTTGATTATGTATTCAAGCTGATATGATTCATTACTTTATTATAAGATTTTTCTTGCCTATGTTTTCAATATTTTGAGAATTTAAATAAAGTTGCAGACAATAAATCAGTGCTATTATTACTGTTGTGGGATTATTTGAGGTTACCGTGTAAAGTTTCAAGTTCCTTATCAAATGTTGTGAGTATTAGCATCACTTGTGTCTTTTATTTAAGGCTTGATAATAATTGGGAAGTTTCATAAATTTTATTAGTTTTTCTATGCTTCAGTGTTGAAAACCCCATTCATTTCTCATATACATTTTTACTATTAAATTTCATTAGCTTAACAATTTTATTCCTCAATAAGGTTGCAAGATTTATTCATTCAGAGTGCCATGCTATTTTTTATACTATGTTTATAAATTTTCCTTTATCATCTATAGTAGAGAATTAATCCACCATAGTACCATGATCATACACCTAGGATACATTTTCATTTGTATTGTACTTATGTCATATGGTACACACCTTGGTTATGTTGGTCTAACAAGGTATATGTGGGTTTTGTACGCTTTAATGCACCCAAGTGCCCTATTTTTTGTCAACTAAGATAATAAGCACCATAATTAATGGCATTTAAGTCCTTGTGGTTCTCCTACTCCTGAAAACAATTATTTGGTTTGACCATAGGTACCCATGCATGTATTTAGGTGTTTTTTTGCCTTTTTGGGCCGTTAAATGCTGCCTAGAGCCACTCCCACTCACCCATTCACTCCAACACACCTATCCTACCCTCAATTATGTCCTAGTATGTTTCACCCACGTTCACATGGCCATTCGTGACCGTTTGAGGTGTTTTGGGATCTTATTGGTCAACTTAGGGGGGTTTGAGGTCCAATCTAAGCCTGCCACCTGTATTCCATCAATTTCCCAACTAAGGATGACAATTTTATCCCATTCTATTATAAATATGTACCACACATATTTACATGATGTACAGTAACAGAAACTTTAGTTATTGGCACCATATATGTGTGTTAATTTTGCTCTCTTTACTGGTTTCTGCATAGTTTGTGAATAATATTGAATTGTGAGGATTCCCTTAGCTCCTAGATATTACTATGAACCATATTTTCACATGGTATCAGATCTCTTTGGATATGCAAATCAAATCCAGAGTGTTTGAGTTGTTGTTTAGGATTCAGGATTCTTTGATTCAGTATTTCAAGGGATATTGTTTTCCATATTGACAGTTTTGGCACACCCAATTAATTTTGTCTCAATATCGAGTCCTTGTTTGGGAATACCGATGAGATGAGAGGTCACTAACTCAAAAATGAGTTGATCTCATTGAGCCCAACTCGCTTTGAGACGATCCAGGATTTCTTCACAAAGTTAAAATCATTGGTGCTTCAGCTAAAAAAATGTGGCATTGAGAAGAAATAATAGAATATGATCTTGTCTATCCTTTCAAATATAGGGCCTAGGTATTCTATTTTTCTCAACATTCCATTCAAGAAATCTAACAGTTTGAAATTGGAGAATGCCTCCATTGATAGACTTCATGGAGTATTTGACTCAAGAACAAGACAAGTTAGGTCAAATGGGTACCATAAAAGACACCAAGGATCAATCCCTTTCTTCACGTGTGTTGAATCAAGCCAAAGGAAAGAATAAATTCAACGATTCAAAGCATAAAAGAGTGAAGGAACAGAAGCATTTACATGTGGAAAGCTCAAGTTCAACCGATGAGGAATCAAAATCCAAGAGGATGAAGATTAAGAGAGAGAATCCAAAATGTGATTATTTCAGAGGTTCACATCATGAAAAATCTTTCTTCATAATAAATATGGACATCATGATCGAGCTCCTTGAAGACAAAAATATTGATGTTCCATATTTTGGAAGAAGAGAGGAGCGCAAGCTCTCCTTGGAGCAAGAAGATGGTAAGCGCTTGTATGCTTTGAGCTATAGGGAGAAACCTATTTCTCATATCTCTATTTCAGATATATTTTTTTCTAATTTACATTATGATATATAATATTCTGAAACCTCTATCCCTTCCTTTGAAGAAACCCCAAACAGTTCACCAAAGCTTCCTAAAAAAACAAGTCATTTTTCACTAGTTTCCAACTTGTCTTCTGAAAGATATTTCCCAATCCATTAAAATCCTTCATATTCTGATTCTAAAGGTGATATACAGGCTGATATACAGGTTATGACAGTCATAAACTCATTTCCCCAATACTATACTTATGCCTAAAATACCCAACAACCCTCAAGTTCACTAGTTGGAAAATCTCAAAATTGCATTGTTTCCAATACTATGCCACTTGTGTATGTTGTTTTTATGTCTTGCATATCATTCATTTGTTGGAAAGCCATGTCATTGGCCTTCATGGGACTATTTTTCCACATTTTTGGAGTTGATGTCACCACCTATGTTTCAAATTTCAAATCTCCAGGCCATCCAGGTTCGCTCAACTGTCAATGTGATCTAGTTGCCCACTCTTTTCCTACTATGGACCCATTCACTCATGGAGACACTATACCTATGATATTTTCTGCTGTATATGACTTCTATTCTGATATTTCAGAGACTCATGAGCTTTTTTACATATTTATGAATGTGATTCAGAAAATTGAGAAGAATATTCATGGTTTAATTCATGATATGGAAACTACACATGAAGCTGATTTTGTTGAGTCGGTTGATGCTCTTTGGGAAAGTGTTTGTAGAGATATATTTTCCATTATATATTATGATTCTATATCAGAGTATGGTTGCATAAAAAATCATTCTTAAGATGCTCCTCCATCAACAAATGATGACCTTCAAGGGGCCTCTCCACATGTTCTTTGCTACAACACATTGATGCATTGATACATGATCTTGGCATCCACAACATATTCACAAAGTCTATCACCAAGAAGTTGTTCATTCAGGTCATTAAATTAAAAAATAATACCTATTGAATACATTTTTATCATCTCTATGTCATGTCCATTCTCGAGGGAGTATTTTCCCCATGAGGTTTTTCCTCTTTCCTCGTTTTTACATGGACAAATAATTTTTTGTAAGAGGTGACTTGAGCCTTAGTTGCCAATGCCTCAAGAATATGGTATAATTTGTACTAATTCATGATTAAGGGGGGGTTTTATATCATTAATACACCTTAGTACCATGATCATACACCTAGGATACATTTTCATTTGTCTTGTACTTATGTCATATGGTCCACACCTTGGTTATGTTGGTCTAGCAAGGTATATGGGGGTTTTGGACTCACTAATGCACCCAAGCGCCCTATTTTTGGTAAACTAAGAGCATGAGAGCCCTAATTAATGACATGTAAGTCCTTGAGGTGCTCCTACTCCTTAAAACATGGAACTGGTTTGACCAGAGGCGCCCATGCATGTATTTAGGTGGTTTTTGTCCCTTCTGGACCATTCAATGCAGCCTAGAGCCACTCCAACTCACCCATGCACTCCACCATATCTATCCTACCCTGATTTATATCCTATCATGCTTCACCCACTTTAACATGGCCATTCGTGACCGCTTGAGGTGGTTTGGAGCTTATTGGTCAACCTAGGGGGGTTTGAGTTCCAATCTAAGCTTGCCACATGTATGCCACCTATTTTCATCCTAAAAATAACAATTTTCTTCCATTATATTATAAATATGTACCACGCATATTTACATGATTTATAGTAATATAAACTTCAGTTATTGGAACCATCTACATGTGTTTATTTTTCTCTCTTTACTGGTTTTCTACATAATTTGTGAATAATATTGAATTGTGAGGATTCTCTTAGATCATAGATCTTGTAGTGAACCATATTTCACAATCCACTTCAAAAATATAAATTTTTGATACACTGAGATGATGCCTGGAGAGCTTAGATTAGAATCAATATCCCTTATGAATATCCTGAGGTTTGATATTAAGGCTCATTTGAGTAAGAAAGTTACGAACTTTGTTCTCTGAACATAAATATAAAAAATTTACCAAAACTATTTGAGTTTTGAATTTGAATATGGATTTGTTGGCATAGTTCCCTAGCTAGTAACATATCAAGGGATAACACCCACTTTATTTATCAAATTTATTTTTGCAATAAGTAAACTAGTAATAACCAAATTATTACACAAAAAAATAGGAAAAGACAAATGAGGAAATATGTAAATAGAAAATAGATGAAATCCATCATGTAGGAAAGGAACCAGCCCCCTATAGACATAATACCTCATCCTTCTTTTGAATCTTCAGCTCAGTACTAGGATGACCCCTTCCTATCAACATAATGATGAGGAGTACATTGCCCATGATTCAGTGCAAAATGAAACTCAAGCAGGTAAGGAAGCATGCAAAAAATAATAAATGGGCACACAAACAATTAAAAATGGTGACTGTGATCTTGTTTCAATGAGAGGATTGTGATGGATCAGACTAGTCCAATTCGATATCTTTTGTGACATGGTATCAGAGTGTGTGAAAGAAATTAAAAATCCATCTAGTAAGAATTCCTATCATGTATGTAGTATTAGAGGCCACATGGTTCATAACTATTTCAAAAATATTAACTTTAAATCCTTTATAAATTTGTGACCAATTCCCTCAATCCACATGCAACTACAAATTCTTGGAAATGGTGATTCCATAAGAAAACGTTAATTTTTGAAATTAAAATAGGCCTATCTCAGTTCCAAACAAAAGAAAGTTATGAAGGAAGGTATGAGCATTGGTGTTACAGTCCAAACTAAGTGCTTAAGCAAGAAAATAGTAAGCAAGGCATCCAAGAATGAATGTTTTAGATGCACAACTGACAGTTGTCATCTTAGTTCTGGTCAAATTTGGGCCCGTGTAGTATAATCCATAAGTAGAACATTGAAGTGGAACAACAACATGATGAATCTTGGGTTTTCATGAATAGAGTCTCACATGCTTTACACACATAAACAAAAAGTGCAAATGATGAAATGGTGTATTTTAAGTTATTTACAAAGACATACCATTGTAAGGATCTATGTGTTTGAGATGGGATGATTTTTCTCTATAGATAAAAAAGTGTCCTGGGTGAAAGATTATAAAACAAATATTCTTATCTTTTTTATAGTTTAAATTGTCACAACCTTTTGTAATTTGTAAGTCTAGTTTGACTGAAGAAAAATCAGAATTAGCATTTTCCTAAGGATTATCCATGGAGCAGTCAGAAAAACCACACAAATACTTTTAGAAGAAAAGTGGAAGAGGAAGGATATTCAAAGACAAGTCCCATTTGACTAAAGAAACTTAAACCCCACTGTTATATTTTTATGAATCATTTGGTTTTTTGGCAAAGCCGTAGTTTTATTTTTCAAATGATTGGGATCAACCAAACTCTCTGCAACTTCGGTATTTGACATACTTCAAGCTTGATTCTGGAATTTATCCAGGGATTCCTGCGTACATCTTGTATGTCTGTGTGATACCAAATTTGAATACAGGTATCAAAAGTACAAGTTGAATATGTTTAAGATCTCATGGGACACATATGGACTTGGTCAAGGATTATCCTTCGCATAAGGATTATCCATGGAGAAAACATAACAACCAAATGAATAGTTTTAGAACCAAAGGGGGCTAGGAATTAAATTCAAAGACAAGTCAAGGATACAATTTTTGTATTGCAAAAAATTTTCTCACTATCAAAGTGAATCCATAAAGAAGAAAACATATCTAAAAAAGGGAAGATAAAATGTCTTCAACACTAATGAAGGGTCATCCAAATCAATGTTATTTTCATGCCATATCATTGAAGAAACACACAACAAGGATATAATATTGTTTGATAGTGGCTCTAGCAATCATATGCCATGTAACAAAGATTTATTTTCAAGTTTAGATAGATCTAACACATCTGAAATCAAATTAGGAAATGATTATGCAGTACAATCCTTAGGTAAAGGTATATTTCTAGTAGGATAGATGAGTCAACATGGTTATGAGATCAACATGGTTATTAGATCATATTTAAAAGGTCCACATATACAATCTTTGACAATCCAACTAGTATGAGAGTCATAACACAAGTACAAATGAAAAAAAATATAATGTTTCCCTTGATGTTGCAAAGTCCTAATCAACCACAATCATATGAAAACAATGTCTCAAGAATCATATGATACTTGGTTGTGGCATCTTAGATATGTCCATTTACCATTTAGTAGTCTTAGTTTTTTACAAAAGAAGTCCATGGTAAAGAGTCTACCCATGATAAATGTCCAACACAACTCTTGTGAGACCTATATTTTACCCAAACACTAGATCACTTAGACATACTCATTATGATACCCAATATAGGGGTGGAGTTGTTTCTACATAAATCAAGAAAATAGATGGCCACTACTAGGTTTCTCTCATATACTAGTGAGTTTCATTAGCTTTGGATGTTGTGATAACTTCAATGAGGAGCATATGACATATCCTTGGATAATCAAGCATAACACTCCTATCCTAGTCCATCACATTGAATAAATCCTCATATTTTGCATTGGTACATTTATAGTGTTTGATGATGTTGCTAGGCCCTCTTCTAATTCTGCTGGTCTTGCAAGTTTTTATAGAAAATTCATCAGGAATTTTAGTCAAATTTGTGAACCCATAATATAAACCTTTATAGGAACTAGACAAACTTTCAAGTGGAAAAAAGAAGCTGTTGGAAACTTCAAATTGTTGAAGAAGAAGATCAACGAAAGCCTATTCTGGATTTACCAATTTTCGACAAAGTTTTTCAAGTAGAGACATATGCTAGTGGGACAACAATAGGGGTTGTTCTGAGTCAAGAATAGAGACCAGTAGCATACTTCAGGGAGAATTTAAATGAGGAAAAATAGAAGTATTCCTCATATGACAAGGAGTTATATGTTGTTGTCCAAGCTCTCAAGAAATGGAGACATTACTTGATTCCCAAAGAGTTTGTGTTATATTCAGATAATCATGCTTTGCAGTTTATAATATTCAACCTAAATTGAATCGTAAACATGCTAAGTGGGTGGAATTTTCAGAGAACTTTACCTTTGTGATCAAGCATACAAGTGGAAAATATAATAAGGTTGTTGATGCCTTAAGCAGAGTAAATTTTATTTTGCAGGAAATTAAGGTCAGTACTTTGGGATTTGAAAATTTGGTTAATATGTATAAGAAAGATGTGGATTTTAGGGATGTATATGCGGCCTGTGAGAATCCAATTTCCCAAAATAGAATTCAATGGTTGGACTACATGCTACAAGAAGGATTATTGTTCAAGAGTAGTAAATTGTGCATTCCTAAATGTTCTATGAGAGAAAATATGATATAGGAGAAACACTATGGAGGTTTGTCAGGTCATTTTGGACATGATAAAAAATTTTCTTAGGTGATTTCTTTTCACTTTTGGCCAGGAATGCAACATAATGTAAAGAATTTTGTTGAGAGTTGCAGTATATGTCAACATGCCAAAGGGAGGAGACAAAATACTGGACTGTATCAACCCCTACCTATTCCAACTAGGCCTTGGGATTCCATTAGTATGGATTTTGTTCTGGGATTTCCTAGAACTCAAAGGGGAAATGATTCTATTTATGTAGTGGTGGATATGTTTTCAAAAATGGATCATTTTATTTCTTGTAATTCGATCAATGATGCAACAAATATGGCTAATTTGTTCTTTTCATAATTTGTGAAGTTACATGGTCTACCTTTGAGCATTATATCAAACAGGGACACCAAATTTGTTCATCATTTTTGGAGAACTTTATGGACTAAATTGGTACTAGTATTAGTTTTATCTCTACTTATCATACTCAGACTTATGATTAGAGTGAAGTGGTAAATAGGATATTGGGAAATATATTGAGAAGTATTGTCTATGAGAATCCAAAACAATGGAATTTAGCTCTTTCTCAAGCTGAGTTTGCTTACAATGATTCACCTAATAGGAGTACATGTATGAGTCATTTTCAGATTGTGTATGGGATGCACCCAAGAGGAGTGTATGAAATTAGAAGTTTCAGAGGAAAGTAAAGTATATGTACAGATGGTGAAGATTTTGCATCCAGTATGCATGAGCTACATGAAAATGTTAAAAAGAAATTGTAGGAAAGTGCTAGACAATATAAATAGAGATCATATTTGAAAAGAAGGGAAGTTAATTTTTAGGTTGGAGATTTAGTGATGGCACATATTAGAAAGGAGAGGCTTCCCAAGGAAACCTATGATAAATTTAAACTCAAGAAAATTGGGCCTTGTAAAATCTTGAAGAAGTTTTCTGCAAATGCATATAAAATAGAACTTTCCTTTGACCTTGAAATTTATCTAATTTTTAATGTTTCAAATTTATATCCTTTTAAAGATTCAGGTGTCCAAATAGAAGAAATGATCTCATGTGAATATGGTCCATTCATAAATTGACAAGGACAATTACCGCAGAAACAACATCCATAGATTGAAGCTATCCTTGACAAGAGAATTTCAAAGAAGACTGTAAACAAAGATTATTTTCAGTATTTCATCGAGTGGAAAGATCAGCCATCTAAATATCCAACATGGATGACTGAAATGGATATTTCCAAGTACAATGTGAACTCTGAAGAACTATTACATAGTTCTTTTATTCCCTAGAAGTATGATGTAGGAGCATCGAGTCAAAGTGCTATGTTTTCTGATTGAGCGGGAAATGCTATTTTTCTGCTTCCATGTAATCATTTCTAGAAGGATAAGATTAGTTGTCAATTATTGTAGTTTTTTTTATAGATAGGATTGGTTTGGATGTAATAATGGAAAATTTCCATTTATGTCCTCGCATATTGCAAGAGGTTTCTAGAGGATAGATTAGTTAAAGATTTAATTTCTTAAGAGTTTAGGTCTTTCTTGTCCAGATATGACAGGTTTGAAACAATTCTATATTAAGTGTCAAATGTAATAATCATGGATGAATGTGTGTGAGTGACTGCATGAGTGAATGTGTGTGTAAGTGTTTGTTGATGGAATGAAGAACAAAGTTTCAATACTCTTCATGTATTTGAATATCTAATGTATTCTTTGCCAATAACCTGAAGTAGGTTTTAATTCCTTGTGTATGAATGAATTGCATGAATTTGTAAAAAATCCTCAAAAGTCACTAAGATGGAGATGTGTTCACACAAATGTAGCAAGAATGAATTGATCATTTCACTGATCAATTCATCTGTAACAATATGAGTTAGAAATTTGCAATTTTGACAGATCCACAATTTGGTAAAGCGATTCTAGATCGTACGGTGGAGGTTAGTTATGCTAGATATCTACGTTCATCAAGAGTTGTGGAAATAGACTTGCAAAGGAAATATTGTGGATCCCATTTCGGGAAAATTTCAAAGGCACATTCGCAACCCACAATCCACAACTAGATTGCAGAAAGCATGTTGTAGCCGCATAATTGCGGAAGTCGATTTTTGGAATTTGGGAAAAGTATACCCGCAACCCACAATCTACAATTGCAAAAAGGTTATTGCGGAAATATTCTTGTAGAAAGGTTGTTGTAGAAAGGAAATTGTGGAAGGAATAGATTTGCTGGAATCCGTCAAAGTATGCCAAAGAAGAATATTTTATTCAGAAGATTTTGCAGATTTAAGATAAGTTAAGCCTGCTAGCTCTAAGTAACATAATTTACGCAATTGAAATTGAAATTGTACAATTGCAAAATTGATTACTTCCCAATCCAGCAAGGCTCAAGCAATGAACACTTAATTATTGCTCTGATCCTTTTCAATACATTGATAAACTTCTTTCATGTCATGTATGAATCCATTTATATTTTTATATTTCGTAGGATGCTAATAAGCCCCCCAAATCTGGTGCAAGGGGAGTTAGGACAAACAAAAGGTAGGTGAACATTTTTTGATTCGTATAGCAGGATTTCCCTTTATGAAATCCATTTTTCTTGTTCTCATCAGAATAAGGAATAGTAGATTCATTCTATGAATCTATGACTTTGTGTTGAGTTGGATTCTATACTTTTATATGTCTATGGAGGTCCTTTTGTAGCAAGAATTTTGACTTCTTTTATGATTGGACCTCTTTACCCATCTTCATGTATTCTCCATTATGGTAGCTGATCCAGGTCGTGCCTAAGTGCATGCTGGGGACAATAGGCGACTGAATGAGTTGATTTCTGCTATGGCAGAATCATATAAAGAGATACAACAAAGCAGGAAACACACTAGGTCGACAAGAAATATACACATAGAAAATAGTAAGAATTTGAACCAAATTATTACTTCTGCTCCAAGAAAGATGCAGGAATCAGATGATGATAAGAAAGATTGCTATATTACATTAATGTACATGATTATATAGGATGCTGAGATGCTTGGGTGACTACCTGTTACGTTCAGTTACAAGAAGTCACAATAGTTCATAAGTTCAACTGTCGTAGGGCATGTTGATATGCTGTCGGCTGTGAACTTATCGAGGTGAACCTGTCGAAGACAAACCTGTCATTTGTCGTTTTTCAAGGTGAACCTGTCAAAGGGGAACCTCATTCCTTAAGAAACAATGGTCTCCATTGTGTATTCATTCATGAGAGGAAACTTGTCGGTGACTTCATTAGGAGAGTACCATTTTCCTTGTGCGGGGAGTTATATAGCTTTAGCCACTTGAAACAAGGGAATGGATCTCGTCCTTGTAAGGTGTATGCATCATTACACAATTTTGTCACAAATAATTGGTTCCTGAACATCTGGATGGATGTCTTCGAGTTATGTTGTATGCAAGTCGTTATATTCCAACAATGGTGAATGGTATGGTCGAAGCATATCTACATTGAAAACTGGATGTACACCAAGGCATGTAGGAATGTCGAGCTGAAAACTAGATGTACACCATATCGCAAAGGTTTTATATTTTTGTATGGACCATTGAAGCACTCCTTCTTTATATGTAACCAGACCTAATCCCCAACTCAAAATGAATGAGGAATACGATGCTTAGTGTGTCGGTCCTTAGCTTTTGTATTTGATCGTTGCAAAATATCTTGTGCTTTCTTCTAGATGTTGTATATTTGATCTCTGAATTTCAATGCTTTCTCCACTTCTTGTCCTTCGAAGTTGGTGTTGTTCGACTATGTCGAGGAACTAATTAAGTCAGTAGGCACTGAGGGTTGAAATCCGTGACAGATCTCAAATGGACTCTTTCCTGTAGAGTTGTGTTGAAAATGATTGTAGATGTGTTGTATGTATGGAAGGCTATTATCCCATGTTCGACGATGCTTGTGGTTGTACATGCAAATAAATTGTATGACTAAGTGATTTACAACTTCCGTTTGTCCGTATGTATGTGGATGGAAGGATGTTGACAAAGAAAGTCTTGTGTCGAACTGTTTCCAGAGAATTTTCCAAAAGGTGCTGACAAATATAGCATCTATGGTGGAAATAATGGTCATTGGGATGCCAAAGTGTTTCCACACATGTTGAAAGAAGAGCTGAGTAGTCTGTTCTGCTGTCCTAGTCTTCTTGCATGGTATGAGTATAGCCATCTTGGAAAATCTGTTGACTACTACTAGTATCATGTCATGTTGATGTTTGGTAGTAGGATATCCCATCAAGTAGTCCATATAAATAGATTCCCATGGTCAACTAGGAACTGGAAGGGGTGTATACAGTCCTTGTCATCGATTCAACGGTTTAGCAATGACACAAACCACGCATGATCTAATGTACCTATTGATTCTGCATTTATGTGAATTCCTGTAGAAATATTTTTGGAGTATAACAAGTGTTTTTGCGACTCCAAAACGTCCTGCAGTCTTGCTGTAGTGCGCATCCCAAATGAGCTTTGTTGATGCTCACCGGTTGGTACACAAATATTTCCAAGCTTGTATAGCAAGGTGTCCTTTAGGAAGTAGTCGGCACTCGAAAAATTGTCGGTTTGAAGCTGTCGATAGATTGTAGAAATATCCCAGTATACCAAATACAATTGAGGCCAAGTAGCGGTGTCATAACTCTACATACTCATCATTGTAGACAGTAGATTAAGGGGTGGTATTTGAGACAATCGGCTGTGGCATTGGATTTTCCTTTCTGATACTTAATTACCAACTGAAATTGTTGCAAGTAATTAATCCACTTGAGTTGTCAGGTTGTCTGTAGTTTCGAATGAGTTAGAGGAAACTCCAAAGGCTTATGTTCAATGAGAATGACTATTTCCCTACCAAGAATGTAGTATCTCCATTTCTTAAGAGCTTGCACAATGGCGTACAGTTCTTTTTCATATGTCGAGTACCTTCTGACTGTGTCACTGAAAGTCTTAGGATGAAATGCAATTGGGTGACCTAACTGAGTGATCACTACACTGAGGGAATAGTCTGATGAGTCTATCTCAATCTCAAAGGACTGATGTAGTTCATGTAACACAAGTATTGGTGCAGTACAAAGCTTGTTTTTTATTTCATCAAAAGCTTGTTGTTGTATCATTGTCCATTTGAAGACAATTTTCCCATTTCATTTCATCACCTGATTCAAAGACCATGCAATGTGACTGAAGCCAAGTATGAATCGTTAATAGAAATTCTCCAAACCAAGAAAAATTCTTAGTTCATGAATGTTTTGAGGAATGGGCCATTATTTGAGGATCTGTACTTTTTCTGGGTAGACATGAATGCATGTAGATTCAATTACATACCCCAAATACTTAATGCTGGTAATCGCAAATGAGCATTTTTCCATGTCCAGATATAGCCAATGTTGCTGGAGAGTGTCAAAAACTTTTTGAATTTGCTTGACATGTTCTTCCCATGATCGACTGAAAATCAAGATATTGTCGAGATAGACAATGACACATTTACCAATGAAAGTTCGTAGAAGTTCATCCATATATCTCATGAAGGTTGCAGGTTGTTGGCAGGGGTTTTGGTAAGTGAGTTGCGTAGCATCGCGGCAGCTGCGCAAGCTCACGCGGTGCCGCGCAAGGCCAGATCAGCACGATGGGCAGAAAAATAATTGTTTTGAATATTTAATATATTATTTGACCAAATTTTGTCACCATAGGTCATTAGTGGTTACAAGTTAGTTAGAAGTGGACCTTCAATGTAAAGGCGCAAGCCTATATATAGAACTAGTTTTGCAATTGTAATAGACATCGAGGTTGAGATCAATATTATCTTGAGCATGATTATCGATTGAGGTCTGGTGTGATGTGTCTATGGTTTTGGAGAATTTTCTATTGTATCCGTGATCTATCTAGTTTTCCCTGATGTATTCAGCCTCCTATTGTGGAGAAGAATTGTCTGTTTTGGATCCTTTGCATAGAATTAATATGATATGACAGTTGTTGCATAAATCTTGTCTTTTATTCTACTCTTTTCCCTGCGACGATCTAATCTGTTATGATGCCGCTGTGATCTAATTTGTTATGATGTTGTGATCTAATTTGTCATGATGTTGCTGTGGTATATTCCATTTCTTCTATGAGTTATTGATGTTGCTACGATGTATTCTAATTATGTTGCATTTTTTTTGCATTATGAGTTAAGATGTTTTATAAATGATGTTGTTGTCCTAGCGATACTGTGACAAATGTATTATGCAATCTGTAGTTGTGGAAATGAATTAATGATGAATGCATAGTTTTGGATCTAATATTTATGTTGTCTCCTGCCTCAGATCCCATATCCTCCCTTCTCACTACTGGAAACTTGGTTTTGACAGCTCTCCCTTGACCATCTCGGGTGAGACTTCATTCACTTTGTGGAAGTTGTTGGGAAGGGTAAAACCTGTCTAGGCCGATGCTCAGGGAGATCACGCTGGTTGGGTGTTGACAAAGTGAGAACCCCTATTGATGAGGCTTTGTTGGTGGGTTTTCACCAACAAATGGTTTCGTTTCCAGGACCGAGTTGCGATTAAAAGGAAGATATGTTTTGGCATCCCACTCGACCGGAGATTGAGGGGTGGTTTGATCTAAAGTTGTGAGAATTTTTTTGAAGATGAAAATTAGAATTTGAAGCTATTGACGAGCCATTGGTTGGATAGATATATCCACAACGGTCCTCATGGATGGTTCTTTTGTGAGTTTCCTGTCTTCTTGCATGAGTGGCTTGTGAAGTTCACTTCTAAGAAAATGAACATCCAAGGAGGACATCGGACATCCTGGACTCCGGAGTTGATCCAATAATTACAAGAAACAAACAATAAGTCATCGCGGTCTGTTGAAGCATGGTTGGAAAGTATCCTAGAAGGATACATTACCGAGTTTACAGTCGACACCAATAAGTCATTCCATGAGGAAGAAAGGGAGTTCTTGAGCGGACCACGAGGAATATTCTTCCTGTTGTTGCAGCTGTCAATTAAGTAGCTAGTCTGTGAAAAAGGTATTCTGAAGATGGACCAAGAGTAGTGGAAATATGGTGTACAGAGGCTGTCGACACCGCAATGAAAGGGGGGAGATGCATGGAAAGGTAAGGGGTAGATGGGCATGATTCTGGTAAGAATGTGAAGGCCACTAAGGAAACAAGTGGTTGTACAAGGGGAGGACCAAGGTTTCGAGAGAAGAGACAGAGGACAAGAGAAGGTCCTGCTACGATCGAAGTGCGATGAAGAGAGGAACAAACACATGGGATGAAGAGACCCTTTTTGTGATGATGAGGATAGTCAGGCCCAAGCTATGCCTGGAAGGACGACAGGATCAAACCCTAGCAGTAACGTGTCCACACCTCCATTCACTACTCCACCACTAGGAAGAAATGTGCATTCTACGTCGAATTCCCCGACGTTTCAGTAGCAGTCTAGTAGTAGAGTGCCATCTAGAGGAAGAAGGCCCAGAATGGTGGGTGACGAAATGAAGCTACCAATATTTCATCGAAATGACACTGACGACCCAGAGCAATACTGGTTCTTATGCAAGGTGATCTCGACCGCCCGATAGACTGTAGATGATGATGTCAAGAAAATCCAGCTGGCAACTACTCTTAGGGGCCGTGCGCTGGAATGGTTTATGAGATTCACACGAGCTCCTCAAGGAGGTACTGCGTAAACATTGGATGAGATTTGTATAGGGTTATTGGAAGAATTCAAGAAGCTGAAGTCTAAGGCTTAGTACATTACCAAATTGAAAGAGATCAAATAGTTCCCCAATGAAACAATTTGGGACTTTGATCAGCGGTTTAAGACATTGATGGCTCGGGTTAGCTTCCAGATGAGTGATGTTCAGCACAAGGAGTGGTTCATCGCTGCCCTTGTCCCACATATCAAACAACCACTAATGCATCAAAATATTGTGACACAGAGTTAGGATTTGAAGACCATGATGAAATTGGAGGCATCACCAGTAGGAGAAATCGGTCGGAATGAACCAGATTCAAGCACAGTTGGCCAATCTAATGCTCCAACTACAAGATATCAAGAAGGACAAGGAATATCGTGACGATATTTGGTGCACCTAGTGCCACGCAGATGGACATACCAAGGATACATGTCCGACGTTCCGTAATTATTTTCTTTCTAGAGCCCTGGACCTGTTGAGCAGTGCTGGTATACCATGGTGTCACATATGTCATGTCTATGGGAATCACCATGAGAACTGCGAATACATGCAAAATATGGTTACCAAGGTATAAAATCCGTATTGTACATTTTTTCGGTTAGTACGACATGATGATAAAAACTACCAAGCTTATGATTTGCTTCAGGAAAGGACATATGATTCATACTTTGTGAAAGGTGAGGACCCCCGTGCAATGCAAGCGTAGCCACAAGTGGTACAACCAGCAATGCAGGTGTAGTATACACCATCGCCCTAGATGCAGTTTATCCCAATACAACCACAACATCAGTTTACAGTGCAGCCATAGTTTGCACTTCAGCCGCAGCTTGTAGCACAACTACAGTATGCACCATGACCACAGTATAATCAGGTGTCGCTGATTTAGTCTCAACCACAATATGTTCAAGCTACGCACTATGTCCAGCAGGAACCAAACCTATCGCAGTAGCAGATGACCTAGCCGCAGTTTCATCAAGGAGGAGTCTGAGGAGGATTCCGTGGAGGATTTAGAGGACGAGGAGGAGGCTTCGATCAAGGAGGAGGGAGAGGTCATGAATAAATCCAGTGTTATACTTGTAGATTATTCAGCACTATCAAAGGGAGTTACCTCATGCGCAGTGTACATACTATGTAGCCAGTGAACATAATGTTGAAAATTTCCCTCAGCTGATTGCAAAATGGTAGGCTGGAACCATTCCTCAGTTGTAGAATGCACAGAATCAAAACCAGCCAATGTTCCAAGTACAAAACTAGCTGATGATGCAGAATCAGATCCCACGATAGACTCAGACTCAGAACCCTCCCTAGACTTAGAATCAGCCGATGAATCAGTCCTTGAATCAGAACCCACCATTGAATCAAGCTCAAAACCTGAACTAAGGGTCAACGGTTGCGACGATTCAATCCGAACCAAGAATGAAGGATGTCGATGTTCGGGTTGTCACTCACACCGGTACAAAAACTGGAGAAGATGGAGTGCGATAGAAAGTTTGGCTTGTTGGAAAGAAAAAAGTAGCATTTGATATTGCGATGGAGAAGGACACTTTCTTCAAAGCCAAAAATGAAATCGAGAGAAATTGGGGTAAGCTACTGATTATTGACATGCCATTTGCTTTCGATCCAACTGTAGAGGCAGGACCATCACAGCAGCATGGTACTTTGCAGCAGTTCTTTGAGATTTGTTTATTGCTGGTAAGGGACCCTGGCACCCTTATCGATCTTGAGAATTTGTTGTACCACCAAGATAAGACATTGAAGGATTCCGCCAGGAACTCACTGCAAAAGAAGAAGACGGGTAAGGAGATGAGGATGAATATCCATATTGGAGATTACAAGATCAAATCTATTATTCTGGATCTTGGATCAGATGTAAACATCATGACCAAGCAAACTTGGCAGCTGATGGGGAATCCAACCTTGGGATGGTCACCGGTGCAGTTATGACTAGCAAATCAGGCAAAGGTTCATCCCATTGGTTGCGTCTCAAACTTGGTTGTCGACATTGAAGGTATGAAAAATCATGCTGACTTTGATGTGATAGAAGTAGTCGAATATGGTGGTTCCTATCCCACACTGCTAGGGATTGGATGGGCTAATGATAGCATGGATGTCATTGATTTCAAGAAAATGGTTATGATGTTTAAGAATCAGTATGTCAAGTTCATCGCTCCCATGGACCCTCAGGAAGGACATTGGTATATTGAACTTGTGAAGGACGAAGCCGGTAGAAGTTGGGGTCATGCCTATAACATCTCTGAAGACTATATTCATCATACCGTCGATGGTGAACTTGGATGGAGCAGCACAACTTTTGCATCCTCTAACTCTAATGATGCTTCGGAAAATTGGCAGAATAGGTTGCATGAAGTATCATTAAGGAAATGTGGTTTGATTACATAGTCTCTCTAGCGAGTTGCAACTGAGATTGTTGAGTTGTCAATTTATGAAGGGCTACCAGCATTACCAGAATTCCTTACAGAATTGGAAGAGAAAGTGTTTGAACCACAAAGGATATTGGCCCTAGATGTTGAGCTAAAGGGTACTCCAGCTCGATGGTGGGTGACGCACAAATAGATGATCCATGATTGGGAACAGTGTCGGAGATTGATGATGGTGTGCTTTGGCGATTCAAAGGTCTATCATGCTGGGAGATACGATGGACAGAATGATGCCACCAGTCATTTGATCGAGTGTCAGGATTTATGGGCATCACGACCCAGAGATGAATGCATCCATGCTTTTTTTCACACCCTGGAAGAGATACCGAGATCCTGGTATGTAGCGGCAGAGTTGCGTAGGACTATCACCACTTGGGAGGAGTTTTCCGTGTGTTTTACAGAGAAATTTAGTTTCTAGGATGCCTACCCAGAGGTGCATAATGCATTGCAAATCCTTCGAGATGTCTTGCTGAAGGTCATCCCTATTGCATACCTAGTTGATCTGCATGTGCACTGCTCAATACAATCCATGATGACATTCTACAACCTATCTGGGGAACCTGAGGATGCTGACGAGTTGCGGAATGTTAATATGTTGGAATGAAAAGGATGCCGCAACATCGCAACACCCAACATATCAATAGATTCATTGAGTCATCCATTGAAGATCATGAAAGCCAACATTGGATCAGAAGAGAACCCAAAGTTTGCTAATGTCGGGGACTAGTGGGATGAGGAGACAATGGCCAAAATCATGGACCTACTACATGAATTCTAGGACCTTTTTTTGACACAGTTTTCAGAAATGAAGGGGATATTAGGAGACCCGGGGAGATGAAAATCCTATTGAAACCAGATGTAAAACCTGTGCAACAAAGGCCGTATCGACTGAACCCGCTCTACAGAAACCGTGTGAAGGCTAAGATAGACTAGATGCTGGATGCTAGGATCATCAATCATGTAGAAGAATTAGAGTGGATAAGCCCTATGGTGGTCCAATATAAAAAGACTAGAGAAATCCGCATTTGCATTGACCTAAGGAAGTTGAATGATGCATGCGTGCATGATCAGTTCCTGACCCCTTGTACAGATTAAGTACTTGAAGGAGTAGGCATTTAGGAGATGTATTTCTTCATGGATGGTTTTTTGGGGTAGCACGTTTGTCACTGAATGGGGTTGTTTTCAAAATACAATCATGCCTTTTGGGCTGAAGAATGCACGAGTAGTATTTTCTTGGGTAGTTGTCACTGTGTTTAAAGACTTTATTCAAAAGTTCTTGCAAGTATATATGGATGATTGGACCATGTATGGACTAATTAGGGACCATATAAACAACTTGCGACTGATGCTAGCCTAGGTGTTGACAACATTAGATCACATTAAACTCTAAGAAGAGCATTTTCTGTGCACCGTTTGGAATGCTACTTGGGCACATAGTATGCAAGGAAGGTATGGAGGTTGATCTGGTGAAGATCGTGCTAATTCTTAGTTTACCGCTGCTGATGAATGTGAAGATGCTTCAGGTGACACTGGGGAATACAGGGTACTATCACAAGTTTATCAAAGGATATGCTGCGATTACTACCCCTATGGAGAAGCTACTAAATAAATATGTTGTGTTTGAATGGAACCCAGAATGTCAAGGAAGTTTTGACACATTGAAGGCCAAGATGGCTTGTGTGCCCATACTAGTTTTTCTTGATTGGAATAAGGAGTTCCATGTGCACGTTGATGCCTCTTCTATTGCATTGGGGGTTGTTATTACGAAACCAGGTGAGGGCGACCTAGATCACCCAATCGCATATGCTAGTAGAAAGTTGTCATTTGCTAAACGAAATTACACAACCACTAAAAGAGAAGGCTTGGCGATGGTTTATGCCTTGCAAAAGTTTAGGA
>LPNX010464807.1:333226-374468 GCA_001517045.1 Pseudotsuga menziesii | reverse complement strand
CAATATTATTTTATTATTTGAACTATTATTTTATTATTTGAACTATTATTTTATTATTTTCCTTAGGAGGCCCATTTTAGACCCCAAAATTCCTCTAATGATAAAAAGCATGCGGGACGTGGGAGGACAACATTGTCTAGTTGAGCGAGCAGAGTGTTGAGTAGAGTGTGAATTTTGCAGTGTGTTGTGAGCTTTCAAGTGAGTTGCAGAGTAGAAGGTTAGAGTCGTTAGGTGCATTGTAAGGTTTGGGGAATGAGGCATGTTGAGTGACATTGACGCAATTGCGATTTCCATTGAATTCAGCCCACGTATGTCAAACTAGAATTCATGAGCATGTCGGTTGGCTCATCATCTCTCCCCAAGTGGAAACGGTAGGCTTAGAAGCCCAATTCCATGCCGCCGCAAAAGAGGAACATCCACACATCAGCTAGAGTGCAAGGAGAAGGAAATGCATAGACCGGGTCATAGAGCTCAAGAGCTATAAATTCTGCGGCACTTGAGAGCATCTTTGTTCATGATATCTTAGGATATGTCGCTCCTATGCATCCGGGAGCCAAGCCGAGGCAGCCGACGAAAAATCAGAAGTATTCACAAAAATTGCTGCCGCTACCGAAGGGGATGACCTGCTCGATCGATATCATTCCTACCCTGATCTGATTGAAGTTTGAGGACCATAACTTACTGTTACTTAAATATGTCCAGGATGAGCCCTATTAGTCAGTTCCAATAGTGCCTGGTGCCCCAATTCAGTGGATTCCTCAACCATGGGCGAGCGGGTTGGACAACTTTGGATTATTGGGGCTCATCAATATGCCTCATTTTGGGTGACTGAATGAGGACCATGCATGTGTTAAACAACTTTTGGCCTGTTTTCATGGTGAGACGCTTTGGTTGAATATGCTCATCCTTATCACAGTAGACTTAATTTTGAGCATTATGGGCTTGCCGAAGGCCAAGGAAGATCTATTGCAGTATATCTGCGGGAGGGATACCGACAAAATATTGCCAAGCAGTTGAAGGAGTGCTTTGGCTTACAACACGATGGCCATGCTTATCGAATTGATAGGATCAAATCACAAGCAATGCGTGTCGGCACATGGATTCTGACGAGTAAGTTTGTTCGGGGAAATCGACCGGTCCAATGTAACTTGGGCACCGTCGCATGTGCCCAAAAGTGCGGTGAAGGAGTATAGATGAACTGGTCTTTGTTCTTGCTTAAACAGTTGCTCAAATATTCTCTTGTTACTCAGACTGGGAGCCCATTTTCATATAGTCGGCTCTTCATTCTTATTTCACTTGTCACCTCGATGGAACCCAAAGACTACGAACCAGTGGCAGTTGATGCGGCAAAGGTGTGTCGCGACGCACGATACCAGAATTTGTGGTGGGTTGAGGAGCCTAGTCAACAGGTGGACTGTGCAACTCATTTTTGGGTCTATTAGGAAGCGCTACAAGCTGTCGCTGTCGCATTTCACTGAGCATCTCCTTATGCATCGGCCAAGTATCAATGGCTCATTTGGTTCTCTATCGGTCCACATTCCATTTACATTCAGGAATGGTGGGACCCCGACAGGCAATGGATACCTTTGGATTACAAAGTCATGGTAGAATAACTGGATGCTATTGTTCAAGAGTGGTTGGCTGAATGGTGCAACCTTGTGAGTCAGGAGGAACTTTCTAAGGAGATGCCACCTAATGCCTAGGAAGAGCCTACCCAAAAGGATTTGAGTGTTCATGACTCTGACAATGAGTCGTTGATGGATCCTAAGGCCAAAGAACAACTCATATGGGAGGAGACTTGCACCAAATGGCACCAGGAATATGATGCACAAAGTGGTATCTAGTTGGGGATGGAGAACCAATTGTAGTGGCTCATCAAAGAGGTCACTGACTCCTCTGGGGCTATGACACAGGCGATCCGAGAGTCGAACCATGAAGAATTTAGTGTGGTAAGAGATATTTTAAATTCCCTTTTTGATATTGTTTCCAGACAGACCTCTATGAGACCTATGATACAGGATGTTGTGTCGATCAGCACTGAGCCCCGGGATAGGAATGTGCAAGTTCCCCCGAATGCGATCGATGCAGGAAATGAAGAAGTAAACCAGCTACTACGACTGATCCAGAGTGTTGCTATGGATCTGAACAAGTGACCAGCTCAAGTACTAGTGAAGCTACAGCACATGAACACCCAGGAATTGGTGGATAGAGAGAAGGAGTTGACCGACGGATACATATAGTCACAAAGTGAAGCTGAGAAGCTGCAGAAAGAAGCATAAGAGTTGCATCAGGTCCAGGTGTAGCTAGCAGAAGAGAAGGTCCAAGAAATAGACACATTGAAGGTGGTGCAGGCCAAGCTATAGCATAAGGTTGCTGAGGAAATTACTGAGCTAAAGAAGGTGCAAGACCACCTTATTGTTGAAGAAGCACAATTGTGTGCAAGATGCGGCGAGGATGAGCAAGTCGTTGATGAGGCTTGTTAATATATTTTTTAGAGCATGGCCAAGCTTACCACGATCGCTAAGGCTAAGCACCTTGGAGAAACCATTGTCAAGCTCCAGGATACCAACCTGATGCTCAATGCCCTGGTCCAACCTACGACGCCGCCGGAGTAGGTTGATGAATGGAGGGCTTATATTGAGGAAATAACAACCCAATTTGAAACCATGGAGCAAGAAGCCAAGATGATCATGGAGGGGACAAAACAGTCTTGGTAGAGTGTTGTCCAATATGAGCAGCTTTATCAGTTGACAGCATAGGCACAAGAAGCTGAAAGTCAATTGACGATGCTGAAGACATCGCTGTAGGAAATGTTGTTGATGGTGCAGATCACGAGCACCGAGGAATTAAAGGATATTCAGTAGAGAGCTTCCTATGCCCAGGAACACCAACAAAAGCATCGTGCTCATCTAGATGAGTTTCAAGAAATTGGTGGGCAGTTTCCTATTAAAGAAGTCACCACCCTACATACGGTGCAAGAGAATCGACAGATGGTCAAAGGAAAGGCTAGGGAAGAGCACCTGGTGCAACAGGCTTTGAAGAATTTTCAAAGTGTTTCCGACAAATTCCAGCTTTAGGTTCATGAGATCACATAGCAATTCGAAGATTTCAAGGCACGGACGTCTGCATATACCTTATCAACCTAACATGGTTCGGGAACAAGCCACAAGAATGTGTTGGGGGCCTGTTGGTAGGGGTTTTGGTAAGTGAGTTGCATAGCGTCGCAATAGCTGCACAAGCTCACATGGTGCCGCGCAAGGCTAGATTAGCACAACGGGTGGAAAAATAATTGTTTTGAATATTTAATATATTATTTGACCAAGTTTTGTCACCATAGGTCATTAGCAGTTACAAGTTAGTTAGAAGTGGACCTTCAATGTAAAGGCACAAGCCTATATATTGAACTAGTTTTGCAATTGTAATAGACATCGAGGTTGAGATCAATATTATCTTGAGCATGATTATCGCTTGAGGTCTGGTGCAATCTGTCTATGGTTTTGGAGAACTTTCTATTGTATCTGTGTAATCTATCTGGTTTTTCCTAAAGTATTCATCCTCCTATTGTGAAGAAGAATTGTCCGTTTTGGATCCTTTGCGCATAATTAATATGTTATGACAATTGTTGCATAAATCTTATCTTTTATTCTACTGTTTTCCTTGCGACGATCTAATCTGTTATGATGCCACTGTGATCTAATCTATTATGATGTTGCGATATAATTTGTTATGATGTTGCTGTGGTCTATTCCATTGCTGCTATGAGTTATTGATGTTGCTGTGATCTGTTCTAAATCTATTACATTTTCGTTGCATTATGAGTTAAGATGTTTTACAAATGATGTTGTTGCGCTAGAGATACTATAGAAAATATATGATGCAATCTGTAGTTGTGGAAATGAATTAATGATGGCTGCATAGTTATGTTTTCTCCCCGTTGGATCCCATATCCTCCCTTCTGACTATCGGAAAATCAGTTTCGACAGCTCTCCCTTAAACATCTTGGGTGAGACTTCGTTCGCTCTGCAGATGTTACTGGGTAGGGTAAAACCTATTTGGGCCAGTGCTTAGGGAGATCTCACTGGTTGGGTGTCGACAAAGTCAAAAACCTTGTCGAAGAGGCTTTGTTGGTGGGTTTTTGCCAACGCAGATGCATTGGTTAAGACGAAAGGAATGACTAACCATTCAAACATTCCTTCCTTGGTTTTGAAAGTTGTTTTCTATACAATAGCGAACTCGATTGGAATCTTTTGGTATCCAGACTTGAGGTTGCATTTCATAAAGAAATTAGCACCTTTCAGATTATCGATGAGTTCATCAATCTGTGGAAGAGGGTATCTGTTCTTCACTAAATTTTGTTGAGAGCCCGATAGTCGATGCACATGTGCCAAGTCCTATATTTCTTTGGAACTAAGATGACTGGAATTCCACAAGGAGAGGAGCTGGGGTAGATATGACCCTTGTCAATCAAAGATTCAAATCTTGGATTTGTCTGTGAATCTCTTCATTTTCAAGAATGGATCTTCTGTAAATAGATGTGTTAGGTAATGAAGAACCAGGAACAAGTTAAATGGAGTGTTTTAGTTGATAGTGCAAAGGAACTCTGTCTGGTGCTTGAAATATGTTCTGGTATTCTTCAAGAATGTTGTCGATTCGTTGTTGTTGTCAGGAGCTGTCTTGGTTGGTGAGTCGACTCGTTGTTGTAGCCTTCCTAGAATGCTGAGGCTTTATCATGTTTGATGTGAACTTTTGAGCATGATTGATAAGCTTCTTCATTTTTTAGTGGATATCATAGCAACCGTTGATGTGGGTTGTTCGCTCTGGTATGCCATACTATTGGTTTCATATTTTGGCAATCACCTTTTGAGGACGTGACTAATATGTACCATGTCAATCCCATAGGTAGGGTTTATTGAATAAAGCATCGACTATGGAAAACAGTGCCATGTCACACATTACTTCATCTTCAAAATGCTTAATGAAGTAGGTGATTCGGCATTGTCGTGTGGTCCTCAGTTCCTACCCATCCTTCATCCAACCGATATTGTAAGGCTAAGGATGTGGAGTGGTGACCAGACCTAATTTCTTCACAAGATATTCATAAACAAATTTCTTCTGGGTATCGTTATCCACAATCAAATGCAATGGATTGTTTTGAACCCATATCCGTGTATGGAATAGGTGATATTGGTCCTCCTCATTGACGATGGTCGAGGCTGTTAGAGTGGTTGAGGTTGAAGCCAAGAGGGATGATGCAGCTGGATCATATTCTACCAGGGTTCCATTGGATGAGTTGAATGTCGACAATTTTTCAAAAAATTTCTTTTGAGCCTTACATTTGACGTATCATGCCATGATGAACTATGATAAACACACCATTTCTCGACAGGGTTTTGTTTGCTACAATCCCTCTTGTCTTTCTGAAAGTTCTTCTGATGATCAAGATTTGGCAGATTCTGTGGAGAATGATTCTTGAACTTGTCAGAGTCAGCTGGCGAATTCTTATTGGATGTTTGACCTGTTGGCTTGTTTGTGAAACATATCTTTCCTTTTTGTTTAGTTTCAAGCTTGCTCGTGTAATGAAATGCATCTGCAAGCGTGATGACAGTTAGAAACTCCATCTCTTGTTGAATGTACGAGGATAAACCATTGACGTACTTCAAGACAAGCAATTTATCTTCTTCTTGGATTCCAATTCTATCCATGAGTCGATAAAACTCATCGGTGTAACTCTGTATAGACTATTCTTTCCACTACCTTAGCTGCTGCCACTTCTTGTACCGCTGTTCAATGTACTTGGGTGGATAGAACTCCTTTCGGACATATTCAAATTTTTTTACCAATGTGTCGATGGGTTCTTCTTCTTTATCCATTTTTTTCTATAGGTTCTCCCACCAGCAATGTATGGAGGTTGGCATCTTCAAGGACGAAATGGTAATATTTTTCACTTTGGAGATTTTATTTACCACAAAGTAAGATTCCAATTGTTGCACCCAATTGTCGAAGGATTCTGCGTCAATCTTTCCTTCAACGTTCGGTATATCCAGATTCATTTTCACTTTGAAGGGGCTGATTTTATCAGAGTGAGATCACGTCGAGGATTCCCCGGAGCTCGTAGTGACTCTTAGGAGAATCTCGCTGAACCAGGCGAACATTTCGGTTCGCTGGTGAGCTAGTGTTTTTTCTATGAGTTGCTATGTCTCTTCAGTTACATGTCTATTGTCTGTCTCTTCACTCATATTTTCTGAATTCGAAGGAAGTGTATGCTTGTGCTGTCGGGCTTGTGAGCGTGTTTGAACATGCATACATTAAATAAATTCGATTAGATTTCTTATGTAACTTAAGCTATGGACAAGATCATACTCTAATTCCAATGATCCAGGTCATGCCCAGGTGCATGCTGGAGACAGCAGTTGAATGAATGAGTCAATTTTTATTATGGTAGAAGAATATAAAGAGATACAACAAAGAATGAAGCACACTAGGTCGACAAGAAATATAGAGACAGACAATATGCAAGAGTTTGAACCAATTTATTACTTATGCTCCATGAAAGATGGAGGAATCAGATGATGATTAGAAGCATTGTTATATTACATTAATGCATATGCTTATATAGAATACTGAGACGCTTGGGTGACTACCCGTTACATTCATTTACAAGAAGTCATAATGGTTTAGAAGTTCAACTGTTGCAGAGCATGTTGATATGTTGTTGGCTACGAACTTGTCGAGGCGAACCTGTCAAAGACAAACCTATCGAAGGCGAACCTGTCGGCTACTAGTTGGATCAATAGCATTGGAGTCGAAGATTAATAGTGCTGACTTCTAACTTTTTTGTCGATAACATCATGTGGCTTATCTGTCATCACAACTTTCATCAAAGGTAATTTTTAATTAAATAAGTAGGAGAGGAAAGTGAAACAAGTGTTAGGAGGATTAATACAATTCCCCTTTGAACATGAAATCTTCTTGGGAATTGTTAGAAACTTTTAAAGGTAAAATTTGTGAGTTAAGTTTAAATACATACATGAGCATTTGGTCTCATATATTCGACCTCTCTTATTTCCAACTAGGATCTGGCCAATGGTTTTTATTTATTTTTTAAATTCAAGAAGAACTAAGTTTTTGCATCTACAAAAGCTCAATCCAAGGCAAGTTCATATGAGAAATTATCTCGTTTAGACTGAATTTAAGTTTTATCTCTTTCTATTTCCGGTTTTTGTTCAACTACACTCCTCATGTTGCTTCTGAGAGTCAAAAGGTACAAAAATGTGGTCCCTTTCAATCTCACAAGAATTTTCATTATGCCACGCATGAGGCTCCCATATTTTCCCTTACCATTTCTAGATGTATGTATTTAGTGACGTTTTACAAACAAAAAATAAGATAACATCTTGATTTTCCAATTGATCTACCACTAATTTAAAGACAATTATATCTATGGTGCCATATGAACTTTCCTAGGTCCATATTTTGATACTAATGAAGGGTCTCCCTAGGTGTCAATTATGAAGCCATAATATTGATCAATAGTGTCACTTGCATCCTTAAAATGACATTAAATCCTTACAAAGAATTCCAATCCATCCTTGTTCTTGTGAATTCCTCCAAATCCCTTATATCCATATCTGACTGACAATCTATAACCTAGTCTATACAACCTTTTATCCTATGAGAGATCCTAAATAGTGGCAAGAGAGTTTTATACCTCATTGAATTCTATATATCATATACATCAATGTGTTTTCCATATTTATGTGGCAATATGGTTATCTATTGTTGGTGTTGATTTATGTTTTTTCTAAAATGAAGAACATGAATTTATTGTGTAATTTTTAATGCTTTCCACATTTTGCTAATTTTTTCACAATTTTTCCGATGTCCAAACCCTTGCGATAACTCTTCCATCTTTCATCCCCAATGTCCTAATAAATCAACGTAATAAAACAACCATAAAACTTGCTCAATACATGAGAAAATATAGTTCTGCAACACAAATTCAAAGGGTAGTCCAAACAATTGTTAGGGTAGTGAAAGATGGAGGGATGAGGTCTAGATGGAGGCTAAGTGTGAACATGGGACGAACATAGCCTATCCAAGGAAATTGTTCTTACTTTAGATCACCAACAAATTCACGAAGGGGGGATGGGCGAAGGCTAGGTGCACATCAAGACTATACTTACTTTTTATTGGCTTGCACAATCACCTCTTAACATTTTAGGTGTACGAGTCATCCATAAGCTTAAACATACCCTAGCTAGCCCATGAAACCAATAAATAAGCATTTAAGGGAAGCTTAAATGTTGTATAAATGGAATTGAAAAGTGTTCAAAGCATTTATGAAGGTGCGTAAATGTAGGGGCCAGTAGTAAAAGAAAGAGGGGATTCACAGTCATTGCTTACCTATGATATCTCTTATGATACTGCCACGTTCATTCATGTTACATGCTCTCAAAGATTTCAATTAAGACCCTAACCAATTCAAATACCATATGTTTGTACTCCAATGACTTCTCAGTTTTTTTCCACCACTTCGGAGCTATGGAAATTATGAGGTAACCATATAAACAATTTATTCTGCAGAGAAGCTTCCAAGGATTTTAATATTGTCTTCCAACTTTAAGAGAGATTGTGTAGTATTCGATGAGAATATTTCAGAATTCTCACATGAATTTGTAGCTTATATCGATTTATATTTTCTCTCCCGATCCTGTGGTCATTTTCCTTTAAAGCCTAGTTGACCCCTTGAAACCCTAGATTTTTTTAAGGTTCAGTACTAGAGGCTTGTAGGATCTAAGAAGATGTTTGAAGACATATCTAAGAAGAGAAAATGGAGTTGGAATTCAGACAATTCTAAACATGGTGATTGTATTGGTGTCGGTGGATATAAATTGAAACTCTCAAGTACTGGTATTGAGCTTCACATTGAGCCTCCACTGCCTCCAGAATGGAAGCAAAGTTAAGACCTTCAAGTGTGTTTCATTCTATTTTTTTTTCTTGATTACATATTGTATTTCTCTTTTATTCATGGTTTTTTGGTGGTTGTTTTCATTGAATTCACCTTCAGGTTTATTTCATTCTTCTAGTTTTTCTTTCATCATAAGCTCGGTATTCATGATATAATTGTGTCTTAGCCTCATTATCTTAATATTCTTTATGTTCTTTTAGCAATGTGAGAAAATAAAGCTTTTTCCTTCCCTCACTACTTTTATGACATCGATAGAATTTGATTTCCATTAGGCTTGAGTGTGGAATATATGTCCTTGTTGAGTTCTTGTGAAGGATCTAGATGATTGATAGTATTAAATATGGTTGAGTAGTGAAAAAAGCATGTACATTATATCATCATCACATAGTAAGCATAAAGACAAGGTCACAAAAAAACAATATTTTAAATTTAATAAGCCTTTAATCTATCAAAGAAAAGAGGATCATAAGTGAAGCATCTAAGTAGGAGATACTTGAGAAAGATCATGAATATCTATTTTCGGTAATAGTTTAATGCCAATTGAACATTCTTGCTAACGTGTGAGCCTCTCAAAAAATTTAGATTTTTTACACTGTCGACATATTCTGGAAGACAAGGTATACCAATTTATATGTGTATATTTTCCAAGTGTCATTCCAAAATGATTAAATACAGGCACACCCTTTAAATTTGGGCCAACCCATAAATATTAAATACTAAATACCTGTTCAATTGCTTCTTAGGTGAACAGATGCCAATAACGCATTCCAACATAGACATTTGCTAGTATATTTTTCACTTTTTAGTGCCACCTTTAATGCATCATCCTACATAGAATGTCACAAACTCAACATTTTATCCCACTACCAAGAGATAAGAACAAATAAAATGGGAATTGCAGAAGATAAACGACATTTTGAATATCAACAATTTTCAATACCTACAAAATTTTGCAAACGCCACCTTCCTAGAAGTGCACCAGTACATACACTATCAACATTGCTCAATTGATCTAAAAAATCAAGTTTTTACATTCCTCGAATTCATTCCTACAATTTAGCCTCTTGTCAAATGTATTCATATTTTGTGGCTTTCACATCATTGTCATTTACAAGTTAGCGTTAAATGTCATTTTGGAAAAGGCCATCTGAAGGCATTTCAACTTCACAAATAAATATTTTCAGAGTTTCTCAATTTTACTCTGCTTATAAGACCAAATGTAAAAGCTAATTGTTACTTATTGTTTATGTACCATGCACCTTTATGAAAATTCTTGTTTGTAATTCATCTACAATTCTTCCAATTTAGATAAAATTTCCACTCAATAATCTTACAGCTGTTTGAAAATAAATAACAATAACAAAACCTGCTCATCAGTGATTTTTCTCAATGACGAACCAACTCCAATAGCAGCCTACGCTTCTCTACTTTTGTGAGCTCTGAATACAGATATGAATTGGGCCAAAGGTCACTAAAGAAACTACAACAATCTAGGTAGGCGAATAATGTCCTGCATGTTTCAAAAACTTGGTTGTTGATCCAAAAAATTTAGAGTGAATATTATCCAATTGGTTTCATTTCTATGCTATCAACGTCCCAACAATAATTTTGCAATTCTACTAATTATACATTACTAACTGATCCATAGGTAAATTAAATCTGGATTAATATTATTCATATTTTCTTGAGTGCTCAAGTATGATTATCTATCCAACTTTTTGTTATTGGAGAAAGATCAAAGAGGTATTCAATTCAAAAAGTAGTATTCATGATTGTTTTTGTGTTGGGAAAAACACTAGAACTAGTTTACCTTCCTTTGTATGTTGGGTTATTGATTTGTGCCTTGGATTCATCATTGATTGCATTCAAGCCTCAAAATGACATTCATAATTGTAATTTCAATTCTTATATGCAAGGAAGATGTATTAATATTATTACATAGGTGAAAATCTAAATCTTTATCTACATAGCCTAGATGTGTTATCATTACCATGAAATTGTATCATATGAGTTTCACCATCTGTTTATCTTTATAACTATTGCATGATTGAAAATTAATAATAGATATTTTTCCCTCTGTAGAGATAAAACAAAATAGATATAATCCAAGAAAATGTAACTAAATGTTGTTAATTCCCTTGATTGCAACAATAAACATAGAGGAAGTGGAGGCAATTCCACGGGGTTCACTTAGTGAACTCGTTACATAGCAATCTACATTTCCAATTAAGAAAACCCCTAATTTCACCAGATATTGTAGGTGGGCTTTTTTATCAACCCATTTTTAATGCCTTTTTTATATCATATTGTAAAGTTGTAACAACAAGATCCCTAACGCATCTTAGTATAAGCAAACAAGATGATAAATATAGTATAATGCTAGTAATGATCCCAGCAGGATTGCAAGGAAGACTGATTCATTTGTAGCATTGGATAGTGGAAGATCTAACTTAATAGTAATAGTTTGGATAAATTATGTGAAAATATGGTCTTATGCTTAAAGTATTCCAAGTTTAATAGTGAAGATAGATTAGAGGAGATTCTCTTCATTTCCTATTTAAAATCTTAAAAGAAATTAAATGATATTCCCATATAAATTTAAAATTGGTTATCCAAGAGGTTATTGATTTTTCTTGGGTCTAGAAGTATTCTATTTTGGAATATTTGTAATTTTATTTAATTGGGAAGAGGTTTCTGTACGAAACTAAGACAAAAAAACCTCAATTTTTTATGTATATGATCCAATGATATAATCAAATTCTTTGGTAATTTTTAAGATGGGTTTATGGAGCTAGATTTCAATTGGAACAAAAAAAATCATAAGCATAATAATAATATTATAGAAAAAATATTTGAAATTAAAATGTTTTCATATACAACATATATATATATATATATATATATATATATATATATATAATTTAAAAGCTATAAACTAAGAGGCAATAGATTTTTTAGGATATTAGGAGTATTCAAACCCCCAATATGAATGGATGTGATATAATATTGCCTTGCTAGTGAACCCCCAGTGGGAAATTCTATATTCATGTGGGTTCAAACATCAAAGATGTTTGTTTTAGTAGGAAGGTAAGGATGGACATCCATCAATTTTGCATTAATCTTATAGAAAACATGATATATCTATGGCTATACTTGTATTTACATGATATACAATTAGTAGATTAGTAGGTTGTGGTGTGAAACATCTCCAATTCTCATCTTTTGTAAGCATTGCACTAACTATTGGACTCTCTGGACTCGCTTTCATTTTACAAAATTTTCCTTCCCATTACTATTTTGTTGTGTATTCCACTATACAATACTACAAATTGATCAACAGCGTATACAATCCTCGTGGGATCATATTAGCATTACAATATTATTTTATTTAACATCTTGTTTGCTTATACTAATATGAATTAGGGACCATATTTGTTACAACTTAATGATTTGATATAAAGAGGGCGTTAAAAATGAGTTGATAAAAATGGATACCTACAATATGTAATGAAAATAGGGGTTTTCTTAATCATATTGGAAGGAGGGTCAAACAATAAAATTTAAAGAGGGATTTTTTATTATTTAGTAAAATTAAAGATACTCTTTAATATCTGTGATTAGTCACCCCAATTATCTACAAAATTATATTATAAAATTCATTAAATTTATAAATTTAATTATACTATAAAGATGGATAATTATAAATTCCATAAAATATATGGCCAAAAAGATTTGAGAGACGTTTTTAAAGTGGTAAATTCCCCATCGGGGTCCATGTTCATATGTCGAGAGAAAATCTCTCTCAATCTGCTTTAAAGTGGTAAATTCCCCATTGTGGTCCATGTAGACGATCATATCTCCAAGAAAATCTCTCTAAATATCACGATTTTTACTGACTAATTAAACCACTAGTTATTTTCTCATAAAATAGTTTAAACATGCTAAAAATGCTTTGAAGTCCAAATAACTTAGATGGATTCGGTAGAAACTACTCATCCACATAAAAATGGATAAGCTTCAAAACGAGCGAACCCTGGTACTCCCCAAATGTGAAGTCAATAATCAATTATCTTCATGGAGGTCGTTCATGTACTGTTTCACCCATTTTGTGATGATCTCTACCTCTTTCGACCGCTGTTCTCTTAGCCAATCTTGATCTTCTTTAGATGACAAGTGCAGATCTTGGCAATGGCTTCCTACAGTCCATAAAAGCCGCAAAAATATGGACACCAGAGTCTAAGCCAATCCAATATAGTTCATTATTTATCCAATATAGTACTCAAATTTCTCTGAAGATTTACATACCTTCCTTTGTTACGAGGGCTACAACGCTTTTGGATATACTCTCTAACACACTGGATAATTCCACAGCCATGAAGATGCAACTGTTAATGCTCAAAATATATATGGAAAGATATATATAGAAAGACGAGCGGGCTTACCCTCCACTGCTATATGGATCTCGCAAACCGTTGGAGAAGATTATGTTGCTTGCAAAACGTTTCAGCACGCTTCTTATGTTCTGGGTATAATCAGCAAAAAAAATCATGTATAGTCACAATATAAACCATTAACAGCTTTAAACAAAACTAAACATTGAAAACTAATTTTAAAAACTCGATCCTTCGATCGATTACCAGGTGAATCAATGTGATTGAGAACTTACATGGCCACCAAATTCTGTTGTGATCCAATTGGGCCTCGGTACAACTCCATATTTTCTCTTGCACTTCTCTGCGTAAGATTTCATGTCGAATAAATCTAAGGGAAACATTGTTGTATTGGGGGTTGAGGTCATTGGCATCACCATTTCAGTGCACACCTGCACGCACACTACCAGTATTATCAATAGCAATAGCTTCAACTTGTTTGACTACAATTTGCTACTGGATTGTTTGAAATAAGTACTTAACCTGCCAATTCCACCCATCATTGGTACTTTCGTGAAGATCGACACAAGTATTATTAGTTGTGGATATAACTTCAAGGCCGTAGTTGTATTGAAAGGTTGCTCCGGCGGATATGCGGGTGAGGATATCTGTGTCTTTGGGAAAACTATCGATGATCTTGCACATCTGCCATACCAGATTGAATAATTGATTAGTTCTGTGTTAACTACAAATAAATTACTATTAGAAACACAAAATTAAACACAAGCTAAATATCCTTCTAGTTCTATCCTGACCTCTTTCACTGGCGGATAATCATACTGAGCTGACTCATCGTATCCATCTATTAACCAATCTATCAAAGTTCTGGCTGTGCTGAAAGACCTGAGATATAGAAAAGGCTTTGACTAGTTATTAGTGGCCATAAAATTGTGCATTCACCTGATAATTGATTGTATTCTGTAAAATTCTCACTTGCAAGTGTTGAATGTGTGTCTTAGTCTCTCCAAGCCTCCAGGCTGTGAAGAAACTTTATTTATTTCAGTCCATGACTCTTTTATTGCATTGTAGCAGCTCTCACTCACATTCTTTGACACAGAAAACAACAATTTTATCAACAGATCAATGATGATATATAAATGTTAGAAAGAAAGAACAAATATATAAACATACTCTGAAGTCTCTCGTCACAACGCTGTCATAACCATCCTGAGGTGTTATGTCATCGAAATACAAGATAGGAGCCGAAGATGCCATTGCCCCGATTGCAACGTGGGGATACTTCAACCGAAACCAGGCAGCTAACACTGCAATAGCTCAAATATTATTATAAATCAAAATACAGGATATGTTAATAGATCATGTTAAACAGTTGTGGATGGTATTCTTAGTGGAAAACCAACTAAACTGATAAAAAATATTAGGATTCTTACTTCCACCATAAGATCCACCGAAGACGATGACAGGGCATTTTTCTGCAGACAATTTTTTCTTCAAATCCAGAATTAGGGTTGCGTAATCAGCCAGTGCCTGTGTGGAAGTGAAATAACCGAGCGTAGAAGCATTGCTAAAGGATTCTTCCGGACTCCCAAAAGGCATTGACAAACCATAGTATCGATGCTGAATCAAACAGGGATTCATCAGAACAATACAGTAGTACAGTATACTGAAGTTTCATACTAAATAATTTCATTCATCCCCATTCTATCCATCTGAAATAAAATTTACCTCAATGTAGACGACAAGTGCATGGAAATGAGGAGCGTTCTCAAGAATAAATCCAGTGGCATTAAAGTCATCATCAATAGAAGACTCATCGCCCGTGTAAACAAAGATAGGAGAATGGTTTTGGGGACCTCCCCAGTGATTTGCATTGACAAGATATCTCTGCTGGAAGGTATGATATCCCTCCGCTCTGTAAGTAAAATGATCAAGAATTTGAGTATAATAGTGTGTCTCATATGCAGCATTCGAAAGCTCCAGTCCACTGTTATTGGCTAACGATTTCCTAGACCTAAGAAGCGACCTCCTACGGCCACGAGCTAAGAAGGAAGAAGGGCTCATGCAATGTGTAGACTGCAAAAGAGTGCATGCCCCCACTATTACGAAAAGAGGCAGAAGCACTCTGAGAGCATATTGATTGCTCAACCCCATTGTTCCGTTTGGTGACTATCAATTGCTCTATAGTCTCAGTTATATATTGAGATGTAGGTGTGGAAAAGCTACTGTTTTAATAGGAATATAGTAAAATCATATTTTGCAGTATCAAATATATTATTATTGAAAATTGGTGTGAGCAAAATTTAGTGATTGAGATTAAATTAAGATATTATAACAAGGTCATTAATCTTAGTTTGGAATCTTAATTTGGAAGATCAAAATTATTTCTAGATAATAACTACTTAATCTAAAAAATTAATATACCCAAGTTTGGAATTGGAATAAATTCTCATAAACTCCATAACAAAACAAAGATTGATCTCAGTAAAGGTTATTAATCATTATCATCATGTGAAAGAATCTCTACACTTCACATCTCATCCGAAACTTAAAGGTCGCTGGAAAAGGCTATTCCTTTACTAGACACAAATGCTCTCTCCACCCACCATTGAAAGTGGTCCCGTGGTCCACTTCAGCCTTGTACGCTGATGCCAATATTGCAACGCAGCCAAGAACGTCACTGATGAATTCCGCCTCTTTAAAAACGCAAGAATCAAATTGCTTCATGTTTATAATATAGGATGAACAATAGGACATACACTAGCCAATGATTCTGATTGTCAAAAAGTTTCCAGGGAACAAAGAAACATGCAGCATCCTTTTGTTATTGGCGAATGACTCTGAAAGTCAATAAAATCTGCACAAACGTGCAAGGCATTTTTCGGGCTTTTGTTTTGTTCATCCATATGATATGAACTGTTCTAATGTTATTTTTATGATTTTGAACTGTTCTAATGTTATTTTTATTATTTTAGCATATGATGTGAATGGTCTAAATATTTAATAATCCCTCGCACGATCAAATATTCATGAAATCCCCTAAAGTAACACTCACTGTGATGAACAATGAACGTATGCACTCTGAAATAATGGAGTCCTCAATTATCGCACTTGGAAGGGTATTACAGGGTTATGAGCCAAAAGGCAAAGTCATGAACCTATAAGCTGTTTATTGATTGATAGAAAATGAACATGAAATGTGTAAAGACATAATGATGGAGATGTCAATTATAGCACTTGGAAGGTTGGAAAGTTATCACATGGTTATGAATTAATAAGTCAAAATCATGGATTTCGTTGGTGGTTTTAAATATGTTTAATTAATCCAATATAATTTAATTGCAAATTAATAACGAGAGTACTTAGAGTATTTTGGAGAAGAGTATTTACAAAAAGTTGTATTTAAATATTTCATTTTTATATTCTATCATAATTATTATATTATAATGAATGAATAACTTATGTTGTACAAGACTTGTATAACTAGATGAGAGATTTTGTTCACACTCAAGGGATATCTGTACTTTTTAAAGAGATATCTATACTTTTTAAAGGTGCAATAATTAAGAGGAAACATGAGAGTATTATTAAGAATACGACACATAAGAGTATAATTAAGAGCATTATTATTAGAATACCACACATAAGAGTAAGAGTGTAGCTTTTGGGTGTCCATAAGAAGCTGCTACTTAACTAGCAGAAAAAAACAAGTGCACGCGTTCTTGCTTCAAAAAAGATGAAGCTCCTCGTTGGATTGCCAATGTGGACAATAGGAGTGGGCACACACCTCTAATGATGCGCACACGTGTATGGGCGTGCACACGTATATGGACGCTCATGCGTGTTTAGTGCATACAAGTATAGGGACGCATGCACGTCCCTGTGTTTTAATAAAACAAACAAACAGTGAACAGTTTTATTCACTCACAACCCACGAGCGCTCAAGCTACCCGAAAACGTTATCCAAGGAGGCCAAAACGATACCCACAGAGCCCAAAAGAAGTGTCCAAGCACCCTAAAACGACACCCACGGCCGTTGGAATAAGGTATTTTGTTGTATTTTTTTTCACTGTTTTTTAAATAAAATATAAAATTAAAAAAAATTGCAAATGATCTGAAACTGAACAAATTTGATATTGCAGATACATTACCAAAACATAATGACAAATACCAATGAACCATCCCAACAAATGAGTGAAACAAACCAATATGAGGACCCAATAAACCCTGAATTAAATGAAGAAAACCCTGGAGATGGATTTGGTGAACCACCAGAAAACCATGAAGATGAATTACATGAGGATTTAAACCAATTAAGGATACCGAGTGATGAATTGAAGAACACTAGAGAACCCTCTCGGGCTTCCCTCGCCACATCATTACAAAACATAATAGAGTCTATCAACATTTCCCACAGTGAGATAACTAATTTGAGCCAATATAGGGCTCGAATGAGAGAACATGATGCCAATGGTATGTCCAAAGAAGTTATAAAAAACCTGAATATCACAAAATCCCAACTGTGAAGCAAATTTACAGATCCAAGAATAGGACAACCTCTAGATGTGAGGAAGAGGCAAGTTTGCATGGACTGGTGTAATTACTAGCCATGGAGAGAAAACTGGAGGAAGCGATGGTTCATGTTTTTTTACAAGCCTCCATGCAACAATGTCGAGGTCCCACAGTATTTTCTCAAGAACCTATGGGTTGAGTTTGTGTTAGGGTTCTGGCATATGAACTAATTCGACATCACCGAGTTCTAGGGCATCGGTTTTGGATCATCCCAAGATTGACCTCACTCCCACTTGAACCCACTCAAAGGACCTCCTGCACCTAGGTGAGATCCAAACCCACTTCCTCAACCCCCTGGGTTAGGTAAAGGGATATATGAGATGCATGAGTCTGTTAGAAGTGCCACATGACACCTTCTCTTGCATACAACATTTGTGGCTGTGTCCTCACATAGCGAGCAAAACCACCCCGAGAGTCACATTTATGCACGATCTACTAGTGATGGGCGAGGGAGAGTAGCTACAGGTGGTAGCCAAGATGATCCATCCAGCTCGATGGGACTAGTGCCACATCATTGTTCTCGCTATGGAAATCCATTACATGTTCCCACGAAGGAGCATTCCACAGAGAGCTACCTACAATAGGTTAGTTATTGTTTTATTTAATGTTCAAGTATTGATTATATGTTATGTAATCTCATAATTTCTAATAATTTTAACTTAGAATCATATGCAAATGACTTGATTTGTTTTAATGTACAACTATTCAGTGTCGAGTCTCCAACACCCGGGTGGGAGGACATTGTTTCCTTCAACCTAAATGGAGCCATGGCAGCTGCAGAGGACATCATGACACCATACACACAGGTAGTTTTCTTTCAGTAATTAAATGTAATGTTGGTAGTTAATATTATCGTCTAATGTAGTTAATATTTAGTAATTAAATTTAAATAATTTTGTGTTTGCACAGGTGTCCTCAAGAGTGAGTGACCAACCATCCCCATCTAGGATCAACAGATCCCCTCGTGTGTAGGTATCATGTAATAAAGTATAAATTTAATTTCAGTTTTGATGTCTTAGCATTGTATAGTTATATTTTTTATGTACTAATATACAAGGCCATGAATATGTATGCATGTTTGAGTACATAGGCACGTCAGTGTCACTATCTATCCATTGAGTGTCTTTTTCCCATTATATATGCCAGGTGTAGCCCCTGGCATATATGTCCCTTTCCTTGAATCCCTCCTCACCTCGTTCCATCCATCCCTTTCCTCACATCCACCACCACAATTCCATCTATCTCCCCCTTCTTCGTCATAGCCTTCGCTCACTCTCCTCTGCCCCACCCCTCCACCCCCCCTCCCTTGCAATTTCCCATGTTTCCACCCTGCCCCCTCCGACCATGATACACCATCCATCCACATTCACCCATCCCTCCGTCCCATCCTAGACCTCATCCCCCTCCCCCTTATTCCCTCACTATGCCTCGTTTCCCCTTCTAGGATGGCCTGTTCCATTCTACATCTAGTTGGGGTTTATCGTCATACATCACCAATTCTCCCACTCCAGTCCACGCCCTCTCTCAGCGTGCCCCCTATTTTTGTATCCAACATCGATGTGGCTACATCCTCCGCTATTTCGTCCACCCTAGCATCAAAACAGGTTGTCCAACCCACTGCTCCACCTGCTAGCCCCAAGGACTAGCCTGTTTTGTTCATGGGGAGATTGATTAGTTTATGAAAATATCGTGCAATATTAACGAAAATTACCATAGGAAGTAAATTGTATGAGTTATCTTACTATTTAAATGTTGCAAGGAGGCATTTTCGAGAGACTTGGATCACGGAGGACAGTAGTCCGCTCACCACTTACGGTCTCATCTGAGCTGAGCTATTTAATATTTGGAAACTTTAAATTGTGTTTTATGCTTGTATAATTTCCTATAGGATTTGAAATTTGATTGTTGTCGTTTCAGAGCCCAAGAGGAGGTGGTCGACGCGTCCAGAAGGACTGAGCTTCCTCTAGCTCGAAGAAGAGGAAGATTGATTTTGGAGATGCACTTGGAAGCTCCAAGGATGGGAAGGAGGATTGAGAGACCCTAATATGTACACAATCCATCGCGTGGAATTTTGGAGTGAGTTTCCATATTTTTTATAGGGCACAAGTTGTCATATTCTTTATAGGGCATGAGTTGCCATTGTATAGACAATGGGAATGATGTTCCATTTTTCACTACTATTATATATGATTGGAAATTTGCGTATATGAATATATCATTTTGCACTTCTTTATATTAATTTTCCTTTGATTACATATTTGCATACATTATGTCGAATGCAATAGTAGATTGCAGTTGACGCGCTTGCAATACTTATTGTTGACGAAGCAATAAAGTTTGTATGTTCACAATAAAATGCATAAAAAGTTTAACACTATAGGTTAGTTAAAAAAAAAATACACAACTGCATAAACATGTACAATGGAAATGATAATTTTAAATACCAAATACCTAATCCTGTAAATCATAGTGAAAATACCTAGCTTGTCCCTTCACCCCTCAACCCTTCCATCTGTTGTCTTGGCTTGTCATACCTAGCTTCAGCCTTGTTATTGCAGACGTAAACCCTAAGGACCGAGACCTAACTAGATACCTAACCTAAAACCCTAACTTTCTACCCTTCCAAACCCTTCCTCCCTTCTCCATATCCTAACCTACTTGCTTACCTTTCAACCTATCCTCTCTCATTTCCTAACCGTAAGCTTCGAATCTCATACTCGTATCCTTGGCCTATAGGATCAAACCTTGGCCCCCTTTCAAAACCCCTTCTCTAGCCTTAGCATCCCTCCTAGGAATCTACATATCATTGACATTTCTAGCCATACATAAGAAATTTTTACAGTGTTCTACAAGTACATTCACACTACTAAAATACCAAAAATACCTCTAAAAAACATGTACAAGATACCATATTTGTTGAGAACTATCATATAGGTACTTGTTGGCACTCTTGGCTTTACTAGAAATTACTATTTGGGATAGTCAAAGTAAAATTTGTCTTGGCTGGAAAATACATTTAGTTTGATAGTCCTAGACATTGACCAAGTTGGAATTGACAATACTTGTAGTCCACTTGTATTTACCTAACAATTGTCTTCCTAATTGCAAAATTGAAATTGAAATAGCTATTGCATCTTTACTTTTACTGGAAGTAACATTTTTGGATAGTCATACTTGGCTGAGAGTTATCATTGGTTTGACAGTCTTATTCATTGTCCAAATTGGAATAGAAAGCACTTGTTTTCCTTTGGTATTACATAGTAATTATTGTCTCATTTTGCAAGCTAGAAATTGATATTTAATGATATTCTCTTACCATTTGATTGACTAGAAATTTGATAGTAATAACGAGTTGAGAATCGTAATGAACATGACTGTTATTGGCTTTCATTTGTTACATCTACTTGGAAAACATTTATTTTGATAAATTTGACAATTTATATCATTTGAAGATGAAGTTGGCATTGCTTACTCTCATTGAATACATACATATTTATTATGCAATTGTTGAGCACTTGCAATTTTAACGATCTCTTGTACTTGTTGCTTTGGCATAGGCTAACTGAAGTTTAAGGGTTAGCATGCATAACCTAGGGTTTAGATTCAACGAGGAAACCCTAACCCTAACTAAAGTTTAAAGGTTATCATGCATAACCTATGCTTTATAATCAATGAGTAAACCCTAAACCAAACAATGTTTTGGGGTTACCATGCATAACCTAGGGTTTAGAGTCAATGAGGAAACCCTAATCCTAGGAGGGAAACCCTAACACCAACACTACCTAACAATCTCTTGTGGCCTCTTATAAAGTAACTTTTTGTTTGTATATGATCATGCCTAGGATTGTCGTCACATGCCACATATTCTTTCTACAATAATCAAATGAGATAGTTGTTATGGTTTATCATGCACAAATTGCACAAGTTGATGTTAATCAATGGGGAAAATTTAACCCTAACGAGGAAACTATTTTGACTTGGCTGGAAATCATTCTTAGTTTGATAGTCCTATCTTCATGAAAAGTGTATTGATTGAGGTTTATGTCAATGTATGTCAGTTGCAAAAGAGGTTGACTTTGTACGATATGATGATAACGTCCCATCAACACCACTAACATGATTTAACCACATGCATAATTGAAAGGAAAATTACATCCAATGTTATTCGCAATCACCCAACCAACCATTAAATAAAATATTGAATCATCCTATAGTGTTTTACCCCCCTCTTTCACAAGAAATATTCATTATGGTTATTGCATTGCAAGCATATATTCTAGGTATATGGTATATTCTAGGTATATAGTTTATTCTAGCTACATAGATTCTAGGTATATGGTCTATTGGTTTCTAGTTAAGTGAGCCCAACAAATCTAAACCTAATGAGTTCATAAAACTCTAGTTTGTAGTTGTATGTGTAAATGTGTAAACACTATTTTTTAGGTTTGTGGTTTGTAGTTCATGAAACACTATATTTTTTCTATTTGTTCTTGTAGATTAGGAATATGGTCTAAGTTTATATAAACGAGTGAGACTAACATAGAATTTGATCTCTATGTATTTTAATTTCTTTCAATTCATGAAACTATGGTTGGCTTGATACTAGTAATCCATGTATATGTCTCTACTTCTATTTCATACAATTATTTGTTATACTTGTAATTCATAAATCCTTGGTTTTTATTGTTGTAGTGAAGGTTCATATCTTCTAGGTATATGGTATATTGGTTTCTAGTTGAGTGACACTAACAAATCTAATTATCTAAACCTATTGAGTTCATAAACCTTGGTTTTTAGTTCTATGTCTAAAATGTGTGAACCATAGTTTTTAGGTTTGTGGTTTGTAGTTCAAGAAACCCTAGCTATGTTGTAGTGCGGGTACATATATTCTAGGTATATGGTCTACTAGTTTCTAGTTGAGTGATACCAACAAATATAATGATATAAACCTAATGAGTTCATAAACCCTAGTTTGTAGTTCTATGTCTAAATTTGTGAACCCTAGCTTTTAAGTTTGTTGTTTGTAGTTCAAGAAACCATAGATTTCCTAACATTTTTTCTTATAGATTAGGTATATGGTCTAAGTTTATTTACCGTACGTATATAGTCCTAGTTTGTAGATGCATGTGTAAATTTTTAATCCTTATTTTTTAGGTTTGTGGTTTGTAGTTCATGAAACCCTATTTTTTTATTTATTTGTACATGTAGCTTAGGTATATGGTTTAAGTATTTCTACATAAGTGAGACTAAGATAGCACATGATCTCTATATATGTGAATTTCTACTTCATAAAACCCTAGTTTGTAGTTATATGTGTAAATTTATAAACCCTAGTTTTTTTGCTATTTTCTCTTGTAGCTTAGGTATATGGTCTAAGTGGTTCTACATAAGAGAGACTAAAATAATACATCATCTCTATGTATGGGAAATTATTTCAATCCATGAAACCCTAATTGGATATATACTTGTAATTCATGTATGAGTTTTTACTTCTGTTGAATATTTAATGGTTATATCAAATCTTAAAAAATTTAGCATCATAACAGCATAACCATAAGCCAAAATATAACTGAAATATAGACAAGCACAACCACACAAAAAGAACACAAATATTTATACTGGGAAAACCCTAATGGGAAAAATCCAGCAAAAGATTCATCAATATAGATGCCCCAAAAAGGTAAAAGGTAAAACCCAAAAGCCTGATCCTCCTTCTCCTCCATCTCTTTCTCTTTCTGTCTCATGCGCTACACAAGTGACTATGAGTGTCTCAAATGAGGAGCACCTCACCTCTATTTATATTCTTTCATTCACTTAAAATTAACTCAGTTATGTAGGCTCGAGTAATCCTAATTTAATCTTGTAGGATCGAGTAACCACAACTGGGGTACTAGTGACCCGACTTACAATGGAGGGGACTTCCTCATGACTCTGATTAGTTCTCCCGATTATAAAAATCGGGGAATAAATAAATACAAGTGATTCTCCCAGTAGAAACATTAGGGACCACAAAAAATACATATAGAATATTCTTCAAAGTTACAATAATTCAACACTCCCCCTTAACGAGAAGGGTATTCTATAATAGCATCAACAACAAAAACAGTAGGAGAGAGAGGACATCAAAACATCATCAGGGTGACACATCTATAAATCATTGGAAGCTTTTCAACATCATATAGTCTTCATCTTCAATTTTAGCAGTAGCAACACTTTGATTGACAACATCATCATCAGTACTTTTAGTCTTCATATTCAATCTTCAGTATTCAGCAATAGAAACACTTTGACTGACAACATCATCATCAGTAATTTGACCTTTCGATCAACAACATCATCATCATCAGCACTTTTACCTTTAGATCAGCAACATCATCATGAACAACACCTTGATCTTTCAATCAACATCATCATCAGCATAGTACGTCATCATCATAGTAAAATCATCATCATCATACTCTAAAATTTCGATTAGCATCATCATCATCATCATACTCTGATCTTGCGATCAATACATCATCATCATCACACTCTGATCTTTCGATTAGTAACATCATCATCATCACACTTTGATCTTTCGATTAGTAACATCATCATCACACTCTGATCTTTCGATCAGTAACATCATCATCATCACACTCTGATATTTCGATCAGGAACATCATCATCATCAGCAACAACCTGCAATCCACAGCACGAAGACAAAAGTCTTCATATCACTTTTGGACTTAAAGTCTAGGGATGATGCAATCCCACCACATTCTCAACAACTGAAGTCACTGGATTGATTACAGGATAATTAGTCCCTATCACTTTAGGACTATGTCCAAGGATGATGCAATCCTACCACATTCACAAAGACCAAAATATCCAGATACATTTTGAACAAAAGTTCAGGGATGATGCAATCCCACCACATTCATAGGGATTGAAGCCTCCAGATACATTTTGAACAGAAGTTCAAGGATGATGCAATCCCACCACATTCATGGGGACCGAAGCCTCCAGATACATTTTGAGCAGAAGTTCAAGGATGATGTAATCCCACCACATTCACGGGGACCGAAGCCTCCAGATACATTTTGAACAGAAGTTTAGGGATGATGCAATCCCACCACATTCATGGGGACCAAAGCCTCCAGTTTCATTTTGAACAGAAGTTTAGGGATGATGCAATCCCACCACATTCATGGGGACCGAAGCCTCTGGATACATATTGAACAAAACTTCAGGGATGATGCAATCCCACCACATTCACGGGGACCGAAGCCTCTGGATACATTTTGAATAGAAGTTCAGGGATGATGCAATCCCACCACATTCACTGGGGCTGAAGCCTCCAGATACATTTTGAACAGAAGTTCAGGGATGATGCAATCCCACCACATTCTCGAGGACCGAAGTCACCGGATCCATTATGGAAAAATGTCTCGGGATGATACAATCCCTCCACATTCTCGAGGACCGAAGTCACCAGATCCATTATGGATAGATTTCCCAGGATGACACAATCCCTCTTCATTCTCGAGGACCAAAGTCACCAGATCACTTTAGGAAAAGTGTCCAGGGATGATACAATCCCACTGCAACATCATTTCTCCCCCTTTTGAGGAAGTTCTTTCAGAACAACACCAAGCTTGTCTCAAAAGTGTTTGAACTTTACCCGAGACAGAGGCTTTGTCAACACATTAGTGTTGAATCATCATCTGAACCATCATCATCTACATATTTAGTATGTGAATACTGAACTATCATCATCTGTATCTCCAGTATGTGAATACTAAATTATCATCATCTGTATCTCCAGTATGTGAATACTAAAAGCATCATCATCTATATCTTCAGTATAGAAATAATGAAAGCATCATCATCTCTATCTTCAGTATAGAAATACCGAATCACTATCATCTGCATCTATAGTATGTAAATACTGAAAAATCATATATATCTTCAGTATGGGAATACTGAAACATCATCATATGCATCTTATCTCGTATGTAGAAATAAAAGATTTCTATGTGCTTTGATGGAACACAGGGGAGTCTGTCATCTTTATACAACTCTCGTCATAGAATCACTGTAGTATCCACCTCCAGATCAAAGAGACCTGACATCAACTTCCGAAGCCATATGGCTTCACAACTAGCAGAGCAAGCTGCTGTGTATTCTGCTTCAGCCGTGCTAAGAGAAACACTAGACTTTTTCCTACTAAACCATGAACTCATAGTAGGCCTCAGATAAGAACATCCACCTGATGTGCTTCTTCTATCTGAGACACTTCCATCCCAATTTGCATTTGTATATCCATACAGTCTGTACTCATGGCTTCCATCATAGTATAGACCAAAATCTATATTCCCTTTCATATATCTCATCACATGTTTTGCAGCTAGCAGGTGAACACGTCTAGGTTGAACTAGATACTGACTCAAGGTGTTCAAAACAAAACAAATGTCTGGTCTGGTATTTTTTAGATACATCAACGACCCAATAATTTTTCTGTATTGAGTCACATCCACTAACTTTGATGAGTCATCAGCTAACAACTTCAGGTTGGAATCCATGGGTGTGGCCATGGATTTTCATTCTGACATATTGAATCTTTTCAATATCTCTATAACATACTTTCCCTGATTGAGAAATATTCCTTCTTAACTTTTCCATACTTCCAGACCTAGGAAGTAATGCATTAACCCAAGTTCTTTCATCTCAAATTCTTCAGCAAGTTTCTTCTTGCTTTCCACAATCTGTTTCTCATTCCCTGTCAGAAATAAATCATCCACATATAGTAATAGTATGATAGGTTCATCTTCTATAACCTTGAAGTAAAGGTTAGGATCGACTTTACTCTTGGTAAATTCCAAGCTCGTCAAGAAACTATCTATGCTTCCATACCAAGCTCTAGGAGCTTGCATCAGGCTGTGCAGGGCCTTCTTCAACTTGCATACGTGAGTACATATGTCTTCAACTTTAAATCATTGTGGCTATTCGATGTAAATGTCTTCCTCAATCATACCATTCATGAATTTTGTCTTTACATCCATCTAGTGTAGATCCCACTTCATCATGGAAGCAGGTGCCATGATAGTTCTGATGGAAGTGTACCTTGATTCCTAGAGAAAGTGTCTCTTCATAATAAATTCCTTCTCTCTTAAAGAATCCTCTAGCCACAAATATTTCCTTCCATCAGCAACATGTTTTGTCTTTCAAGTCGACTAGGAAGATACCACACTCTTTCTTTCTGGTTTGGGTACTATATCCCAAACATCATTCTAGTATTCTTTCATCATAGCATCTTCCATGAGTTCGTCTTGTCAAGTCATCAACATATTCTAGTCTTCTGCATTCAAACTTGAAGGTTGGAACCCAATTTACTCTTGGTAAAGTCTCGATCCATCATGTCGTACCATGTTCAACTCAGATATCTTCTATAATCACCCCCCTAAAGCTGAGTATCATCTTCCCTCTTCATTTTGTACAGGTGGTTCTATGCTTGATAAATACTTCTAGTGGGTCTGGTCAATAGAGTACATCATGTCATAGTCTATTCTTTCTGAGGAAAATCACGAACCTTTCTTTGTACACTTGTTCTTGTATATCTATATGGAAGATACTACGGACTTCCCTTTAGGTATTGAAACCATATCGTAGACATCATTCGCCATGATCAACTGTTACTCTTTGGTCATAACTTCTTTCATAGCTAGAAAGGTTAGCATCAATGATGTTACCTAACTGTGTTACACAACTAGAGTGTGTCCGAGGCCCCTTACTTTGGTTTAGAAGTCTCGCCATACTTTTCTTCATCTTGAGTTATCTCTCGTACCCAAGTTGGTCTTCATCTTTCGAGGTGGATCTACCGCTCTATGAATTTATTTCTTCCGTCACGGTGTCTCTAACCCTAGGCGCTTCAGATTCATATTTATTGGAGTGAATCTTGAATTGTCATCACTTGTTCCTCGGAACAAGTCTTATCCTTCTTTTCTCGTAGGCGGTTGTACAGGAACTTTCCTACAATACAACATTCATCCATATCTTACCGAAAATTTCTAGATGCCTTCCATATCTACCATGACATCATTGAGATTGTGCACTAATCCAATATGTCAGTAAAGAGGTTTCATTCTAGATAAGTAGTAATGGAGAGTTGTATAGCACCATGAGCTTCTTACCCATCACATGCATATTAGTAGTATACTGTCATTAATGCAAACAATCTATCATGCATAACGCATCAACTGAATATAATCAAATGCATAACAAAACAATATCATGAAATGACAATTGAATACTTATCTTTTATTTGTTTCTTGGGCAAACTCCTTCTTGATCCTTCTACTTCATCATCTTCTTCATTCATGACATCATCATTTCTCATCCAAATGCTAAGATGGATAAGGGGTTCTTCAAGAATTGAGTTCTTCATATTCCTCATTGCTTGAGGGGTATTCTTTGAATTGTGAGTGATTGATCTTTAGTTTCTCCCATCTTCTCTTCTCTTATTATGAGTTGAATTTCTTCTTATGTAAGGCTTTATCCTCATTTCCCTTTCGAACTGGAACCTCTCTACTTATGTAGGTGTCCAATTCATTTTCTTCAAGAACGAGTGAGATCCAATACTTCCATGTTTGGAAGTTGTTAGTTTCACCAAGATTGTCATCAAGCTGGTGTGATTAGACATTTTGAAATAAGAACATCAAATGTAAATAGCAAAAGATTAGATCTTACTGATTTGAGGTGTCTGTCCTGGTTCCAAAGCTGGGTGATCTAGGGTTTGTTAAAGAAACCCTAATTTTCAAAAATTGGAATATTTAATATCTTATTGGATAGAAATATAGAACAATTCAAGGTGAGCTGTCCAATGTACTCATTTTCTGAAAAAAATGGAGGGAAGCTTCCGGAACAGGAAGCCCTAGTTTACCAATTTCTCCTACAGAAATGCATGATACTATTTCTGTGGTATATCTGAAAGTAATAATCCTATGTGTATAAACTTTAGTAATAAGGTATCATCATCTGTCCTTGTTCCAACACCACAAGTTTCATCAGAATTGGTTTCACCAATTGGGACATATCAACATTTTCCCAAGTTGACCTGTTTCAGGATTGTTCAACATAGCGAAGTTGTACTGACTTCCATGTGTTACTGTTTCATATTCAGGGTATGAAACTTGTACCACAAAAATTGCATTCCGTGCCTTTTCTGGAACATCTTGATAAATTTCATTTGGACCTTCGTAGCATGAGATATAACAATTCTCCCTATGTGTCCTATTTAGGGATGAATCCTGGAAGAGGCTGGAACCCTAAATTGGAGGAATCATATCTCCTATAATATATCTAATCTCAGTCTACAAATTGGACACAATGTACATAGATAATTTATCTTCGACATGTGAAAATTTTGACACTTGATACTTCTCCAATATCAAGATATAGAGAATATACCAAAACTATCAGTTTCAGTATTTTAGGGTTTTTAAGGCCCATGGTCAAACTAGGATTTGACTTTCCTAGAGTTTCACCCAACCAAAAATGTCGATCTAGGTTTCTCAACTTGGATTTTTATGAGGAGAGTAATCCTGTGCTGGGCTCACTCAAAAAAATTTCTTATGTAAAAAGCCCTAATTTCCCATAGCAAAAACTGAAAATGCCCAGAATCAAATTTTGTTTCAACAAAAAGGTGTGCCCTTCAATGGAGAGTTAGCCTAGCCTTATTTTGTTGATGGATTGTGGAGAGAGACCCAAAAAGTAAGAATCCATAGATTTTGTAGCTGCATAGTGTCTTCTTTCAGGGTGGCTCTGATACCATGTTGAATTTTTAATGGCTATATCAGACCTTAAAAAATTTAGCATCATAACAGCATAACCATAAGCCAAAAGATCACTGAAAGATAGACAAGCAAAACCACACAAAAATACCACAAATATTTATCCTAGGAAAACCCTAATGGGAAAAACCCAGAAAAATCTTCCTTAATATAGATGCCCCAAAAAGGTAAAAGGTAAAACCTGAAAGCCTGATCCTCCTTCTCCTCCAGCTCTTTCTCCCTCTCTCTCATGTGCTAAACAAGTGAGTGTGAGTGTCTCAAATGAGGAGCGCCTCACCTCTATTCATATTCTTTCTTTCACTTAAAATTAACTCAGTTATGTAGGCTCTAGTAATCCTAATTTAATCTTGTAGGCTCGAGTAACCACAACTGGGGTACTAGTGACCTGACTTACAACGGAGGGGACTTCCTCATGACTCTTATTAGTTATCCCAATTAGAAACATCGGGGCATAAATAAATACAAGTGATTCTCCTAGTAGGAACATAGGGGACCACACAAAATACATATAGAATATTCTTCGAAGTTACAATAATTCAACAACTTCTAATTCATGTATTAGTTGTCGAGTTATGTTGAATGTAAAGTCGCATGAAAATGTCGTTCAGTGACACTTGGTGACTCTTGGTTCGGGAGTGAAAAAACAAACAGAGTAGCAAGATTGCATTCTATTGGATATAACAAGTGTGTATGGGAAATATTGATCTAGGAACACTACCAATATTGGCACAGTGGAGGGCTTTGTAGAGTTGACCCACCAATGCGAGAGTTACATTGAAGGGAATTGAGAAAAACCCTAGTTTAGGAAACCGATGCACAATGAAGTCACTGGGCCATGCAAACGTAGTGGAGAGGCACGCCTATAGGTAATGGTATGCTAAGAGACAAATGAAGTTAACGAGTAGTCAATCCTACCTTTGGTTGCCGAGTTATGTCGAGTTCAAAGTTGCATGAAAATGTCATTCAGGGACACTTGGGGACTCTTTGTTCATGAATGAAAAACAAATGGAGCAGGAATATTGCATGCCGTTGGATCCGACAAGTGTGTATGGGAAATGTCGATATGGGAACACTACTAATACTAGAATGGTGGAGGGTTTTGCATAGTTGACCCACCAATGCGATATTTGCATTGAAGGAAATTGAGAAAAACACTAGTTTACGAAACCGATGCATGATGAAGTCACTGGGCCATGCAAACACAGTGGAGAGGGCCCCCTAGAAATAATGGCATTCCAGGAGACCAATGGAGTCAAAAAATTGTCGATCGAACCTTCGATTTTCAAGTAATGTCGAGTTGAAGGTCACATGAAAAGGCCATTCAAGGATACTTGGCAACTCTCGGTCCAGGAGCGAAAAAACAAATGAAGCAATAAGATTGCATGTAGCTGGCTCTAGAAAGTGTGCATGGGAAATACCGATATGGGAATACTACCAGGACTGGAACGTTGGAGGGTTTTGCAGATTTGACCCACCAATGCGAGAGTTTCATTGAAGGAAACTAAGAAAAACCCTATTTTATGAAACCGATGCACAATGAATTCATGGGTCCATGTTAACATAGTGGAGAGGCCCCCCTAGAGGTATTGGCAAGCCAAGAGATCAACGGAGTAGATGAATCATTGATTTGACCTCCAGTTGTCTATTTATGTCGAGTTGAAAGTCGCATGAAAATGTCATTTAGGGACACTTGGTGACTCTCAGTCCGGGAGGGAAAAACCAAACATAGTAGCAAGATTGCATGTCGTTGGCTCTGGAAAGTGTGTATGGGAAATTTTGATATGGGAACACTACCAAGAATGGCATGGTGGATGGTTTTGCAAAGTTGACCCACCAATGCGAGAGTTGCATTCAAGGAAACTGAGAAAAACCCTAGTTTACAAAACCGATGCACAATGAAGTCACTGGGACATGCCCAAACACACCTGCAGGAGCCAACCGAATCATAAATAATCACCTGGTTTGGTTTTTGGACCCCGACCTTGAATTGGCCCACGTGTCCCTGAACGACTTTTGCAGGCCTAGTGCAACTCACCATAGAACATTGTCTGGGGCTCTGATCGATGAACCGTCTATTATGTTGGGATGATGGCATGGGATTATGGTTATGGTGGCATCTCTCCCAAATTTGCATGGCCCAGGAATGCCTCCATGCCCAATTTTGAAAACTAGGGTTTCACTGCAGTGGGGTCCATGCAAGCCTGGAAATTGTGCATCAACCCTTTAAAACCATGTGTCAGGAGGTTAGGGGTGGCATGCACATGGAGGCCATTCCCAAACACACCTACAGGAGCCGACATATTTTGAAATCGCCACCCAATTTGTTTTTTTGACCCCGGCCTTGAATTGGCTCAAGTGTCCCTGAATGGCTTTTGCAGGCCTACTGAAACTTGCCATAGAACGTTGGTTGGGGCTCTGATCGATGAACCATCGGTTCCATTGGGATCATAGCATGGGATTATGTCCAATGTTTCCTCCCCCTAAAAATGCATGGCCTAGTCATGCCTCCAGGATAGATTATGCAAACTAGGGTTTCTCCCCAGTGGAGTGTAAGTGCAATTACCCAATCTCATTCAATATAGCAATCTAGATCTTCTCTGTTGCTAATTGCCTCCATTAATTCTTCATGCTCTAAGTGAGGAAAGAAATAACCTACCTTGGTTAAGCTCTTGTTTGACATTGTCTGTAGATGGATGTTCATGCCAACAATCAAATTTGTGAAGTGATAGACCACAGAACCTTGTCTGTAATCCACAAATACATTCCCACTAGTTCTTCTTTATTTCCAATCTAGTGTAATATATTCACCCTCAACCACCATCGAGCCAATATAAATTCATTTCCCTCATCATCAATCAATAATCGATTTAGGATTTTATTACCTCGAATGCATCGTTCCAACCAATAATCTGTGCCCCATTCATTGTCTTTTGGGGAAGCAACTGCATATATGTGTACTAACTGTACAAGATCTGAGATATGGTCGTAGTTTGTTGAAATCGCTGACTGAAACTCCTCTAAGTGAGTTGTTTCAATGACTACATGTGGGTATACTACAAGTGACACATGATCCCAATCATCAACCCAATCCACGCATTCACATTCATCCCATTCACCACTGTTACAAGGTTTGCAAAAGAAAGAAAGTTTTCATGTCCATATATCAAATAGGGGGTTGTTTGATCTTCGAACCGAATGAAATGCATGTGTTCCTTGTACTGTTTCATAGCTATAGGAATGGGATCGATCTATGTCAATCACTTTCCGAAAATTCCTGACTGGCCTTCCTGCCCTTGTTGATGTATGTTGCACTTTAATTCAGTCTGACATTGTTGCAGAGCACCATTGAACTATGGATTCTGCATCTTTGATATGGGGGTTTCTGGTAAACCTCATCTCCTCCCTTCGTAGTGCGGTCTTGATGCATGCACCGGCTCCGTCATTCTCACCTTTTACGTGCTCAGTCTCAAAGTACTTTCATATATGTGGCACATTGTAATTATTATGCAACATAATCATCCATTGGAAGACTCAGACATTTTTAAACTGGACAACACAACCATCTGACCATATCTAATGATGATCCATCTGTATATCTCTCTCCTTTAGCTGATCATATAAAATTCAAAAAAAATGTTACACATAATGCAGATCATGGCATTTGTCATCACTTATGTAAAATTTTGTCTCCTTTTGAATGATCTTATTGTTAATTCTGCTCTCAGGGACATGCCTATATGTAATATGTACGATGATGCTGACTTGGTTGGAATGGTAGTATTGACTTTGAATTTCATTTTGTGTCTAAAGGGTGTGGTTTTCTGCAAAATCCACAATTAAAAATATGGTCCCAATGGGAAATTTGTCCCTACATTTTATGTATTGTTCATCCTTCCATTGCGCTACATGCACATGTTGAACATACTGCTCAGTTTTCTTGTAGAATTCTGTAAAAAAATCACATACCCATACCTGTTTCCATGAAAACAAGGGTCATATTAAAATGTGACCTTTAAAGAATGTATATGTAGAAACTAAACATATAAGAGGAAAAACATGCAATAATTATTTGTGCATGTGACTTCAGGAATGCAATATTTTTTCTTTCCTTCACACTATCTGGTTGATAGGTTGCATACTTGAAGCTCTGCATCTCAAACTATGTATGTGAGGAGTGTGTGAAAGGAGGCGACATTGCCATGTGGACTTACTTACATCGGATTCTGATAACACGCGACGATCCGCACAAAGATAATTAGTACGAGACGTCTTCCCAATAACATTAAAAGTAGATTGGATATTTCTAACAATATGATTGTTTGCCTCTGAACTTCCAACCATATTTATGCCTAGAATTCTCCTAACAACAACTAAAAAATTTGAATTTAACAAACATAGTAATAATTTAAATTTACCTGCATCTCCTTTGGATAGAAAATATTCCTTCATTAATTTCCTACATTGCCAATCGATAGTGTGTTTGGGAAACTTACCTTCAAGGCTTGATAGATAACTTTCATCAGTGTGGATACTTCTAGGAGTTTTTTTTCTTGCACTAGACAGTCGAGGGAAGGTGGACATGAACTACCAATCCGAGAGCTTCTTTGTTGTGGTGCTTCATTCACATGTTGGTCCATATTGGGAGTGTGCTCAACATGGTTGTGGTCTTCTTAGAGAGATTGCCAATTAATCATTGCTCCTACATCCAATGCTTGATACTCAACATCTCTCAATATACCTATGTCTTCAAGAGCTTCAGGATGGCTCATTGATGGATTGTTGGTTGGAGACTGTGTTGATGTTGGAATTTGAATTGGGTTCGTTGGACATAACCGCTTCACCCGTGGTTTTGAACTAGAGTTTGTTCTGTCATCAACTATGTTAGGATCGGTCGCAGTATCAGTGGAAATGTCTAGACCATGTATGACTCTATCCATTTCCAAATGTTGGAATTTGAGTTGGGTTCATTGGATGTAACCGCTTCACCTGTGGTTCCAAACTAGAGGTTGTTCTGTCATCAACTGTGTTAGGATCAGTCGCAGTATCAATGGAAATTTCTGGACCATGTATGCTTTAACAGCTAACTGTCCACCAATTTCTTGAAATTCATTTATCTAAGCATGATGATTTTGTTGGCGTTCCTGTGCATGGGAGGTTCTCTGCTGGAGATACATTAATTCCTTGTCCCTCATGATCTACACCATCAATGGCATCTCCCACAGTGATGTATTCAGCGTCGTCAACTAGTCTTCAGCTTCTTGTACCTTCACACTCAGCTGTTCGAGCTGCTCATCTTGGAAAATGCTCTGCCAAAATTGCGTTGTCGCCTCCATAATTGTCTTGGCCTCTCGCTCCATGGTTTTGAACTGAGTCACAATTTCTTCAATAGAAGCCTTTCTTTTCGCAACCTGCTCCGGGGGCGTCGTAGGTTGGACCAGGGCATTGACCATCAGGTTGGTATCCTAGAGATGGAAAATAGTTACCCCCAATCGCTTGGCCTTATCGACAGGGGTGATCTCGACCGTTCTCTCAAAAATGTGCTTGCAGGCCTCAGAAATAGCTTGCTCGAATTCGCCGCATCTAGCACACACCTACACTTGTTCAACAATCAGGCAATCTTGCACCTTATTTAGCTCAGTAATCTCCTTGACAGCCTTTCATTGCAACTCAGCTTACATCACCTTCAAGGCATCTATCTCCCATGATTTTTATTCTACTAGCTACACCCAGACCTGATGCAGCTCCTCGGCCTCTTTCTACAGCTTCTTAGCTGCACTCTGTGACTAGACATATCCCTTAGTCAGCTCTTTCTGTCGGTCTGCCAATTCCATGGTTACAACATGCTGTAACTCCACCAACATCATAGCAGATAACTTGTTCATATCCAAAGCCACACTCTAGATCGGTCGCAGCAACTGGTGTACTTCCTCGTTGCCCACATCGATCACACTCAGGGGAACTTACACATTCCTATCCCGGGGCTCAATGCTGATTGATGGGATGTCCTGCATCATAGCTCTCACAGATGTCTGTATGGAAACGATATCAAAAATGGAAATTAATCTATCTCTTACCATACCGAATTCTTCATGGTTTGACTCTCGGATTTCCTGTGTTGCAGCCTCAGAGAAGTCAGTGACCACTTTCATGAGCCGCTACAATTGGTCCTCTATCCCTAGCCAGATACCACTACCTGCATCATACTCTTGGTGCCATTTGGTATGAGTCTCCTCCCACATGCATTGTTCTTCAGCCTCAGGATCTGTCGACGACTCGCTGTCAGAGTTGTGAACACTCAACTCTTTCTAGGTAGGCTTTTATGGGCCATTAGGTGGTAGAAGCTTAGACAGTTCCTACTGACTCATTGGCTTGTGCCATTCAGTTTCCCACTCTTGAACAATAGAATCCAACTCTTCCATTGTGACTTTGTAAGCCAAAGGTAGCCACTACCGGTCAGGGTCCCTCCTTTCATGAATATAAATAGAGTGGGGCTTGATGGCGAACCGAATAAGCCTCTAATACCTGGCCACTGCATAAGGATATACTTGAGGAGTGACGATGCATGCGGCTTGCAGTTCTTCCCAATAGACCCAAAAATGAATGGCACAGTTCGCCTGTCGACTGGGCTCTTCAACCCACCATAAGTTTTGATATTGTGCGCCTCAACACACCTTTACTGCATCAACTTCCATTGGTTGATAGTCTTCAGGTTCCATCTAGGTGACTAGAACAATAAGAATCAACAACCAACTATATGAAAATGGTTGCCCAGTTTAAGTAGAATGAGTGTCGTCTAGCAATTGGTTATCAAAAACAAACACCAATTCATTTTCACTCCCTCAGCACACTTCTGGGTGCATGCGACAACACCTGAGTCACATTGGACTAGTCGATTTCCTCGAACAACCTTACTCACCAAAATCCTTGTGCCGATGTGCACCACTTGTGAGTTAATGCTATCAATTTGATAAGCACAGACATCACGTTGTAATCCAAAGCGATCCTTTAGTTGATTGGCAAGTTGTTTGTCAGTATCCCTCCGGTGGATATACTGCATCAGATCTTCCCCTCCCTCAACAAGCCTATAATGCTTGTGATTAAGTCTATTGTAATAGGGATGGGTGTATTCAACCAAAGTTCCCTGTCATTAAAACAAGCCATCAGTTTCTTAACACATGCATGGGATTCATTTAGTCGCCCAAAATGAGGCATATTGATGAGCCCCAACAATCCAGATTGGTCTAACCCACTCTCTCAAGGTTGAGGAATCCACTAAATAGGGGCACTAGTCACCATAGGGACTGACTCATAGGGCTCATATCGGACATCTTTGAGTAACAGCAAGTCACAGTATTTGAATTTCAACTTGATCAAAGCAGGGATGATGTCTACCGAGCACATCATCCCTTCCGACAGCAACGACAATTTAGGCGGACACTTCTGAATTTTTGTCGGCTGCTCGTATTTTCTCCTGGACATGTAGGAACGGCATACCACAAAATATAATGAACATAGATGCCTCTAGGATCTGTAGACTCGACAACTCTCGAGCTCAACGACCCGGTCTGTGCAGTTCCTTCTCCTTGCACTCTCGCTGACATGTGGGTTTGCCACTTTTGCGGTGGCATGGAACTGGGCTTCTGAGCCTGTCGCTTCTGCTTAGGGATAGACGATGAGACAACCAAAATTCTCATGACTTCTTCTTTGATAGCCATGGGTCGAATAGGGGTCTCTATCTCACTTGAAATATCAATGGCGTTGAGGTCACTCACCATGCCTCACGCCCCAAACCTTAAAATGCACTTCAATGACTCTAACCTTGAACACTACAAATCACTCCAAAGCTCACAATGCACTGCACAATTATCCCTCTGCTCAACAGTCCACTTTCTTAACTGAACAATGTCGTCCTCCTGCATCCTGCATGCTTTTTATAGCGACCTCCAATTCAAACTAATCATTACCAAATCTACAATCATCATTATGACTAAATCTAGTAGTAATGACACCAAATCCATCGGCAATCCTACTCCTCTAACGGTCGGATCAACCATTAATGTGCATCACTTCAACAAGCGCCACTAGCCAACTGATTTAACTACATGCATCTACTAATTCATTTGACCAACCCACATCCCTGCAATTGTTGCAAGTGGTTGACCATTCATCACTACAAACTCTAACCTTGCGTAACCTCTTCCCCTGGGCTCGCCTTGCTGCTCTAAAACAAAATCTTCCCTTTTTTTTTCACTCAGCACTTCAAGCAGTGTGTAGCTCTAGCCCCGTCCTATATGACTTCAAGTGACTCCCATTGATGAGTGTTGGCAATACCACTCCATCTAGTTGTTGTAACTGAGCTGCACCCCCAGAAGTAATGGAATGAATAAGATACATACCCAACTAGTGCATTTGTAACTTACCTAGATGCTTTATGAACTTACTGTTGTATAACAACACCAAATCTCCTTCTGCAAACTATATTTTCTTAGCATGGTGATCATGCCTTGCATTCTTTTGATCCTTTGAAACCTGCTGGTGGAAGCCAATAATAAAGCAATCTTCTTCAATATGGATAAACTATGCAATGCGCTCTTCTAATGCTTATGCATAATCCATGTCTGTCGCCGTGGTGATGCAAAAAATAGGAACAATGTACTCCATGGGCATGATTGCCTCTTTCCCATAGACCAGCTTGAATGGTGTCTGGCCTGTTAGTCGTTTGTAAGTAGTATGGTAGGCCCATAGCACTGCAAGAATTTTTTTCGAACTAGTCATTGCGGTTAGCATTACATACCTTAGTCAACGTTGTTTCCAAAATTTTGTTGAATTCTTCGACGGTCCCATTTGCCTATGGATGGTATGGAGTACTCCTCTTATGTTTCACCTGCAACTCCTCACTTAGCACTTTCACCATTCGGTTGACGAAGTGACTACCCTGGTCACTCATGAAAATTTGGGGACACCCAAACCGTGTCACAATGTTTTCAAAGATGAACCACGTTGCTATTGCAGCGATACAATATACTACTGGTGAAACTTATGCCCACCTAGTCAGATAATCGGTTGTAGTAATGATGTATCGCACACCAATCTGCTTCCCTGGTGGATTAATAGTACCCACAAAATCCACAGCCCATTTATCAAACGGTTACAGAGTCACCTGGGGTACCGTCGGCATCTCATCCCGCCATGATGGTTTACCGACACCTTGGTAGATGTCACAGTTCCTTGCATATTCTGTAGCATCATTATGCATCGTATGTAGAAATAATAGATCAATGCTATGAGCAATGATTCTAATAACAAGCACATGAAATAGATCTTGCTACTAAGAATTCTCACAAGCATACACAGGAAAAATAGAGAGAAGAAAAGAGACTGAATCACATGAATGAAGAGATGAATATTGGTGTGTATCCTTCCATTGAATAATTATGAATAATAGAGTACATAAATAGATCTTCCCTCATAGGAAAGACGAATTGTATGGAAACAACTCATAAAGCTCAAAAAGGCTGACTTACCCAAATATAGCAAACCCCCATAGGTGGATAAAGCACTTTCTAAATCTATCAAGGACCTTACGAGTTGGAAAAAGCATGAGTGAGTTGTCAAGGAGATGGAAATAACATGCTAATCCTAGAAAATGGAGAAAAACTAATGGAGGATGGGTTGGAAACAAAAGCTCCCAGTTTCCTAGTTGACTAGCTTTTATCTTATCCATAGAAAAGCAGGAAAAAGCAGAAAAAGCAGAAAAAATAGAAAAAAGCAGAATCTGCTATAAGGTCCTGCATACTAATTCTAGATGAACCCAGAATCAGAAATAACTCATTCCTAGGATATAGATGGCATGCATTGACTTTAAGGTGCCACCTAATTAAGCTAGTGGGTGAATACTTAATCAAATAATGATTAATTATTTTATCCTAAGTTGTGAGTGGGTTTAATATATTCCAACACCCCCCTATAAGTCTGACTTTATGATGGGATGACAAAAAATATGGATGCATAAGGATGCATATAGGGCCCAGCAACAAGGCTATGGTCACCCTTTTACAATTATTATGTCCAGAAAAGTGAGGAAAGAGGCAAAACCACATGGGGAAAATCCTCCCTCAAGATAGGAAAACACACAAAATTTGAAATATGTATGTCTTCAACATATCCTTATCTTCACTTAAATCAGCTGAGTGAACTTCTTCTGGATGGAAGACTTGTTGAAGAAATCATGAACTCCATGATCATGTGCTGGAGTGTAGAACCTGCAAGAAGGAAGAGGAGAGACTCCTTGTATCTCATCATCTGATGAAGTGGGAGCATTATCTGAATGCTTATTGCTGCTATCAAACTCTGATCTGCAAACATAACCTGAAATGGAAAAGAGATCTATGCATACTCCTTCCCAAAGAGTACAAAAAATAAGGCAATTTATTTCACACCCAATTCCCTGAATAGCTGCAAAATTGTGATGTGAATCACATGTACATCTTCCAATCTGCTGTAGCACCTATATAGATCTTATATGAGGCTGATAAAACACTGAGATATCAGAAACATTAGCATATGGAACAGCAAAAACAAAGGCTTCAGTGGCTCCATGAGGATATAGGGCTAGACTAGGAAAATTATGAACAACTGGGGAAAACTGATAGGTGTAAAAATATGAATGATGGATGGGCATAAGATCTGAACCATAAGTGTTTAGAACAGATCCAAACATGTTTAATATCAGTCCAAATATGACTAAGGACATGGATAACCAGCCAATGAAAGATAGGAAAGACTTCAAACCATGCAAGATAAATATCACTGCATAAGAGACCAATGAGGAATCAATAGGTGATCTTGGGATTTGTATAGTCTTTGGATTATTCATAGGTATGGTAGATGGTATGTATGGTGGTATTATATGTGTCATGACATGCATATCAGCCTGCAAACAATCTTCTAAATCAGATATACAAGCTTGTGAGGAAGAGCTGCTCAAAGGTAAGTCAATATCTAGTGAAAAATCACAATTTTTGGGAGATGAATCTAGTAGACTGAGAGGAGGATCATCAAAGAAAGATTCTGATATTTCTGATTCTGATATATCAGAGGATAAATATATATCAGAGACATGAGAAAAGGACAGAACTCTGGCACTCAAAGCATAAGTTATATCACCTTGGAACTGCGCAGTATGACATTGTTCTGAGGAATCAGCAGGCTCTTCTAGTTCATCTAGAACTTTGATCTTGTGCTTCTCAAGAAGCTAAGACATGATGTCCATATTCTTCTTGAAACACTTATTCTCTGAATGAAAACCCTTGCTGCAATAAGAACACTTGGATGTGCTCCCTTTCTTCTTAGCTTTCTTCATTAAATCTTCATATGAATCTTCATCTTCACTTTCTGACTTTGGCTTCTTCACAATTTGCTTCTCTTTTGATTTGAATTTCTTGCTTCCTTGAACCAAGAGAGCATGATCCTTTCCCTTTGGG
>LPNX010464807.1:309308-332778 GCA_001517045.1 Pseudotsuga menziesii | reverse complement strand
GGAGATTTTTTCTTTCCATTCGTGGTAGTTGAAGGAATTAAGAATTATAGCTGATGAAGAATCCATATTGCTGAATTGATGTGCTCAAGAATCAAATCTCTGCAACTTGCAAAACAAACTAGGAGAAAATCTTGAAGCTCTTCTTCAGAGAGGGATAGGAGACTGGAAGCACTCCTCAACTCTGTAGAAATAATAGATCAATCTTGTAGCTCTGATACCATGTAGAAATAATAGATCAATGCTATGAGCAATGATTCTAATAAGAAGTACAGGAAATAGATCTTGCTACTAAGAATTCTCACAAGCATACATAGGAAAAATAGAGAGAAGAAAAGAGACTGAATCACATTAATGAAGAGATGAATATTGGTGTGTATCCTTCCATTGAATAATTATGAATAATAGAGTACATAAATAGATCTTCCCTCATAGGAAAGTCGAATTGTATGGAAACAACTCATAAAGCTCAAAAAGGATGACTTACCCAAATATAGCAAACCCCCATAGGTGGATAAAGCACTTGCTAAATCTATCAAGGACCTCACGAGTTGGAAAAAGCATGAGTGAGTTGTCAAGGAGATGGAAATAACATGCTAATCCTAGAAAATGGAGAAAAGCTAATGGAGGATGGGTTGGAAACAAAAGCTCCCAGTTTCCTAGTTGACTAGCTTTTATCTTATCCATAGAAAAGCAGGAAAAAGCAGAAAAATCAGAAAAAGCAGAAAAAAGCAGAATCTGCTATAAGGTCCTACATACTAATTCTAGATGAACCCAGAATCAGAAATAACTCATTCCTAGGATATAGATGGCATGCATTGACTTTAAGGTGCCACCTAATTAAGCTAGTGGGTGAATAATTAATCAAATAATGATTAATTATTTTATCCTAAGTTGTGAGTGGGTTTAATATATTCCAACATCGTAGGCCACCATAGTCCAGTGTGCAACACCTTCCGTGCAGTGGCCTGTCCTCCATATTTTCCTCTCGCAATTCCTGCATGTGCTTCTTCTAGAATGGGACCGTACTCATGCAGTGAAATACACCATCGCAATATTTCATCTCGTCCAAGCTTATATAAATGCCCAACAATTAGTTGAAATCATAAGCCTTCATGACCAACTACTTCTTTTGGCTAGTCAACATGTCCTCTGGGGCGACACTAGTGGCCAAAAACCGAATAATTGGGGCATAGTGATCATCTGCACTGTCAAATCGAAACAATTGTGCATATGGAAATATGTCATCAATATTGGTCTATTCTTCACCATTCTTGATACGAGACAGATGATCCAGACCAACGTTCAACCACCCTGTCTTCACAACTTTTTCAAAATCAAACTCGTGGAAAAGTAACGGCCATCAACAAATATCCCCCCCAACAAAGTCTTATTGACCAGGTATTGGAAAGCAGAATGATCAGTGAACATCTTGAAATGTCCGCCCAACAAGTAGTGCTGAAACTTTTGCAAGGCATAAACCATCTCCAAGCCTTCCCTTTCCGTTGTTGTATAATTTCGTTCAACAAATGACAAATTTCTACTGGCATATGCGATTGGGTGATCCAGGTTTCCCTCACCTGGTTGCGCAAGAACAACCCCCAGCGTAATGGAAGAAGCATCGACATGCACATGGAATTCCTTATTCCAATCAGGAAAAACCTATTAGATTTTTATCATTCAAGCTAGCATTATGATCTTAGGATCTTTTAACTGACAGAATAACATGCACAACAATAAAACACAAGAGACAAGAGGCACAAAGAATTTTCCTCAGGGAAACCATAAAGGAGAAAACCTTGCAACTTCCTCAGAGATAGAATCAACACCAAAAGTAAAACTCGAAAACATAACAATGATCTACTGACAGTAGTAGTCACTCTCTCTGATCCCAACAACTTCTCTCTCTCACTCATGTGCCCCAATGAGCGAGTGTGTGTGTGATAAATAGAGAGGCTCGCTCTCTATTTATATTCTTTCGTTCACTTGAAACCCACTCCAACATGTCGGCCTCACTTAACAATTACTTACAAGAGTTGACATCTCTAGGAGTGTCTAATAACCCTAGTGCCCCACAACTTGTGGGGACTTTGCCTCCTTTGACCAACAAGGGGGGTTATCCTTAACACAATGGTGGGGACTATTGCCCCAAATTACAATGACTCACCTAGGGTCGAATTATTTAGGATAGTCTAATAATCCTAGGGTCCCACAGCAGTGGGGACTTTAACCCTTGACCAATAGGAGGTTTACCCATAATGACTTGACATGACTTGTTTACATTATAGAACCTCCCGATAAGAACATCGGGGCATCACATGAATCAAATACATTACAGACACATCCTAGAATAAACATCAGGGTACAATACATAATATATATGGATGAATACATTCTGAAGTTACAAATACATCAACACTCCCTTTTAACTAGGAAGGTATTCTCTCAACACAATTTATTAGCACAAGTCTTCTTCTCTGTATCATTTGAATCATCGTCAAGTTCTTGTCATATTCATCTTCAAGTCATGTTCATCTAGATCTGGATCATCATCACTGGATCTGGATCATCATCACTCGATCTAGATCATCACTCGATCTAGATCGTCATCACTGGATCTGGATCATCACTCGATCTGGATCATCATCCCTGGATCTGGATCATCACTCGATCTAGATCATCACCGCTATATCTATATCATCACTCGATTTGGATCATCATCACTGTATCTGGATCATCACTCGATCTGGATCATCACCGCTGGATCATCACTGCTGGATGATCATCACTGAAATCATCATGGGTTCTATCTCATGATTCTTCTTGTCACATGAATTTCTACAGATCCATCCCTTTTTCATGTTGATTATAGGCCTAGCCTCCATGTAGGTCTTCTTCCAGCACTTATATCTAATCCTAAGTCAGACTGGCCTGCCCAACACTTATATCTAATCATGTAGGAACCAATCCTATAATCATATCAGAAAGGCACGCCCAGCACTCACATCTGACCATGTGGGAACACCTCCCACAACCCTATCAGAAAGGCCTAGCACTCACATCCGTCAACCAATGTTAAAAAGGATTAGCACTTACACTCGGCCATGCGAGGAACCAATCCTCCATGCCGAAAGGCTCTATACTTACATCGGACAACCAATGTCAGAAAGGCTCAGCACTTATATTCAACCATGCAAGGAACCAATCCTTCATGCCGAAAGGGATCTGTACTTACATCTAACAACCAATGTCAGAAGGGCTTTGCACTCACATTTGATCATGTAGGAACCAATCCTACAGTCACATCATAATGGCCCTCAGTCCCAGACTGAGCTTTCCTGGTAACTGGACAGGTGCCTCTATTCCAAGAATGGCAACAACCCGTATATCTGATCAAGCGAGAACCATTCCCTCAATCACATCAGAATGGCCATGCGCTCACATCTAATCATGTAAGACTCACATCTTACAGTCATATCAGAAAGGCCCTTAGTCCTAGACTGAGTATTCCTGGTAACTGACCAGGCACCTCAATTCCAAGAATGGCATTCAGCGCTTATATCTCATCACGTAGGAACTAATCCTATAGTCACATTAGAATGGCTCAGTACTCACATCTGACATGGAAGGAACCAATCCTCTCACCATGATAAAATGGCTCAGGCCTTACATTCGACCATGGAAGGAACCAATCCTCTCACCATGTCAGAATGGCTCTAGGTCTCATCATTTCCCCTTGGAGGAAACCTTGATCTGGAGAACACCAAGCTTCTCCCTGAAGTACTCAAACTTCACCTTAGCCAATGGCTTTGTCAAGACACCAGCTATCTATTCGTCCGTCGCAACATACTAGAGCTTCATTGCTCCCCTCTGCACCATATCCCTGATATAGTGATACTTGATCTTGATGTGCTTCGACTTGTCATGGAACAGTGGATTCTATGACAACTTCACCCAACTCTGGTTGTCACAATGTATACAAGTAGCATCCATCTGAAGATCAAATAAATCAGACAATATCTTCCTCAGCTATACTACCTCACAACTAGCTGAACAAGCTGTGACATACTCTGCTTCAGCTGTATTTAGTGCCACACAGGATTGCTTCCTGCTAAACCAAGAGATCACACCTAATCCCATACTGAAGCAACACCCTAAAGTGCTCTTCCTATCGATGGCACTGCCTACCCAATATGAATCAACATAAACTTCCAAGTTAATATTCTGATTTGCCTCATACTTGAGCCCATAATCAATTGTACCCCTCAGGTATCTAAAAATATGCTTTGCAGCAATCAAGTGAACATGTCTCAGATTTGTCAGGAACTAGCTCAAGGTGTTCACAGTAAAGCGAATGTCTGGTCTCGTGTTCGTTAGATACATCAAGGACCCAATCATCTGACGATACATCGTAGCATCAACCGTCTATGATGAAGCATCAATAAACAGATTCATGTTCAATGCCATAGGTGTGGTCATGGCCTTACAGTCCATCACCCTGAACCTCTTCAGGATCTCTACTGTATACTTCCCTTGTCCGAGGAAGATTCCATCCGCATTCTGCCACACCTCCATGCCTACAAAATAGTGCATCGACACATAATAGGAGCATCACTGATCTTCCCCCTTCAACCTTGAAGCAAAGGCTGGAATCCACTTTACTCTCAGTAAATCCTAGAGTCATCAGTAATCTATCCATCCTGTCGTACCATGTCGAACCTCAGGATCTTCTGTAGTCACTTCTTCTGAAGCATCATACTCCCTCTATCTTCTGTACTCTATGCTCTGGAGTGACAAGTAGCTTCCTTTGCTACTAATATTCTATGTATCCATCTAGTGTATAGACTTTTATCTTCAACCTTGTAGAAAAGGTTAAGATCTTCATCAAGCTCATCATGAATGTGTTTCAACTCCCACTAGCTGAAAATGTCTTTTCGTAGTCTATGCCTTCTTTTCATGAGAAGCCTCGTGCTACGAATCTTGCATTTTATACCACGATGTTTCCATCTACTGCATGATGGAACCATGAAATTCCCTTCATGTATCGATATTGCATCCTAGACATCATTCTTCTTGAACTGGTCTTCCCTTTCTTCTTGGTTACTTCTTCATAGCTTGAAGGTTCTGCATCAATGATGTCACTGCATTCATCATATTATTCTTCATCTTGAACTGTCGTCACTTGTTCTTCGGAACAAGTCTCATTCTTCTTTTCTTGTAGGCGATTATGTATGCACTCTTTCCTACAAGTCAAATGCATTTGTATGGTTAGAAACATTTCATAAGGAATATTCATACTGGCAAGTTCTTATGCATAAATATATGATCATGCAACTACTTTAGCCAATACAGCATTCATCCATATCTCACGAAAAATTTTCTAGATGCCCTCCATGTCTACCAGGACAACATTGATATTGTGCACTGATCCAATATGTCAGCAAAGAAGTTTCATTCTAGATAAGTAGCAATGGAGAGTTGTATAGCACCATGAGCTACTTACCCATCACATGCATATTAGCAGTATACTGTCATTAATGCAAACATTCTATCATGCATAATACATTAACTGAATATAAACAAATGCATAACAAAACAATATCATGAAATGACAATTGAATACTTATCTTTATTTGTTTTGTGGGTAGACTCCTTCTTGAGCCTTTAGCTTCATCGTCTTCTTCATTCATAATAGCATCATTTCTTATCCAAATGCTAATATGGATAAGAAGTTTTTCAAGAGTTGAGTTCTTCATATTCCTCATTGCTTGAGGGATCTTCTTTGGATGGTGAGAGCTTGATCTTCAGTTGCTCCCATCTTCTCTTCTCTTATTATGAGTCGAGCTTCTTCTTCTTCCCAGAGTTTGCTAAAAGTAATCACTTCCTTTTGGCACACATTCCTCACATGAATGAATCCCATGATCCTGGGAGGCCATTCAAGGTGGCTATCACCACTTCTGCATTCTTCACTTCTTCTTTTACTACTACAAGTTGTTCTTTTATTTGAGAGACCCTCGTAAAGTATGACTATATGGTCTATGCACTCTAGATCTTCACATTCTTCAACTCTTTTCTCAAAGTCATATTCTGATTTATGTTCTTCCCTTCAAATATCTTGGTCAAGGAATCAAACATCTTCTGTGTCTTTAGGAAAGACGCTTATGGTACAAGGTGATCCATGATTGAATCAACAATGATCTTCTTGGCCTTGACCAAGTTCTTCTTGTGTAAGGCTTTGAGCCTCATCTCCCTCTGGAACTGGAACCTCTTTACTCATGTAGGTGTCCAATTCATTTTCTTTAGAGAGATCATATACTTCCATGCTTGGAAGTTGTCAACTTCACCAAGATTATCATTAAGTTGATGTGATAGATTACTTTGAAATGAGACCTTCAAATGAAAATAGCAAAAGATTAGATCTTATCGATTTGAGGTGGCCATCCTGGTTTTGGATTTGGATGATCTAGGGTTTGTCAAAGAAACCCTAATTTTAAAAACTAGGAATATTTTAGATATTATTGGATATAAATATATATCTCTTCAAGGTGAGCTATCCAATGTACTCCTTTTCTGAAAACAGTGGAGGGAAGCTCCAGGAACAGGAAGCCCTAGTTTTCCAATTTCTCCTGCATAAATTTTTGATATTGTTTCTATGATATATCCGAAATTATTGCTCCTCTATGTCTGAAACTTCTCAATGAGGTATCCTCACCCATTCCTTTTCCAACACCATAGGTTTGATCATAATTTGTTTCACCAATTGGGAATTATGATTGTTTTCCCAAGGTGACCTGTTATAGGACTGTTCAGAACAATGAAGTTGTATGGATTGCCACGTGTCATTGTTTCATCTTCTGGGTCTGAAAATCATATCAAAAAAATTACAGTCCATTTACTTTCTGGAAAATCTTTAGAAATTTCATTTAGACCTTTGTAGCTGAAGATATAGCAATTCTCCACAGGTGTCCTTTTTAGGGTTGAATCCTGGAAGAGGATGGAACCCTAAATTGGAGGAATCATATCTCCCATAATATAGATAATATGAGGCTGAAGTTTGGACAAAATGTAAATTGGTATTTTCTCTTCATACTGTGAAAGTTTCAGCTTCTGAGACTTCTCCAATCGCAAGATATAGTAAATCTACCAAAACGTGTCAGTTTTAGTATTTAGGGTTTTTCCAGCTCGGGGTCAAACTAGGGTTTGACTTTCTTGGAGTTTCACCTAACCAAAAATATTGATCCAAGTCTCTAAAATTTGATTTTTATGAGGAGATAAATCCTATGCTAGGCTCACTCAAAAATTCCTCATCTGTAGAAATCCCTAATTTTCCGCACCAAAAACTGAAAATGCTCGGAATCGAATTTTGCTTCGACAGAAAGATGCGCCCTTCAATGGAGAGTCAACATAGCATACTTTTTCTGATGGATTGTGGAGAGAGACCCAAAAATTAAGAATCCCTAGATTCTACAGCTGCATAATGTCTTCTTCTCAAGTTAGCTCTGATACCATGTTATATTTTTATCATTCAAGCTAGCATTATGATCTTAGGATCTTTTAACTGAGAGAATAACATGCATAGAAATAAAAAAAAAGAGACAAGAGACACAAAGAATTTTCCTTGGGGAAACCATAAAGGAGAAAACCCTGCAACTTCCACAAAGATAGAATCAACACTAAAATTAAAACCCAAAAACATAAAGATGATCTACCGACAGCAGTAGTCTCTCTCTCTGATCCCAACAACTTCTCTTTCTCACTCATGCGCCCCAATGAGTGAGTGTGTGTGTGATAAATAGAGAGGCTCACTCTCTATTTATATTCTTTCATTCACTTGAAACCCACTCCAACATGTCGGCCTCACTTAACAAATACTTACTAGAGCTGACATCTCTAGGAGTGTCTAATAACCCTAGTGCCCCACAATTACTTGTGGGAACTTTGCCTCCTTCGATCAACAAGGAGGGTTATCATTAACACAATGGTGGGGACTATTGCCCCAACTTACAATGACTCACCTAGGGTTGACTTCTCTAGGATATTCTCATAACCCTAGGGCCCCACAACTGCGGGGACTTTAACCCTTGACCAATAGAAGGGTTACCCACAATGACTTGACATGACTTGTTTACATTATAGAACCTCCCGATAAGAACATGGGGGCATGACATGACTCAAATACATTACAAACACATCTTGGAATAAACATTGGGGTAAAATACATAAGATATACGGATGAATAAATTCTAAAGTTACAAATACATCAAGAAAACCAGTATGGGTGCAAAGGCCATCTTGGCCTTCAAAGTGTCAAAAATTCCTTGACATTCCTGAGTCCATTCATATGCTGCATCCTTTTTCAGTAGTTTCTCCATGGGGGAAGTAACCACATCGTATCCTTTGATAAACTTATGATAGTATCTCGTATGCCCCAAAATTTCTTGAAGCATCTTCACATTCATCGACGACGATAAACTGAGGATTAGCACGATCTTCACCAGATCAACCAACATACCTTCTTTGCACACTATGTTCCCAAGTAGCATTTCGAACGGTGCACAGAAAATACACTTCTTAGAGTTTAACGCGATCTGATGTTGTCGACACCTTTCTAGCATCAGTCGCAAGCTGCCAATATGGTCCCTAGTTAGTCCATAGATAGTCCAATCATCCATATAAACTTGCAAGAACTTTTGAATAAAGTATTTAAATACAACGACAACTACCTGAGAAAATATAGCTAGTGCATTCTTCAGCCCAATAGGCGTGACTGTATATTGAAAACATCCCCATTCAGTGACAAACATGGTCTTATGGTGATCCTCCTTTGCAATCCGGATCTGGTGGTATCCCAAAAATCCATCCGTGAAAGAATACATCTTTTGGTAGCCTACGCCTTCAATAACTTCAACTGTAAAAAGGGTCGGGAATGGGTCATGCACACATGCACCATTCAACTTCCTTAGGTTGATGCAAATGCAAATTTCTCCTGTCTTTTTATCCTGGACCACCATAGGACTTATCCGCTCGAATTCTTCTATAGGCTCGATGATCTTGGCATTGAGCATCCAGTCTATCTTGTTAGATTTTTATCATTTAAGCTAGAATTATGTTAGGATCTTTAACTAAGAGAATAACAAGCACATCAATCAAACATAAGAGACAATGAACACAATGTTTTTCCTCAGGGAAACCATAAAGGATAAAACCATGTAACTTCCTCAGAGATAGAATAAACACCAAAAGAAAAACCCCAAAACAGTAAGATGATCTCCCGACAGCAGTAGTCTCTCTCTCTCTTGTCCCAACAACTTCTTCTCTCTCATTTATGTGCTATAACTGAGTGTGAGTGAATGTGTGATAAATAGAGAGGCTCACTCTCTTTTTATACTAATTCTCGACTTGACAATAACTCACTAGGGCTGACTTCTCTAGGAGAGTCTAATAACCCTAGGGCCCCACAACTACAGAGACTTTAACCCTTTATCAATAGGATGGTTACCCACAATGACTTGACATGACTTGTTTACATTATTGAATATCCCTATAGGCACATTGGGGCATGACCTGGCTCCAATACGTTACAAACACTTCCCAGAATAAACATCGGGGTACAATACATAAGATATATAGGTGAATACATTCCGAAGTTACAAATACATCAACACTCCCTCTTAACTAGGAAGGTATTCTCTTGACACAATTTATCAGCACAAGTCTTCTTCTCTGTATCATTTGGATCATCATCAAGTCCTCGTCATCTTCATATTCAATTCATCTTCATCTAGATTTGGATCATCACTTGATGTGGATCATCATCACGAGATCTATATCATCACTCGATCTGGATCATCATCACTAGATCTGGATCATTACTCGATATGGATCATCATCACTGGATCTAGATCATCACTGTTGGATCATCATCACTGGTGCTATCTCTTGATTCTTCTTGTCACAGTAAGTTCTATAGAGCCAGCTCTTTTTCATGTTGGTTGTAGGCCTAGCCTCCATGTAAGTATTCTTCACCGCTTATATCTGACCCTAAGTCAGAATGGCATGCCCAACACTTACATCTGACCATGAGAGGAACAAATCCAACACCATGTCAGAAAGGCACACCCATCATTCGCATCTGACCATGTGAGAGAACATCCCACAACCCTATCAGAAAGGACCAACATTCACATCCGATCATGGGAGGAACACATCCAAGAACCATACCGGAAAGGCTCAGCACTCACATCTGACCATGGGAGGAACACATCCAAGAACCATATCGGAAAGGCTCGGCACTTATATCTTACCATGGGAGGAACACATCCAAGAACCATATCATAATTTCTTAGCACGTATATCTGACCATGGGAGGAACACATCCAAGAACCATATCAGAAGGGCTCAGCACTTATATCTAGCCATGCAGGGAACACATCCCGTATCCATGCTATAAGGGCTCAACACTTATATCCAGCCATGTGGGGAATACATCCCATATCCATGGTAGAAGGGCTTAGCACTTATATCCAACCATGCAAGGAACACATCCCATATCCATGCTAGAAGGGCTCAACACTTATATCTAGCCATGTGGGGAACACATCCTGTATCCATGCTAGAAGGGCTCGGCACTTATATCTGATCATGTGGGAACACATCCCACAGTATCCTCAGAATGGATCTATAATTACATATGATCATGTGGGAACACATCCCATAGTCACATCAGAATGGCTCTGCACTTACATATGATCATGTGGGAACACATCCCACAGTCACATTAGAATGGCTCTTCACTTACATATGATCATGTGGGAACACATCCCATAGTCACATTAGAATGGCCCTCAGCCCTAGGCTGAGTATTCCTGGTAACTGACCAGGTGCCTCCATTAAGAGAATGGCATTCAACACTTATATCTGATCATGTAGGAACCAATCCTACAGTCACATCAGAATGGCTCAGCACTCATATCTAACCATGGAAGGAACTAATCCTCTCACCATTATAGAATGGCTCAGCCCTTACATCTAACCATGGAAGGAACCAATCCTCTCACCATGTCAGAATGGCTCACAGACTCATCACTTCCCCTTGGAGAGAACCTTGTTCTGGAGAACACCAAGCTTCTCCCTAAAGTACTCAAACTTCGCTCTTGCTAATTGTTTCGTCAACACATCAACTATATGTTTATCCATCGTAACATACTGGAGCTTTACTGCTCCTCTCTACACCATATCCCTGATATAGTGATATTTGATCTTGATATGATTTGACTTGTCATGGAACACCAGGTTCTCCGACAACTTCATAGAACTCTGTTTGTCGCAATATATACAAGTAGCATCCAACTGGAGGTCAAATAAATCAAACATTAGCTTCCTTACCCATACTGCCTCACAAATAGCTAAAGAAGCTGCAACATACTCTGCTTCAGCTGTACTCAGTGCCACATAGGACTGCTTCTTGCTAAACCAAGAGATCACACCTGATCCCATACTAAAGAAACACCCTGAAGTGCTCTTCCTATCGATGGCACTGCCTGCCCAATCTGAATCAACATAACCTTCCAGGTTAATCTTTTGATTCACCTCATACTTGAGCCCATAATCAACTGTACCCTTTAGGTACCTTAGAATATTATTTGCAGCAATCAAGTGAACATTTCATGGATTTATCAGGAACTGGCTCAAGGTGTTCACAACAAAGCAAATATCTGGTCTCGTGTTCGTCAGGTACATCCAGGACCCAACCATCTAATGATACATCATAGCATCAACCTCTTTTGATGAAGCATCACTCAATAGCTTTAGGTTCGATGCCATAGGTGTGGTTGTGTATTTGCAATCCATCATCCCAAACCTCTTCAGGACCTCTACTGCATACTTCCCTTGTCCTAGGAAGATTCCATCCGCATTCTGCCATACCTCCATGCCTAGAAAATATTGCATCATACCCAAGTCCTTCATTTCAAACTCAGAAGCAAGCTTTCTCTTCGTATCAACAATCAACCCATCCATACCTGTTACAAACAGATCATCTACATATAGTAGGAGTATCACTGGGTTACCTTCTTCAACCTTGTAGTAAAGATTGGAATCTTCTTTACTTTTGGTAAATCCCAAACTGGATATAAAGCCATTAATTCTTTCGTACCATGTCCTGGATGCCTATTTCAAACCGTGTAGGGATTTCTTCAATTTACACACATGAGTCTCCCTTTCATGTGTCTCAAAATCGAGTGGCTTCTCCACATACACTTCCTCTTCTACTACACCATTCAAGAAGGCAGTCTTGACATCCATCTAGTGTATCTTCCATTTCATCACTACAACCAAAGAAAGTACTGATCTGATGGAAGTGTATCTGGATACAAGTGCAAAGATTTATTCATAATCTATTCCTTCTTTCTAGGAGAAGCCACAAGCCACAAATCTTGCTTTATATTTTTCTATGCTGTTGTCTGCAGCATGCTTAATCTTGTAGATCCATTTGGAAGTTACAATAGACTTCCCTTTTGGTCTTGGGACAACATCCCAAACATCATTCTTCATGATTGATTGATATTCCTCGATCCTAGCATTCTTCCTTTATTTATTCTCTACCACTTCTTCATAGTTGGAAGGTTCTTTATCCATAATGTCACATAGTGGGTCTACATAACCGGAACATGACCTAGTTCTTTTCCTTTCTCTGTGATTTTCTTCTAGAGCCCCATATCTTTCTGCACCTGGGATAGCTTCTCGTACCCATGTAGGTTTCCTCTTGTGAGGATTCTTCTCCTGAGGTGGATTTACAGGTTCTTGAGGTTCTTCTATTTCTTGATCTTATTCTTTATTTTCTTCGTTCATGGTTGTATCATGAATTCTGGGTGCTTCTGTTTGTTTAGGTTCTTCAGCAGGTCTCTTTCTAGATTTGTTGTAAGCTAGGTCTTCGTCAAATGTTACATCCCTGCTGATTTCAATCTTCTTGAATCTTGGGAAGAATATTATGTAAGCCTTTGAGCTTTGAGAGTCTCCCACAAATATACCCTTATTTCCTGAAGGATCTAACTTTTTCCTCTTTTCTTTCAGAATGTGTATGTAAACTGGACAACTGAATATTTTGAGATGGATGACTTCTGGTTTCTTTCCAAAAAAGACTTCTTCAGGTGTCTTGTTCTCGAGTACTCTGTGTGGAGTATGGTTCTACACATACACCGCTATTTTGGCAGCTTCTGCCCATATCCATGGGAAGATCTTGATCATGAAGCATAGCCCTAGCAGCTTCCATGATAATTCTATTCTTCCTTTCTGCAACCCTATTCTATTGTGGATTATATGGAGTAGTTAAATCCCTCTTAATCCCTGAATCTTTTCATAATGCTTTGAATTCATTTGATGTGAATTCTCCACCATTATCTGATCGAAAGGTTTTGATCTTCTTTTCTGTGTGGTTCTCGATCAAGGATTTGAATTCCTTGAACTTGCTAAATACCTCATATTTTTTCTTCATGATGTATATCCATTTCTTCCTAGAAAAGTCATCAATAAAAGAAACATAGTATGCATACCTGCTTGATGAACTTGATGACATTGGACCACATACATTGGAGTGAACGATTTCCAAGATTCCTTTTCCCTTGCTATTGCTACTTGGAAATGTCTTCTTACGTTCTTTCCTTTTGCACATCCTTTACAGAATCCATCATGTTTTTCCTAAATTTCTGGAAGACCTTCAATAGCTTTGCTTGCAAGTGGTAGTGCTATGTAATGCACATGTGCAAGATTTCTATGCCAAAGTTCATTTCTCTCTACTGTGTCATGGACCAAGGCTTGTTCTGGATGGCCCTTCAATTTGTATAGACCTCCCTCATGTTCCCCAATCACTACTGCATCATTAATAGTATTTCCCTTTGGCCACATTATAGCTTGGCCATCTACAAATGCAACCCTCATGCCTTTCGCATCTAATGCAAGTATGGAGAGGAGGTTTTTCTTTAGTCCTGGTACAAACAATACATCTTGTATCTTCATAGAATTTCTAGAGTCTAGCTTATAGGAGGATTCCCCACTACCTTTTATTGGATATTGGTAGTCATCCCCAAGTTTCACCTTGTGAGGTGACTCATGTTTAGATAGTTTCACAAAGGATTCTTTGAATCCTATCATATGTTTGGAAGCACCACTGTCTATAAGCCAATCATTGCTTCTATATGTGATAGTTCCCATGAGGGCGGAAATCAAGACATATTCTTCATCACTTTCTTGCTTGATTCTCTTTGTGGAAGGCTCATCATCTTCTATAGCATGAGCATGATTTCTTCTCTTGTTTCTAGGATAGTCTTTGGCAAAGTGTCCTCTTTCATCACATGTATAGCATCTGAAATTAGATAAATATTTTCTAGTGTTATCTTTCTGGTGGAAGTTCTTACCTCTGGAGTGATGAGAGCTTGATCTTCACTTCTCATCTTTTCTTCTCGATTTGCTATCTGAGCTTATTCTTGAGAGCATTCTTCCCATAGTCTGCTGAACTTGACTAGCTTCTTTCTGGCACAGATCTCTTGAATGAAAGAGTCCCATGTCCTAGGGAGACCATTCAAGGTGGTCATCACAATATCTGCATTCTCCACTTCTTCATCCACTGCTTCAAGTTTTTCTTTGATCTGAGAGACTCTTGTAAAGTAAGACTGGATGGTTCCCACATTCTGTATCTTTACATTCTTCAATTGGTTTCTCAGAGTCATCTTCCAATTTATGTTCTTCCCTTTAAACAATTTGGTCAGGGAATCAAACATAGCTTTAGGTGTCTTTAGGGAGGACGCTTGTGGTATGAGGTGATCCTTGATTGAATAAAAAATAATCCTCTTAGCCATGAACAAATTCTTCTTGCGTAAGGATTTAGCCTCATCTCCCTCTGGAAATGGAAACTCTTTCGCGATGTAAGAGTCCAACTCATTTTCTTCTAGGACCAGGAAGATACTATACTTCTAGGCTCGAAAGTTATCAGCTCCTGCAAGCTTTTCATCAATATTGGTATGATGAGACATATTAATAGAGAACCTCAAATGGAAATTCAAAATATTTAGATCTTACCAAGTTGAGATGTCGGATCTAGATCTGGAGCTGAATTTCTGCAGAGCTGGTTCAAGAGCAGATTAGGGTTGACTTTCCCGGAGTTCTATCCAACCAAAATCTTTGATTTTGATCTCTAAACTTTGATTTTGAGGAGGATATAAATCCAGGCCTGGGCTCACTCAAAAATTCCACTTCCATGGAAATCCCTAATTTTTGATAGCAGTGTCAGGTCAAAAACAGAAAAATGCTCAGAATCAGATTCTGCTTCGATAGAAAGATGCGCCCTGGAGAGGAGAGTCAAACCAACCTTCTTTTTCTGAAAATATGTGGATAGAGATCTAAAAAGTAGGAAGCCCTAGTTTCCATAGATGCACAATGTCTTCTTCTTAGGTTAGCTCTGATACCATGTTAGATTTTTATCATTTAAGCTAGCATTATGTTAGGATCTTTAACTGAGAGAATAACAAGCACAACAGTCAAACATAAGAGACAATGAACACAATGTTTTTCCTTGGGGAAACCATAAAGGAGAAAACCCTGCAAATTCCTCAAAGATAGAATCAGCACCAAAAGAAAAACCCCAAAATAGTAGATGATCTCCCGATAGCAGTAGTCTCTCTCTCTCTCTTGTCCCAACAACTTATTCTCTCTCAGTTAGGTGCTACAAATGAGTGTGAGTGAATGTGTGATAAATAGAGAGGCTCACTCTCTATTTATACTAATTCCTGACTTGAAAATAACTCACTAGGGCCAACTTCTCTAGGAGAGTCCAATAACCCTAGGGACCCACAACTGCGAGGACTTTAACCTTTGATCAATAGGAGGGTTACCCACAATGAATTGACATGACTTGTTTACATGATTGAATCTCTCAATAGGCACATCAAAGCATGACTCCAATACATTACAGACACTTCTTGGAATAAACATCGGGGTACAATACATAATATATATAGGTGAATACATTCCAAATTTACAAATACATCAACATATCTCGACCTTCACACGGTCCTTGTATCATGGGTTCAGTCGATACAGACTCTGTCACATAGGTTTGGAATCTGGTTTCAACAAAATTTTCATTTCCCCTAGGTCTCCTAAAATCCCTTCATCTCTAAAAACCATGTCAGAAAAAGGTCCTGGAATTCATGTAGCAGGTCTGTGATCTTGGCCATGGTTTCCTCGTCCCAGTAGTCCCTGAAATTGGAAAATTTTGGGTTCTCTACTGACCCAATGTTGACTTTCCAGATCCTTAGTGGCTGACTCATCAAGTCCATTGGTATGTCTGGGGCTGCCCCATCGTGACTTCCTTCAGAGTCTAGAATATTAACATTCTACAACTCATCATCATCTTCAGGTTCTTTGGACAAGTTGTAGCATGTCATCATGGATTGGATGGAGTAGTGCGCATGTGGATTAACCTGGGTATGCGACAGGGATGACCTTTAGTACTACATCGTGGATGATTTGCAAAGAAATACATACCTTTGGGTTGGCATCCTAGAAACTAAATTTCCACACAAAGAAAACAGACAACTCCTCCCAAGTGGTGATATTTCTATGCAACTTTGCTGCTACATACTAGGATCTAGACATCTCTTCCAGAGTGTGAACGAAAGCGTGGACCCATTCATCCTTGGGTCATGATCCATAAAGTATGACACTCAATCAAATGACTGGTGGGATCATTCCATTCATCATATCTCCCAGCATGATAGACCTCTGAATCACCAAAGCACACCATCATCAATCTTTGGCACTGTTCCCAGTCATGGATCATCTGTTTGTGTGTCACCCACCATCGAGCCGGAGTAGCCTTCAGTGCTACATTGAGGGATAGTATCCTTTGTGGTTTAAAAAATTTCTCTTCAAATTATTGAAAGAACTTTGATAGTCCTTCATAAATGGGAAACTCGACAGTCTCATTTGCAACACGTCGGAGAGACTGTGTAATCAACCCGCATTTCTTGAATGATAATTCATGCAACCTATTCTGCCAATTTCCAGAGCATCATCAGAGTTAGAGGACGTAGAACTGGTGCTATGCCATCCAAGTTATCCATCAATGGTAGGATGGATGTAGTCTTTAGAGAAGTTATAAGCATGATTCCAACTTCTACCGACTTCATCCTTCATAGGTTCAATATACCGATGCCCCTCCTGACAGTCCATAGGAGCAATGACCCTGACATCCTAGTTTTCAAATGTCATAACTCATTTTTTGAAGTCGATAACCACCATTCTATAATTAGACCATCCAATCCCTAGTAGTGTGGGATAGGAACCACTATCTTTGACTACTTCTATCACATCAAAGTCAGGATGCATTTTCATACCTTCAATGTCGACAACCAAGTTTGAGACGCGACCAATGGGATAAACCTTCACCTAATTTGATAGTCGTAGCTGTACCGACGACCATCCCAATGCTAGATTTCCCATCAATTGCTAGGTTTGCTTGGTCAGAATGTTTACATTTGATCCAAGATCCAGAATGACCGATTCAACCTCATAATCTCTGATCTGGATATTCATCCTCATCTCCTTTCCTATCTTCCTCTTTTGGAAAGAATTCATAGCAAAATCCTTCACTGCCTTATCCGGGTGGTACAATAACGTATCAAGCTCGACAAGGGCGTTAGGGTCCCTTGCCAATGATAGAAAACTCTCAAATAAATGTCGCAAGGTACCATGCTGTCATGATGGTCCTGCCTCTATAGATGGATCAAAAGCGAATTGCATGTCAATAATTGGTAACTTACCCATATTTCTCTCGATTGCATGCTTTGTCCCAAAGAAGGTGTCTTTCTCTGTCGCAATGTCAAATGCCACCTTTTTCTTGCCAATAAGTCAAACTTGCTGCGACGTTCCATCATCTCTAGTTTTCACATCAGCACGAGTGACGATCCCAACGTCGACAGCCTTCATTTGCGGTTTGGCCTGAATTGTTGTAACTGTCGGTCCTTGATTCAAGTTCAATGGTGGGTTCTGATTCAATGGATGATTCATCGGCTTGTTCTGAGTCTGAGGCAGGTTTTGAGTCTGAGTTTTTGGTGGGATCTGGTTCTACAATATCAGTTGGTTCTATACTTGGAACACAGGCTGATTCTAATTCTACACATTTTGCAATTGAGGAATGTTTCCAGCCTTCCATTTTGCAATCAAATAAGGGTATTTTTCAACATTATTATTTCCGACCACTTAGTATGTACACTGTGCATGAGGGAACTCCCTCTGATAGTTCCTGAATACTCCACAGGTATAACAATGGACTGATTCGTGACCTCGTCCTCCTCCTCAATTGAAGCCTCCTCCTCAGCCTCTAAATCCTTCGCGAAATCCTCCTCGGACTCCTCCTTGCTGAAACTATGGTTGAGACATCTGCTATTGCGGTGGGTTTGGTTGCTGTTGGACATAGTGCATAGCTTGAACATATTGTGGCTGAGACTAAATGAGTGGCACCTAATTATATTAAGGTCATGGTGCATATTGTGGTTGTGCTACAATCTGTAGCTGAGGTGAAAACTGTGGCTGTGCTATAAAGTGTTGTTGCAGTTGCGCGGGGATAAAATGCATCTGGGGTGGTGGTGTATACTGCACATGTATTGCTGGTTGTACCACTTGTGGCTACGCTAGAATTTCCCGAGGTCCTCACCTTTCACAAAATATGAATCATATGTCCTTTCCTGGAGTAAATAATAAGCTCGACAATTTTTATCATCATTTCCTACTAACTAAAAAAATGTACAGTACAGATTTTTTGCCTTGGTAACCATCTTCTACATGTAATCACAGTTCTCATGTCGATTCCCATAGACCTGACATATGCGACACCATGTTATCCCATCACAGCTCAACAGCTTCAAGGCTCCTGATAGCAAATAATTCTGGAACATTGGACATGTGTCCTTGGTATGTATGTCTACATGGAAACAGGTGCACCAAAGATCATCACGATCTTCCTTGGCCTTTTTGATATATTTTAGTTGAAGCATTAGATTGGCTAACTATGCTTGAATCTGGTTCATTTCGACCGCGGTTTCTCCTACTGACGATGCCTCCAATTTCATCCCAGTCTCTATATCCTCACTCTATGTCGCAATCTTTTGCCACATTAGTGGTTGTCTGATATGCGAGACAAGCATGGTGATGAACCACTCCTTGTAATCAACATCACTCATCTAAAAACTGACCCGAGCCATCAATGTCTTAAACCGCTGATCAAAATCCCAAATCGTCTCATTGGAGAACTATTTGATCTCTTTTAATTCAGTAATGTACTGAGCCTCAGACTTCGTCTTCTTGAATTATTCAAATAACTCGGTTTGGATCTCATCCAATGTTTTTGCGGTGCCTCCTTGAGGAACCCGCATGAATCTCATGAACCATTCCAGCACATGGCTCCTAAGAGTAGTTGCCAGCTGGATTTTCTTGACATCATCATTTACGGTCTGTCGAGCGGTCTAGATCACTTCACACAAGAACCAGTATTGCTCTGGGTTGTTAGTGTCATTTCCATGAAATATTGGTAGCTTCATTTAGTCGCCCGCCATTCTGGGTCGTCTTTCTCCTGCTGGTGCTTTATTGCTATACTATTGCTGACACGTTGGGAAAGTTGACAAAGAATGTGCGTTTATTCCTTATGGTGAAGTAGTGCATGGAGGTGTGGGAATGTAACTGCTAGGGTTTGATCCTATCATCCTTCTTGGTGTAACCTAGGCCTAGTTTTCCTCATCATCACAAAAAGTTCGCTTCATCCCGTGTGATTGTTCCTCATGGCATCGCACTTTGATCGCAGCAAGACCTTCTCCCGTCCTCTACCTCTTCTCTCAAAACCTTGCTCCTCCCCTTGTACAACCATTTGTTTCCTCGACGACCTTCACATTCTCACTAGAAATCATGCCCATCTACCCCTTACATTTCCATGCATCTCCCCCCTTTCGTCGCAGTGCCTACATCCTCCGCACACCAGAGTTCCACTAGTCTTTGTCCAACTTCAGAAAACCTTTTTCACATACTAGCTGCTTAATTGATAGCTGGAGCAACAACAAGAATCTTCCTCATGGTCCACTGAAGAACTCCCGTTCTGCTTCGCTAAATGACTTATTGGTGTCGACTACAAACTCAGTAATGTAGCCTTACAGGATATTCTCTAACCATGCTTCAACAGCCCACGATGCCTTATTATCTATTTCTTGTAATTCCTGGATCAGCTCCGGGGTCCAGGATGTCGGCTCTCCTCCTTGGAATTTTGTTTTCTTAGAAGTGAACTTTTCCAGCCACTCATGCAAGAGGATAAGAAAATCACAAGAGAACCATTGTGGATATATCTATCCAACAAATGGCCCTTCAACAGCTTTAGATTGTGATTTTCATCTTCAACAAATTCTCGCAACTTTAGATCAAACCACCCCTCGATCTCCAGTCGAGTCGGATGCCAAAACATATCCTCCTTTAAATCACAACTCAGGTCTCGGCAACGAAACCATTTGTTCGTGAAACCCACCAACAAATCCTCATTGACAGGGGTTCTCACTCTGTCGACACCCAACTAGTGCAATCTCCTTGAGCACCGGCCTAGACAGGTTTTACCCTACCCAGCAAAATTCACGGAGTAGACGAAGTCTCACCCGAGATGTTCAAGGGAGAGCTGTAGGAACCGAGTTTCCAGTAGTGAGGATGGAGGATATGGGGATCCAACGGGGAGACAACATAACTATGGATCCAGAACTATGCAGTCGACATTAACTCATTTCCACAACTACAGAGTGCATCATACATTTGTCACAGTATCGCTAGTGCAGCAACATCATCTATAAAACATCTCAACTCATAATGCAACATAAATGTAAAAGACTTAAAACAAATCGCATCAACATCAATGTAGCAGAAACGGAATATACCATGGCGACATTATAACAGATTGCAGCATCATAACAGATGAGATCGCAGCAGGAAGATAATAATTGTGCAACAAATATCATATCATATTAATCTTGCGCAAAGGATCCAAAACACACAATTCTTCTCCAAAACAGGAGGCTGAATACATCAGAAAAAACCCAGATAGATCACAGATACAACAGGAAATTCTCCAAAACCATAAACTGATTGCACTAGACCTCATGCGACAATCATGCTTCATACAATACCAATCCTCAGATCATTAGATGCCAATTTAATTGCAAAACTAGATCTATATATAGGCTTGCGCCTTTACATTGAAGGTCCACTTCTAACTAACTTATAACCACTAATGACCTATTGTGACAAAACTTGGTCAAATAATATATAAAATATTCAAAACAACTATTCTTCCACCCTTCATGCTGGTTTGGACTTGAGCGATACTGGTTGAGCTTGCACAGCTGCCGCGATGCTACGCAACTCACTTACCAAAACCCTTGAAAACATTCTCTTACCTCATTTTCCTTTTCAATGGGAATATTCCTTCTAGTTTTTCTTACTCTGTTACGTGATTTTCCCATATCCAAAAGTTTCTTTATCAAAACTATGAGGTCTACCCCTGCATAAGAAGCACTAAATAAAGTATTAGTTCCATTATACAAGAAGCATGACACGTTCCAACATAATTAATTAAATTACAGATATGATAGTATGGTAGTTATTGGCATTGATACAAAAACTTTGATTAAAGGTTTCTCTTTATGTTCGAACTAAAGTTTTGTTTCTATACTCTATTTGAGTCAAGTAAAGAGAGTCAATTTTGTAGGTGTTACAGCTATAGGATTATGACTTCCTTTGTGTTTAAAAAGTAGTGTAAGTCACAATAATATGCGTGAAATATGCTTCGTTTCCAACACCTTTAGACAAGATGACATTACATGTAATATGCCACATTAGTTGTGAGGGAAGACACAAGTTGGTGTTTGGATGTCTTGGGAATAAATTGAATAAATTACACTCATTAAGTTACACTAACTAAAGAGAACAAATTGACTAATTACATAATGAGGAGGTTGAAAATCCCCCGAAGGAAGGAGACATCATTGAGGTAGAGGCATCCCTGTCAAGCTCAAAGGCATGTTATGATAAATGTAGCAATAAGAGGAGAGCATGGAAAAGTTGGTGAACTATTCAATATGGACCCTCTCCCATGATTGCTTTGAAGGTTTTTATACAAATTGAAGAGTCTCAAGAGAGAACCTCATCTATGCCATCCTTGTGGGAAATCAAAATATATTCGTGCAAATCATTATTGGTCTACATTTCATACTTAATCTTGTATAAAGAATATGGAACTTGGTGAACTATTCAATATGGACCCTCTCCCATGATTGATTCAATGGGTTTTTTTCAAATTGAAGAGTCTCAAGAGATAACTTCATCTATGCCATCATTGTTTGAAATCAAAATATATTCATGTGCAAATCATTATTAGTTAACATTGCATACTTCATCTTGTATGGAGAATATGAGACTTGTTTAGATGTGAAGTTGGGAATTCTTCTTGTGAAATTAATTGTTTTCTATGAGAGAGATATTGTTGTAGGAATATGATAAAACATAAATCAATGAAATGATCTGAAAGCTTGTGAATGAAAGCAATTACTTACAATTCACCATACCTATTCAAAATGATCTCTTCTTGCAATGAAAACTTGTAGTTTGAATGTATCCACTAACTTCCAAGACCACTGAAGATATTTGTTAGATTCCAAGAGTAATATTCTATCCAATAGATCAAAGAGTGTCAAATTGATGATTGATTGTGATCCAAATTGCAAAGTTCAAGAGCACAAAATGCATGAACAATGGTAGAAAACTCATGAAAATTGGTACCAACCCTGGGAATCCAGATCTCTATTTTTTTTAACTAGCAACAGGTGCACGCACATGTGTTTATGATCACTCACACATGTATAGGAGCGTGCACATGTGCATAAGAGCGTGCTCATGTTTCCACGAGTATGCATATAAACATGTGTGCACAATGCTGCCTAACATTCTTCAACAATGTCTTAGTATTCACAAATCTATGAGTATTTTTACACTATAGTCTTCACCACTACTTTCTTGGGTACCATTATGAGGCCTTAGGCTCCTTACCTATGGCTAGTGGAGGGTAAGGGAGGCCTCCAACACTGACCAAGGATGGGTGTCAAGGTTTAACAAAGGATTAGTGTCAACCATGGTCAATAACACATGGCCTCAAGCCCTAGCGAGACAATAGCGACAATGGTGACCAAGGTCATGATAGTAGAAACAGTGGTGACCATGGTCAATAACACATGGTAAATAAAACCATTGTCAATAACACATGACCTCAAGCCCTTGGTCAATAACAAATAGATGGCATGCTAGTAGCCTTCTGAAATTTATATTGTTACTAAAAACCATACATTGGATTCACTGACCCTGTACATGGCCATTTGAGGTACAACATGTTCGATCATTA
>LPNX010464807.1:172334-307334 GCA_001517045.1 Pseudotsuga menziesii | reverse complement strand
ATTGTCATTGTCATCATCCTCATTGTCATCATCATCGTCATCATCATCATCATCAGTATCATCATTGTCATTGTCATCATCATCATGTTCATCATCATCATCATGGTCATCATGGTCATCATCATCATAATCATCATCATCATCATCATCATCATCATAATCATCGTCATCATAGTCATAGTCATCGTGATCATTATCATCATCATCATCCTCATCCTCATCATCACCATCATTTTTCATCACCATCGTCATCCTCATCATCATCATCCTCATCATCTTCATCCTCATCATCATCATAGTCATCATCCTCATCATCGTCATTGTCATCCTCCTCCTCCTCCTCCTCCTCCTCCTCATCATCATTGTTCATCATCATCGTCATGCTCATCATCATCATTCCATTGAAAATGGTAGAAAATGAAATCAAAACAAAGTTTCAACTAAACATATCCATGCACATGTGTTTAACGCGTATGCACTCAAAAGCATGATCGTGCTTTTAATGTCTGTGCGTTACTTTTTCAACTACGTGCACATGTGCTTATCGTACATACGTGCTGCTTTAAATTTAGAATTCTGGCGGGCACCTTTTTTTCATCCTATGTGTTGGATGACTTGGTTTCGTTGGTTTTAGGTTCGGCTTGCCAAACCAAGTGGTTTGGACTGTCTTATGACATAAAACATGTTTTGTACCACTTCTCCTATTTCGTGCATGATTTTGCATATGCCACGCTTGTCCATTGCTAGTGAAAATTCACACACTTGTGTAACTCTGTATGTAGATTCTGAATATGTAATTTTTATTTAAATATATTATCTTTGTCTATTTTTTATTTAGTTTTAAATGGACTAACGTGAATCTAACACAAAATGTAGGCTATTTGCTTCAGCTATAACTTTTGATTGGCTCACCTATTTAAAAAATGGAAAAGAACCCTTAAATAAGACACAAACACCTACATCCTAAACAAAAAAATATTGTTCATTGACTATGTTAAGACTAAGACGTCATGGATCAATGCTCGACCTTGTCATTTTAGGGCGTCATTGACTTTCTTAATTCAAAAAATATATATAACATAAATAAATATGGAAAAATAATGCTGTACTAGACACACCTGTTATCTACAACTCTATATTTTTTTTTTTCACAAAATTCCACCATTTGCATTCCAAACGTGTGGACCAATGCAAACATATTCATTATTTTTTGGGAAAAAAATAACATACCAACCTTAGAAGAATCTTGTTTTTTGGGATTTATACTTAGTTTCCATGAATAAAAGTTATATATTGCGGAAGGTAATTTGATTGTCCACGTTTCATATTGTTACGCCATATTACAAAAAGTTGTGCAGGTACCTCTAATATTTCTTTTTGATGTTCAGATTTTTATTTTTCTAGAATTCCATTGCAACGAACACATCATAAGTGACCAGCATTAACTTGCACCAACCCTTTTACTTTTCTATATTTATATTTATATTTATGTTGATTATTTATAATTATGGTGAAAGTTTATGAGAAATTCAACAAATGAAAATATTGACTTTAGGGATGATTTTAAGGAACCATACTCATTTAAAAGTGTATAAATGTTGGCGAATCTTACCAATACTTAAAATGCCAACTATAAAATGTTTGGCGATATTTTTCAAAAAATATTTTAATTTCCATGGATTTTATATCGTTTATATAACAATTTGGCAATTTTTAGGGTGAAAAAAGTTTACCTCATCAAAATTGGGCGAAACAGGGCTTCAAATAATGCAAAATGATGAATCTTTTTTTGGAGAAAAACCCCTAAAAATAACCCATGGGCTAAATTTCTCCCCTAAAATTATCCATGATTGATTTTCATTCTTATAAGCATCCATAATAATTAATGATTTATAATATAAAAAACTATAATAAGATTTACGAGATATCAATTTTTATTGTTTTAAGAATTGATGATATCTACTAGTCAATTAACCAAGAAAATATTTATAACAGAAAATAAAAATGAAATATGCAAAAAATACTTTCCAAATAGAAAAATTTAATTAATGGAAATATCATTTAGTTATTTTATAGGCTTAGGAGTAGTGTCTCATGATTGATAGTTAATAAAGAAAATAATTGTAATATAGAAAATAAAAATGAAATGTGTAAAATATACTTTTCAATGGGATAACTTTAATTAATGTAAATACCATTTATATATATGTTACATATTTATGATAAGAGTATTTTCAAAGGAGTTGTTTAAATAGGGATGATTTTGATTTTCATGTCTATTTTTTTTGGAATCCGGTGAATTTAATCTACAAAATATGTAATTTTTGTTGTTTGTGGCACAAGTTTAAGCACAAAGAATTTGTGTGATGGGAAAATCTAGAGCACCCACACTATGTAAGATCTGGTAGTGTTTTGTGGGTTTTAAAAATTATGTGAAGATTCATAGCCAGAAACGGGTATAAACTAGCCAAAAAAGCGGAAATTTAGACAACTCAATTTTCAAATAGTTGCATTTGAGGCTTTGTTTATGGGTCCTGACTTATAACTAGCTTAAATCAATCTTAAAAAGATATCTACCAAGTATGGAGAGAGATCAAACGACTAAAAGTGTAAACCCCTTTTTAAAGTGTAAAAGTTGAGGAATCCTTTTAATTTATCTACTTTGTAGTGTAATTTTAAATATATATATATCATTTTAAATGCTTCATCTTACAAACAACTTTTTTATAATATTTTATTATTTTTTAAAATGACATGTGTCAACTCTGAGATGAACACACAAAAAGTTACACATATTCCCCTATAGAATGAGCATCTTCAACTCAACTACATAAAAGTCTTTCTTCATATTCAATTAATACAATTTCAAATACTATAATTGAGAGCTCTATTATTAGAATACCACACATTTCAATTGTATCTCTTTTACTTTTCTATTTTCATGTTGATTATTTATTATTATGATACATGTTGGTTTGTGTGAAGTTTAACAATAAAATTCATTAAAAAATAAACTTTTATTGTTGCAAGGATGGAGAATCACTAATTTTCTAATTAACAACGAAAATAATTGTGATAGAAAATAAGGAAAAAATGTAAAAAATACTTTGAAAGAAACAAATTTAATTAAAGAAATATTATTTAGTTATAAGTTATGGACTTATTGGCATATACCAAATAACACCCTTTCATTTCTTCAAAATGACTGAGAACCCTACTGTTTACTGTTTAATAAGTATAACTGATCATCCAATATGCGAGCTATTTCCTTTTTGAAGTTGCAAGTGAATTTTACATTTAGATGTAATTTTCTTATTTTGTTTGCATTTATAATTTGATTTGCAAATTCTTTTCATTAGTTTGCATTGGGTGTGAATGGTTTTCCTTCAAATGTTTTCAGTTACCTAGTTTTATATGGATACATATTTAGATAAACAATCACGTGATATTTACATGGTTATGATAAATTTTGAATGCTTTGTTTGAAATAAATGAATTCAAAGTGATTCTTATAGCCATTTTCTGGGAAATGTTGAGTTTTTGGTCTTTAACATTTTTTTATTAAAACTTTTAGGAAATATTCTAAGACGACTAAGTATGTTAATTTTTCTATTTTAAACTTATTTTTCTTTATGTTTTAGTAGAAAAGTCCGACTGCTTTGACTCTGTACAACATTATCAACTTGATAAGGGCCAAAATATAGTGAGCTATTATTTTCAAATATTTTAATGATAATGTTTTGGTCATTTGTTGACTATCATAAGTTGGTTTAATAATGTAACTAATGAGATTTGTGAATAATTATTCTTATATGTAAGTACACATTACGGAAACATAATTCAACTTAATTCTATGTTCAAATTCATTATTTAGTGGTGACATGTTCAACTTAATTCCATGTTCAAATTCATTATTCAGTGGTGACATGTTGCAAATTTATACATTTTTGTCAAATTGGTCCAACAAGATTTTAATGCAGAGTCATAAAAACATGATAGTCTTTTATGGATAGGGGATATTATGATTTATTTAATCATAAACCCTTATTTTTATTCAAAGTTTAATATTGACATTTATTAATAATGTCTCATGATAATGTTATGGTTGGATCAAAGTGGTCAAAGTTGCATATAGTGGTATTATACATTATGTATTTCTATGTTGCATTTTGATACATTAGCCTAAACTTGTTTCTCTCACACTTCTATCCAAAATATTGACTTATTAATGATATTGATTTTATTTCGATCTAAGGCATGTCATTAAATAAATTTATGGTTCGAATTTAGATGGCAATTTGGAATGATTATTACTTGATTTCAATTTAATTGATGTGATCAACATTGTTTTCATGATAATCATTCATACATGAAAAGCTTGTTATTAATATCATGATGTGAATTTCATATGCCTTATACCATGGTTTGAACCCTGAGTTATAAATTACGTTGGAGATATGGAGTTACCCATTACATATGGATTGTATTGGCTCCATTAAACGTCACCCAACATACACTTTGGTATGTTTAGTTAGACCACATCAATGTTAGGTGATTCCCACTTCACGTTTCCAACCCATATATGATGGTGTGTTGAATTTCATGCACTTGGTTTAATGATAAATTGGCATTGCTATTAATGAATACCTCATGTGAATTATTTGATAGTAATCTCATTCTCCCTATGAATTGTACAGGTTCCTCATTGCATTTGTTTTTTTTTTATGAATTGAGCTAATGGACCCTCTAGAACATTATTCACAATGTATTAGCTAACTCGTTCACCCTGCTCTTAACTGGATTAGGGTTTGTATTGTCCCTGCAATCTTGCCATATCATGTGTCCTTCATTTTTCTTCTGTCATTTCTCGCCTAAGTGTTTGAGTGTTTTATTTTTATTTTTGTTCCATATCCTGAGGAAACAAATGAAAAATTTGTCCATAAATTTGAGAATGTTTGCTAGTTAAATTTCATTAGAAAATTTAAGCAAGATAACCACGCTGTTACCTAGGAATTTGCTCGTTCTTTTGATGGAAAGAGGGTTATTGTTGGAGATGCTTAGCTTGAATTCAATGGGGGTTCTATTGAAGCAACTACGAAGTTACCTCTTTCTGGTGAAAAGTGGTTTAAGCAATCACAACTCCCAACTGTTCCATGTAAGAAATTTTTTAATTAAACTCACATACAACATCAACAAGAGAGAGGTATGTCTCAAAGTTTGTTTAAAAAGGAATGGCATGAATTTTTTTAAATTATATGTCCATATACTACCTATGAAGGGTGATTTAGTTTGGTGTTTCGCTATCATATGCGATTGTTCATGGATTTTTGGGATTCGATTTTAATCTCCCTTATTTATTACTCATGAGTATGAATTCCATGTCTGCTCATATTCAGAAAATTGGTACCAATTCCCTACACAATATCTTCCTTTTTGGATTAACTTCAACTATGATAGAATGTAACATACTTGACCCCAACACATCATTAGGTTCTGATTAATTTCATGATTCTAACAAAGAGGATTTATTATAAGTTTAATCACAATAAGATATTGTTATTCAAAGGTTTAGGCTAACATGTCAACAAGCCAAACTAATTAAAACAATCACCCCCCACAAGGAATACGACCCTTCCAATTCAACAATTCCCCATTCTACATGTAATGCAATGTAATGACACAAAAATATATTCAGAACATAGCCTATTTACATGTTTATTGAATTTCATCACACCTATGATATGCCACCCATACCCATTTGACCAGCTATTAAATCAGATTTACATACATTCATAAAGACTCCCCTTATCATAGTATACAAATCAACATTTAAACATTCCTAGGAGAAAAAATACAACACATAAATACACTATATTTATAATACTAAATTTGAGTCATCAAATCCCCACCAAATCTGATTCAGAACGACCATATACGACCATATAGGCTTCAAAATATCAAACTCTCTAATGATCATAAATACATAAGCAGTCTAGATTCTAGTACCATAAGTAAATCAACATCATTACAACTCATTACAATAAATTTATAACACTAATGTAAATCAGAATTTACCATTTTAATAAAAACCATTAATCCCATGGAATATATAATCTGGAACAACTATACACATCCATATGGAATGTCCAAAAATCAGATCTCAACAACTATGATAAATCATACCATCTAGCATCTAATACCTATATTAACATATTCACATATGCGTTATGTGAGCTTCCAATTTAACAACATCAAACTTAGCTATTAAACATGCACATATAAATCATTATGCAATATAATATAACCAAGATATATCATCCTCCATGGGAGCATGTGCATCGATAACATAGAAAATAATAGGTCAAGAATACTTATCTTTATATATGGTGCAACTAGCATCAACAGGTCAATGTTCCTCCCAACCTTAGACATTGTTAAGCCAATACTACTTTAGTAGGTCATCCTTGAGCTGAGATCTTGGAATCACATGCTAAGGAACTCTCTCAAATTCAATATCTAAGGATAAAACTCATGCCCAAAACCTAAGAGACACAAACACGAAAATTTATTCCACATGATTTCCCCCCTCTCTACCTACTTACTCCACCCCACTACCAAGTGAAATGGTAATCCCTTCACATTCTAGGTCCCTCAGGACATCACCATTCACCATCACGATTTATGTGCAGGTCCAAAACAAAGAGAATTAGTGGAAACAAACGAATTATACCACACCCATGATTAGCTAAAATATTAGTTTGAGAAGCCACAACCCAATCCCTCACCACCTACTTACCAGTCCACCCCACTACCCATTGCAATGGTAATCCATTCACCTCCTATGTCCATCAAGACATCACCATTCACCATTAGGATTTATGTGCAGGTCTAGGATAGAGGCAAGCAGTGGCCATCGATGAACTACACTAGAGTTGATCTCGCTTACTCCAAACATGACCAATATCCTAATGCTCCAAGCACACAGTTCACACACATAGTAGAGCATACATGGGTTCCTAGGATCACAGGATTACCCATCTCTTAGCACGAGGGATTCACCTTGTTGAGAAATATAATTTTATCACGTTCATTCATAAAGCGAGGTTTATAATTGTTAAAAATAAGGTCAATATATTGTAGGTATTAAGGGGTGGGGAATAAGGTATGGAGGGTTTATAGGTATTGGATGGGGAGGGTCATAATATCACTGATTTGATATTCAAATCAAGATACTAACTCTTCTATTATTATTAAATGATGTGTGCAATCATAGTTCTGCAGTAAATTTCACCATTAAGATGCAAGGGAAATTTTGTGGTTTGCTGACAAAGTTGTATAATATGGAAAAGGGTTAAGGAAGAGTCCAATGACACTTTTAGGATAGATAAATTATCTTCCCTAACACTTTTAAATCAGGCACCATTTAGGTTTCGAAATCATCTCCGCTGAAACCTACTTCCACGCTTTTGGGTCACACAACCGTGCAACTAGGAATTACTTTCTTATCCAATCAACTAGTCATTGGATCAAGGTTCAGAGATGTTGTAACACTATTAATAATCCTCATGTTTTTTTTATAAATTCAAGAACAATTATCGAAGGATTTGGAGCTGTTGGGAAATATGAAACGGGCACTTTTGGCCCGAGGAGACCCTACGTAAGGAAGGTTGTCCAAACAAGGTACGAACTAAATGAAAACTATGTATGAGGGTTGGGATTGGTAGTGGGGTCATTTAAATACCTACAAAAACTTTAGTAATGCATTTTGGATGCATAGAACTTCCAGAATTAAAGAAACTGTAAAACTAGCAAACTTTTACTAGTCAACTAGAAAGGGTGTGCAAAAATTAATGAAAGTGGTATGTCAACTATCAAGGGTGTGCCAAAATTAATGATAAATTGAAATATCTATCAATGAATACCTCATGTGAACTATTTTATAGTACTCTCATCATCTCTACGAATTGTACTGGTTACTCATTGCATTTGTTTTTTTATGAATTGAGCTGATGAACCCTCTAGAATATTATTCACAATGTATTAGATATTTCTTTCACCCTGTTATTACCTGGATTAGGGTTTTTATTGTCCCCAAAATCGCTCCATATCTTGTGTCCTCCATTTTTCTTTTGTCATTTCTTTCCTTAGTGTTTGAGTGTTTGATTTTTATTTCTGTTCCAAATCCTGTGGAAACCAATGAAAGATTTGTCCATAAATTTGAAAAGATTGGATAGTTAAATTTCATTAGAAAATTTAAGCAACAATAAAACTAAGCCGTTACCTAAGAATTTCCTCGCTCTTTCGATGGAAAGAGGGGTATTGTTGGAGATGTTTAGTTTCAATTCGATGGGGGTTTTATTGTAACAAATACTAAGTTACCTCTTTTTGGTGAAAAGTGGTTTAAGAAATAATGGCTACCAAGTGTTCCATGGAAGAAAATTGTTAATTAAAATCACATACGGCATAGACAATAGTAAATTTATTTCTCAAAGCTTGTTTAAAAAGGAATGACAAGAATTGTTTCAAATTATATTCCCGTCTACTTCCTATGAAGGGTGCTTTAGTTTGGTCTTTCGATATCATATACATTTGTTCATGGATTTTTGGGATTCTATTTTAATCTCTCTTATTTCTTACTCATGATTCAAGAATTCCATGTCTACTCATATTCAAAAAACTAGTATCGATTATCCACACAATATCTTCCATTTTGGATTAACTTGAATTATGATAGAATGTAACATACTCGACCCCAACACATCATTAGGGTTTGATTACTTCCATGATTATAACAAAGAGAGCTGATTATAGTTTTAATCACAACATAATATTGTTCTTCAAAGGTTTATTCTAACATGTCAACAAGCCAAAGTAATTAAAAAAATCACCCCCCACAAGGAAGACAATCCTTTCAATTCAATAATCCCCCATTCTACATGTAATGCAATGTAATGACAAATGAATATATTAGACCATAGCCTCTTTACATGTTTACTAAATGTCATCACACCTATGATATTCCACCCATACCCATTTAACCAGCTATTAAATCATATTTACATACATTCATAAAGACTCCACTTACGATCGTATACAAATAAACATTCAAACGTTCCAAGGAAAAATTACAACACAAATACACTAGATTTACAATACTAAATCTCACTCATCAAATCCCCACAATATATGACCCAAAACGACCATATATGACCATATAGGATTCCAAATATCAGACCCTCTAATGATCATAAATACATAAGCAGTCTAGATTCTAGTACCATAAGTAAATTGACATCATTACAGTTCATTACAACAAATTTATAACACTAATGTAAATCAAAATTTACCATTTTAATAAAAACCATTAATCCCATGGAATATTTGATCCAGAACAACTATACACATCCATATGGACTTTCCAAAATTAGATCCATACAACTACCATAAATCATACGATCTAGCATCTAACAACTAGATTAACATATTCAGGTACTTACCCCATGAGCTTCCAATTTAACAAAATCAAACTTAGCCATTAAACATGCACATATAAATCATTATGCAACATAATATAACCAAAATATATCAGCCTCCATGGGAGCATGTGTATCAATAACATAGAAAATAATATGTCAAGAATACTTATCTTTATATATGGTGGAACTAGAATTGACAGGTCAACATTCCTCCTATCCTTAGACATTGTTAAGCCAATACTGCTTCATTAGGTCATCCTTGAGCTGAGGTCTTGGAATCACATGCTAAGGAACTCTCTCAAATTCGATTTGAAAGGATAAAACTCATGCCCACAACCTAAGCGACAAAAAACCAAGAATTGTTTACACATGTTTTCCCCCTTCTCAACCTACTTACTACACCCCACTACCAGGTGAAATGGAAATCCCTTCACAATTTAGGTCCCTCAGGACATCACTATTCACCATCATGATTTATGTGCAAGTCCAAAATAGAGAGAATTAGTGGACACAAACGAACTATACCACACCCAATATTAGCTCAAATATCAGTTTGAGAAGCCACAACTCAATCCCTCACCACCTCATCACTACTCCACCCCACTACTAGTTGCAATGGTAATACCTTCACCTTCTATGTCCATCAAGACATCACTATTCACCGTTAGGATTTATGTGCATGTCTAGAATAGAGACAAGCGATGGCCATCAAGGAACTACACTAGAGTTGATCATGCTTACTCCAAATGTGACCAATATCCTCGTGCTCCAAGCACACCGTTGACACACATAGTAGATAATACATGGGTTCCTAGGGTCACATGTTTACCCAAATCTTAGCACAAGGGATTCAACTTGTTGATATATATCTTATCACGTTCATTCATAAAGGGGGGTTTTTAATTGTGAAAAATAAGGTCAATATATTGTAGGTATTAAGGGGCGGGGTATAAGGTAAGGGGGTTTATAGGTATTGGGGAAGGGGTATAAAAATGGTTTTCTAGTAAAAATAAGGAATATATTGTAAAAATAGGGTTTTTTTAATTATAAATATGTATTGGGAGGTGGGATCAACAAAAGGATTATTGTAAGTAATTATCAATATCTAGTGAAATTGGGGGTATTTTTAATATCCCATGAATGAAGATCTATGACACGGTTTCAATAAGTAAAGACCCTATGGTTCTTAGCAAGGATGGCTTGAAAAACTCAGCTCCCCTCAATGAATGAATGAATGTAATAGAATCATTTTGAATTCCTTAAGTCCAATTCAAATTCATTCTAAAAGACCAACTCAAGATCACCGAAGGTTTTTCTAGCCCACTAGATGAACTTTTCTAGTTCCTCAAAGAGAAACTCTAACTCACTTATACAATCTTGAATCCACTAGAAAAACCATTCCCAACCACTGGGGATAGCTAAAAATTACTAAGGCTAATTCGCAACCTCCTCAAAATCCCTCGCATGCACTAGAGACAACTCGAATTCCACCTACTAACTTGAATTTCCTTAAAAAAAATCCCATGCACTTCGAATTTATCCAAATTTACTCTAAGTGAATGAGGATAACTCGAATTAGACTCAAAACCCATTTAAATTACTAAAGACTGCTTGAATCCCCCCCAAATCACTCTAAATGACTGAAGGTATCTTGAAACCTCCCTAAATTTTCTTTGATTAATTGAAGATAACTTGGATTGGGAATATTCTTATCATGTACGATGCATGGATGCATGATTTCATGGGTGCATGGTGCATGTGCATGGATGCATGGATAGATGCAAAGAATCAATTAGGTGTAATAGGATCTCTAAATTCCAATAAAATCAAAATTAGGAAAGACATAACATCATTAAAAAGGGAAACAACTCCTATCCCCGCAAACCCCCTCACATGTGGAATCCAAGACCCCCAAGTAATTTTTTCTTTCCATGTTGAACTATAACTTAATTACAAGTAAATAATAAAATAATAATAATAATGTATATAGTCCATAGTCGAGGAACTAGTGCCACCATAAATAACAACATTACATATGTTCAGGGTTTACCATCAGATCATTACATAGAACATAGGTTCCTTCATATTGGGGATAGTTGATGTTATTTTCTTTCTAGGAGCGAGTTTTAGGAAACAACTTTGCATGTGTATGATTCTCTTGATGATATACATCATGAATCCTTCAAGGAGCATAGCTTTGACAATAACCCTGACTCTATGCTATTGGGAAATAAACAACACTCCATGCCTAATGAAAATTTGCATGAACCTTCATCTTCTATAATTGGTATGACAGGTAACTTAACTAGGTATCAGAGTACTAAGGTTGGTTATGAATTAGGGGAACAAGTCAAATGGACCGTCAAATCCTTTAAAGAAACTTACCCCCATTTTCTATGATAAATAATTATAATTAGACTAATTTCAGTTCTGATTACATTGAGATTGTTGATGAAATTATGGAACAAACTTTAGATAACATCCTGATAGTTAAAAATTTGCAAAAGGTATGTCCAACAATAGAGACTTTTAATGTTTAGAGACAACTTATGGCTCAAAACATGTCAATCTCAGGTAACAAATATGGTGTTTTGGTTAATCAACATCAAAATCATAATGATACACTTTACCACCAGGTTCTTGGTCTAATCCCTTGACATGCTTCTTGTAGGAGGATATACATTTCACTAAGGAACATAGGCTTTCTGAACCCGGTATCCTAAATTAATGTCAAGATAATCCTCAAGAAAATGAGTTTTCTTATATTTAAATTGATGCAACAATTCAAAAGGTGACTTTGTCTACTTTAGTTCCAACTCAACCAACTAATGATACAATTACTTTGAAGGACAAATTCCCATTTCATAGTATGGATATAATAAGGTAAATTTTAATAAGTCATGTAAGAGATGTTCCAATCCTAATGATATCAATGTGGCCGAAAAAGGATGGTTCATTTAATATTGATAATGGTTAGAAATAGAGCTCATACAAGTCACTCTGATGCTAGTATTAATGTTGATGAATCAGAGGAGTTAAATACAACATGTCAGGATTGTGAACAACAATCAAAATAATGAAATTTGTCTCAAAATCAAAGTGATTATGATATACCTACCTTTATGAAATGAGTCCCTTGGTTTATTGAATTTGAAATTTTTTTGTCAAAATTTAAGGATTTGTGTGATTCCCTAGCTAAATATGATAATATTTATGATAAATTACTGCCACTTAGTTGTATGAGTTGTAGGTATCTAATGTCTCATTATACAAAAAAATCATATTTATTGCTTGAACAAGTTGAAAATCTCAAAGAGAAGATTGATAAGATGAGGAAACAAACGAGAAGGTTGATCCATCGATACCAAAATGGTATTGATAATCTCAAACAGGAATTGAAAAAAACTAAAGGTCATACCATTTTTCAAACAATTGGATTCAACATTTTTGTGATCCAAAGTACTTCAAAAATTTCAGCCCCTAAGTCGTGAATTGCAAACTTTACATATTTTGGTTGATGTTTGATTAACAATTAGTTTTGGTTGAATAAATTGTTTAGGTAAATTTTCTTAAAAATTTATTTATTAAATTATTATTTTCAATTCATCTTTATTATGTAATAATTATTGTATAATTTTCAATTATGTATCTCTTTCTTTAATAACTATATTAATTTGTTGAATTGTTATTTGTTTTCAGATATTTTTGATCAATCTTTTTTGGGTCGTGTATTGCATTTTTAATTTTTTAGTATAAGTTCTGACCACTAGTGATTTGGATGTGCGACATGCTGCGATTAAGATCCAAAATTATTATCCGACTCATATTTGGGATATGATGAGCCCAATGGTTACTATCTTTATTGTAAAAATTGTAAAAGAAAAACAATGGAATTAACAAAAGCACTATGGGCAGATTGAATGCCTTCTCATTATTAGACTGAATATAAATAGGAAATACATAGTAGCAATACTAAGGGAAAATACCATGGGTGACTTAACTCACTAACTAGCCACATGTGATATTACATTATTCAACACAACCCCTTAATCTCAACTGGTAGTACATCTTCAACACTGTCTATGCCTAAGTTCTCTCTCTGATATACAAATGCAGATGTTCCCAATGGTTTGGTGAACATGTCAGCCAACTTCTCCTTAAAGACACAAAACAGTAAAGTAATTTGTCCATCATTGACTAAATCACGAATGAAATGATAGAGAGTGTCAATGTGTTTGCTTTTTCTATGAAATACATTATGTTTAGACAACTGTATTGCAGAACTATTATCATAGAAAATAGAAGTGGGATATTTTGCAGTGTGTCTCATATCCTTTAACAATATTCTTAGCCAAACTGCATGACAAGCTGCCGTGTTAGGTGCTACATATTATGCTTCTGCAGAAGACATGCTTACAATGGATTATTTATGAGATGCCCAAGAGATCATATTTATACCCAAATGGAAAGCATAACTAGATGTGCTTTTCCTATCATCAAGGCTACCTGAAAAATCATTGTCTTTGTACCCTATGAGAGTATTGTTTAGTGTATGAGTGTACTAGAGGACATATACAGGTGTGCCTGCAACATATCTCAGAATTATTTTTCCATCTTTCTAGTGAGATTCTTCGGGAGACTCCATAAATCTAGAAATAAGACTTACAACATATATCAAATCAGGTCTAGTTGCAGTCAAGTACATTAAAATGCCTACCATTTGTTTATAGAGTGTGTTGTTTATTGCTGGTTCATCATCATTCTTGGTTAACTTGGTGCCAAGAGCTATGGGGTTTTTTGCTGGTTTACATTTATCCATTCTGAATCTCTACAAAATATCAGTAGCATACTTATGCTGGTAGATATAAATACCTTTATCAGTTTGAGTAACTTCCAGGTCAAGGAAGTACTTCATCAGTCATTTCAAATTCCTTTTTCATGATTGTCATGGAATCTTCAAGCATCAAATTACTAGTGTAAATCATGTCATCAACATAAAGACATACCATCAATATTTTACCTTGCTTTATTTTGACATACAAATTGGGCCCATTGCTGCTTCTGCTAAAACCATTGTCGATGAGGTAGGAGTCAATCCTACTGTACCAAGCTCGTGGATCTTGTTTTAGAACATACAAGGCATTTTTCAGCTTATCCACTTTTTCTTCATGGCCTTTGACAGTATAACCATGTGGCTGGTCTACATAAGCTTCTTCTTCAAGAATACCATTAAGAAAGGCATATTTCACATCCATTTGATACACAGGCCATTGATTTTGTACTGCAATGGAAAGTACAGCTTTCATGGTATCCATCCTTGCTACAGGAGCAAAGGTTTCATCATAATATACACCATACTTCTGTGCATATCCTTTGGCAACCAACCTTGCCTTGTGCTTTTCCAGTTCTCCTTTTTCATTAAGTTTGGTCTTATAGACCCATTTGACTCCAATACTGGTTTTCTCTGCAGGGATATCAACAAGATCCCTAGTCTTTTTTTTCTCTATTGCATCAATTTATTCATTCATGTATATTAGCCACTATTCATCCTTCACTTCTTCATTAAAAGATGTGGGATGACAAGAGAAGAAATCATACTGAAGTTTCTCTTCAAGAATTGGAGTTTTTTCATATAACTCCCTTAGGCTTTTTTTTTTTGGTGTTGTGGTGGATTCTCCGTGGCTTCTTCTTGCTCCTGCACTTGCAATCTTGGAAGTTTGATAGGTAGATCTGGCTGATGTGAGCGTCCTTCATGTTTTATGTCTAAAGGATCAGTCCAGTATTTGTATTCAATGAACTTTACATCTCTTCTCACCACATTCTTTTTGGTGACAGGATTATACAACTTGTATGCCTTGTGTTGTTCACTATAACCAGTGAAAATGCAACGCTCACTCATCTTATCCAATTTTCTTCTGAGTTCATCAGTTATATGCGCAAATGCAACATAACCAAATATTCTGATATGTGAGGCACTAGTCTTAGTGCCACTCCATGCTTCTTCAGGAATCTTGTCTTCGACAGACACTATGGGTGACCTTTTGAGCAAGTAGATTGAGCATCCAATTGCTTCATCCCAATAATCATTTGATAGCTTCTTGTGTGATAGCATGCTACGGACCATGTTCATGATGGTCCGGTTCTTCTATTCAGCAACTCCATTCTATTGTGGAGTGTATCTGGTGGTGAAATGTCTTTGGATGCCATGTTGCTTGTAGAAGTATGAAAAACTCATGTGAATCGTATTCACCTCCACCATCTGACCTGAGCATTTTAATGAACTTTCCATACTGCTTCTCAGTGAGAACCTTGAACTCTTTGAACTTGGACAAGGGCTCTAATTTGTTCCTAAGGAAATAAATCCATGTTTTCCTGCTAAAATCATCAATAAAGGTCAGAAAGTAAAAAATTCCTCCTATGGATTGGGTTTGCATGGATCCATAGAGGTCTGTATGAACTAACTCAAGATACATTTTGGCTCGAGATGTGGAAGTTGGGAAACTATCCCTATGATGTTTACCAGTGATACAATAATCACAGGTGTTGGATTGTTCATGAATAATCGATAATCCTTTGACCATTGAATGCTTGTGGAGGAAATTGAGACTCATGAAGAGAAGATGACCGAATCCACTATGCCATAACTAGGATTCATCTTGACTGGAACTTGTATGGGATACAGGTTGTGGAAGGTTGGCACTCCTAAGACTTAGCAGAAATATTCTATTCTTGGTCATTTCAACTTTGGCTATGAGTGCCTTACTAGGAGGTTTATCATAGATAGCACAATATGTATCAAAAAATCGAATATCATACTAGTTTTGAAGTAATTGACCTATACTGATCAGATTGAAATTCAGATGCAGTACATAGAACACCTCATGATTGAACTTCTTTTCATTTTGCTTAGTAAGTACAGGAATTGTACCTTTTGGTTTTGTTGGAACCAGAAAGTCATCTCCTAGCTTGATATTCATGACAACAGAGGAATCCAAACTAGAGAATAGTGACTTGTTACCTGTCATGTGATTGTTGCAACCATTATTTAGTAGCCATATATATGAGCTGTAGTGTCTTTAGTTCCTTGATAAGACAAAAACATCACATCTGACGAGCCTTCTTCTTCTTTTTGTTAAATCTTTCATATGCTTAGCTAAGACATCAGTATTTCATTACATTTTCATAACAAAAGCATATAAACAGGATCACTGAAAGATAGAAAAGCACAACCATACAAAAGGAAAAAAAATATTTATCCTGGGAAAACCCTAAAGGGAAAAACCCAGCAAAAGCTTCCTCAATATAGATGCCCCAAAAAGATAAAAGATAAAACCAGCAAGGAGATCAAATCCTGATCCTCCTCCTTCTCCAGCTACTTCTCTTCTCCATCCGTTCACGTTAATTAACTCATCTGACATGTAGGATCGAGTTACACATGTAGGCTCAAGTAACCACACTGGGGTGATAATGACCCACCTTTACAATTAGAGGGGACTACCTCATGACTCTTATTAGTTCTTCCGATTAGAAGCATCGGGGTACAAAGATAATACAAGTGGTTCTCCCGGTAGGACCATTGGGGACCACAAAAGATACATATAGAATATTCTTCAAAGTTACAATATTTCAACACTTTTGAGACATTGGCTTTGCCATTGTTCTAGTTATTGTTTTGGTCAACTTGCTTCTTTCTACATTCTCGTTCATAGTGCCCATACTTCTTGCAGTATTTACACTAAACATTGGCCTTATTGGTCCATCTCTTTTCTCTCCCCCTCTAACCTTGAAATTTTTGATAGTGTTTTGAATGCTCTAAGTGTTCATGACTATGACTGGTTCTGTATTCTATAGTTGGACACCCTTGGCCTCTTCTTCCTCTACCTCATCCTCCTCTGCCTCGACCTTTGTTGAGGAAAGCTTGAGTGCTGAAAGCATTGGTTAGTGACTCTTCTTCTTGATTGAATCGTGCTTCATGAGATAAAAGAGATCCAGTCAACTCTTCTAGGGTGAACTTGGATAGATCTTTTTCCTCTTCTATGGCAGTCACTACCATAGAAAACTTCTTGGTGAGACATTGAAGAATATTTTGCACAACGATATTTTTTTCTAGCAGTTCACCATAGGTTTGGAATTGGGTCACAATACTTGAAACCCTAGTCATGAAATGATCCACAACTTCTGACTCTTTCATCTTCAAACTTTCAAATTGAAGGCGCAGGGTTTGCAGTCTTACCGTTTTAATGCGATTGGTTCCATTGTAGGCCAATGCAAGTAGATTCCAAGCTTGATGTGTACTGGTAGCTTCAGAGATCCGCAGGAAAATGGACTCCTCGATGTAACTTTGGATCATCCATGTGGCTGTGAGATCCCAGTCTCGGCAAGTTTCAACAATACTCTTCTGAGAATTATTCATTGCGGCCAGAGCAGTCGCATTCGGTTCTTTGAACTCCGTTTCCACCATATCCCAACATTTGTTGATCTGCAGAAATGTCTTCCTTTTTATAGAGAAAAACTCATAGTTAGTTCCGGTGAGAACGGATCTGGATATCAGCTTCAAAGAGATAGTACTAGCCATGATATATGACTAAAAAAAATATTTTTCCATAGCTTTTCTCCCTTCTTTTTTTTTTAATAAATTGGAGCACCGCTCCTTCTTCAATGGAAAAGAGCGGTGAGGGGACGTGGCGGCTAACAATTTGTTAACTTTTGGAGTTTCACTGTGCTTTCTAATTGCAACAAGAGCGGTTGTAACACTCCTACCTTCTTCACCTATAACGATGGCACCACTTTTTCACTTTGTGAAATGAGCGGTGGCCTATGTGGGTAACGCTTTTCCCGAAAGGAAAGGAAGCGGTGGCCTTCTCATTAAAAAAAATCATCACTTGGCCTTCCAGTTAAAAAAATCACCACTTGGCCTTCCCATAAAACAAATCCCTACTTTTTAGGGTTAGGGAAAAAAACAACCCAAAATCAGATATGGAAAATAAAACATGCTCGAGAGGAATGCAACTTCCAAATCTTAGTGCTTTCCACTATGTGAAAAGGCTTACCTTACCCTTGGGCCAGGGTGTAGGCTCTCATACCATGTAAAAGAAAAATAATGGAATGAAGAGAAGAACTATGGGAAGATTGAATGCCATCTCATTATTAGACTGAATATAAATAGGAAATACATAGTAGCAATACTATGGGAAAATACCATGAGTGACTTAACTCACTAACTAACCATAGGTGAGATTACATTCTTCAACAAAAAGCTAGAAATATCATGAAAAGAACATCCTGGATATTTTCTCCTGATCCGATGTTTTGCATTTAGTTGAATACTTTCACCTCTATTGTAAATAGAAGGAGATGATATTGTAATGGGGTCAATACTTATGGAATTGATGAAACTTTTATTCAATAAATGACTTCTTGATTTGGAATTGATGAAAATTTAATTCAATAAATGACTTCTTGATTTCTCTAGTCAGAATTGTTGTATGTATATGAGATTTCTTTATATGTGTTTAGGGTATTTTGCACAATAATTGTCATTGTTTTCCTGGATTTCTCTGGTTTTAAAGATTAGGATCTTGTATTTATATAGATTTGATATCTAATTGATATTGCTTCTTGTGACTTGATGTATTCATCCATTAGTAGTTCCTTTATGTTCATTCATCATTCAATAATAATGATCTAAGTGTATTTATTTTCCCTAAAAGAAGTGTTGACGTAATTAATTTAATTTCTATCAACATAATCAATCTTTAGTAATTTTATAAAATAGATGATCTCATTTCATTCTCTACATAGTGGTTTCACTTTGATTTATGGAAAAACAATCATATGCTTATCTATAAGATATAGTTAGATCAATTTTAGTAATTGTTTAATTTTAATATTAACTAAGTTTTGGAATAATTATTTGATTGTGTTCAATAATTATTTAAAATTTTGTTTTTTCTAACCCCTTTGTTATTTTATTTCATGAGATTATGAGATTATTTTGTGTATAAAATAATAACATGTTTTTATTATTTTATATTAAAATTTAGCACTTAGAAAATTTAGAAATAATTTGGACCATTGTTGGATGTACTGCGTAGAGTTGAATAAATTATCTTAATTAATTAAATTGGTTTAAATTTTAATTTTGGATGTAATCTTATCTAATGGTGTTTAATTCGAATCAATGTTTTGTTGTTTTGTTTGGATTAACTGGACTAAAGATACCGGATGCACTTTAGTTGTATCACAAATCTTCATTGCATCTACATCTAAATAGCTCGCTCGAGATTTGATCTCATAGAGATGAATCTTTTAAGATCCATGAAATAAATGTAATTGAGAAAATCGGTTCGAGTAACGGGATCTAACTAACGGATTTAATGAATTCTTCGATCGAAATAGTATAACATAATATGATCACTTTTGATAAGACTCATAGGAAACATGCATCAGAAAACCAACACATGTCTGTTCTGTATCATTTTGAAAGAATAGGATTCGTACGAATAATAACCTTCTGCTACTCCAGAAGACGTTCGTCAGACATGAGAGTTACATCTGAAGTATTATTTTGTTTGTTAAATGTTGTTTTAAGGTTATTAGTTATTAAATATTTTAGCTTATTTTTTACAGTATTATATAGATCAAATGAATTAATTTGGGATCCCTACAAACATGATGTATATTTGTATTTTATTAGGAATTTATTTATGTTTCTTTTATACATATTATCACAAATTTATTACCTAATTATTGTTTATATCTCACACTATAGGTTTTAGGTTATTTCTAGCTTTCCATAGGTAAAAAAAAATTATCGACTAACAGATCCATTAAACCCATGAGGATTGACCACTTTTAAAAAAATTAGGGTCCCCATGGAAAGAGTACTTTAGAACGAGTTACACTTAGAATTTCCCATCCATGACTAATCACAAATGTTGTCTCCATTAATTAAACTTTAAGTTTATATATTTCTATGGCTAATAATAGGTGTTATCTGCATTAATTAAAATTTAACTTTATATATTTATTTTTCAGTTTCTATCACAATTATTTTTGGTTACCATTAATGATTATATATCCTATGGTTTACATGACTTATAACTAGATGAGGGGCTTGCCTTATAATCAAGTGATACCCTTCTAAATACTATAAGTGAAAGTTGTATTATTATAGTACCATACATTCCAAGTGTATCTCTTGTACTTTTCTATTTTTATGTTTTATTTATGATTATAGTGGTTGTTATTAGATGGAAGTTCAACAATAAATTTGAAAGAAATTTCAACTTTTGATTGTTGTAAGGATTCATATAGTGTATACTAATTGATGGCCAACAAAGAAATTTTAATGAGTTGTGTAAAATATATAAAGGGAATAAGTTTAATTAATGGAAATATCATTTAGTCATGAGTTATGGACCCCATTAAAAGAGTGTTTTGAAAGAGTTGCACTTGGAGTTTCCAATTCATGACTAATAATCATATGTTATTTTCATTAATTATTTTTTTAATATTTATATATTTTTTCATTTTCTATCACAATTATTTTTTGTGTTAGCCATGAATTAGTGGATAGACTATGAGGTCAATCACTTATAACTAGATGAGCATCTTTCCTCATAGTCAAGTGATGCCCTTCTCACTACTATAATTAAGGGCTCAATTATTAGAATACCACACTTTCCAAGTTTATCTCTTTTACTTTTGTAATTTTACATTGATTGTTTAGGTTTTTTGGGAATGTTTTTTCTTGTGAGGAAGGAAGTTCTTATATTGCTGATAACTGATAATTTAATATGATACAAAATGTGGCTCATGCTTACTCTCCAAGAATGGAAACATGCTAGATGAGTGTCACTTAAAGAAAGTTTAATCTTTTGAGATACTAGTTGATAAAACCAACTTCAAACAATTTAGAGCTATTAAAAGTCTTGGAGAACAACAACATAATAATTACTCTAATTGTATTCAAACCTATTCTACCTAAGCTATAGATATATAATATCACCCTTTTAAAACAACAATTTTAGGATAACCAAAGCTGAAATAGAAAAATAAACTACATATCCTTCATAAAAATCAAGTTCTAGGAGCCTTAGGGGGTCTTCGTCTATGATGTCGGGAAATTTTGGAGTGCTTTTGGTTGTAGGATGCTTGGTATCCAGTTCAATCCTAAGTTGTGGAGTGATGATGACCAACTTTGAGTCCAAAAACTTTAGTTCCAGTTCCTCTTGCATATCTGTAATTTGCATCTCCCTATCTTTCATTGAAATGCCAGGCAATGACTTAGTGGCCTAATAGAGGTGGAGCACCCTTTCATATAGTTCCATACGAGATCTTGTGTCCCCAAAGTTTGTAATCCACTCAGATAATAATTGAAACTCCCTTCCTTCTCCCTAGGACAAGGAATTGACTTGAATTCTTTTTTATATTGCTTCGCCATATTCCATTTGATTGGAAGCATTGTATGTGTGTAATAGAAACAAGTTTCTTCCATGGCCTTGGATAATTCTTTGGAAGAACTATCTACACATTTTTTTGATTCCTTTCCCCTAATCCTACAATGTTTCCGTCATTGTATCCCTCCTGAATGATAAACTCTCAAACTATGGAGTTCCAAACTCAGGTCGAGATCCAGAGAGGAGGTCTCGAAATTTTAATTGGCCCTACCACCTTCTCTAGTAATGGTATTCGATGTGAGGTGCCATTATGGATCCTTCCACGAGATAGTAAAACAATTCATGACCATATGTATGAGCATCCTTCCTTAACATTTAAATTGTATCTCTTTTACTTTTCTATTTTTATGTTGATTATTTAGGATTATGATGAATGGTAGTTTATGTGAAGTTTAACAATAAAATTCATTGAAATGTAAACTTTGATTGTTGCAAGGATTGATAGAATGCATACTAATTTCGATGGTTAACAAATAAAATATTTGTGATATAAAATGAAAATGAAACATGTAAAAAATACTTTTCAAGGAGACAAATTTAATTAATGAAAATATTATTTTGTTATAAGCTATGGACCTATTGGCCTGTACTAAATAACACCTCTTCATTTCATAAAAATGTATGAGAACCCTATATAAACATTGTTTAATAAGTATATCTAACCATCCAATCTACCATATATTTCCTTTTTTCAAGTTGTCAGGTGAGTTTTACATTTAGATGAACCCTATATAAACATTGTTTAATAAGTATATCTAACCATCCAATCTACCATATATTTCCTTTTTCAAGTTGTCAGGTGAGTTTTACATTTAGATCTAATTTTCTTATTTTTGTTTATATTTATAAATTAGATATGCCAATTTTTTTCATTGATTTGTATAGGGTGTGAATGGTTTAATTTCAATTATTTGTCATGAGTTACTTGTTTTTATATGGATACATCTTTAGATTAACAATCATTTTGAATGCTATGTTTAAAATTGAAGAAATTCAAAGTGACTTTGATAGCCATTTACCATGGAAATGTTGAGTTTTTTGTATTTAACATTTTTTATTCAATTTTTTAGGAAATATTCTCAGGATGGATAAGTTCATTTAAATGGCACGATAAGAAAGTTAAATATTCTATTTTTAACTTATTCTTCCTTATATTTTAGTATCAAATTCCTATTGCTTTGAATTTGTACAACAATATCAACTTGATAAGGGCCAAAACAATGTGAGCTATATTATTTTCAAATCTTTTAATGGCAATGTTTTGGTCGAACATACGTTGGTTTAATGTTGTAACTAATGAGATTTGTGAATAATTATTCTTATATGCAATTACACATTGTCAAAACATAATTCAACTTAAGTTCATGATCAAATTCATTATTCAATGGTGACATGCTGCCAATTTATACATTTTTCTAAAATTGGTTCTACAAGGTTTTAATTCCGAGTCATAAAAACATGAGTCTTTTATGGAATTGGGTTATCAATATTTCTTTAATGAGAAATTTTTATTATTCTTTAGAGTTTATTATTAACCCTTATTAATAACGTATCATGGTAATAGTATTGTTGGATCAAAGTGGTCAAAGTTGCATATAGTGGTATTCTACTCTATGTATTTTTATATTGCATGTTGTTACATTAGACTAAACTCATTTATCTTGTAGTTCTATCCAAATTATCAACTTAATGATTATATTAATTTTATTCTGATTTAAGGCATGTCATTAAACAAATTTATGGTTCAAATTTAGATGACAAATTGACATTATCATGACTTGATTTTAATTTAATTGATGGGATCAACATTGTTTTCATGATAATCGTTGATATATGCAAATCTTGTGATTAACCTAGTGATGTGAGTTTATATTCCTTATACCATGGTTTGAACCCCGAGTTATAGATTATGCTGGTGAGATGGAATTACCCATTACACATGGACTATACTAGTGCCAATAAACCTCGACCAACATCCACGTTGGTAGACCACGTCAATAATAGATGACTCCCACTGCACGTTTCCAACCCATGATCTGATGGTGTGTCGAATTGCATGCAACTGGTTTAATGATAAATTGACATCGCTATTAATGAAGGCCTCATGTGAACTGGTTTATAGTACTCTCATTTGGTGAGTGATATCCACCCCACTGCAGTCTATCAGAAGGGTATACCATGTCACGACGGAGCGCCTTATATACTGGACAGACTTTCTCTCGAGAGGGGAGCCTGCCCAATGGACACCATTCCAACGGTGTCCGACTTTCTCTCGGGAGGGGAGCCTGTCCAATGGACACCATTCCAACGGTGTCCACCGTTGGAATGGTGTCCATTGGACAGGCTCCCCTCCCAAGAGAAAGTCTGTCCAGTATATAAAGATTGCCAAGTCAAGACATACATCCACCATCAACGACATTAATCAAGCATCAACACATGGAAACATATCACGACATACGTCCAGCATCAGCGACATCCATCCAAAATTAGCTACCATCCACCCCGTTCCTTGTTTTCCTCCCCTCTGTTGCGATGTCAGGAAGGTTGATATGACGACGCCCTGATATTGCCGCGTGGTGTCAGCATTTACTCCTTCCTGATTTCATCCATATCCACAGGCGTATCTCTCCAAGTAGGCACCATTACTCCATGGTCAGGGATTTGTCAAACTTAGTTGGCACGCTAACTTTGTGCCTTCCTCTCAGAAATCGAATGCTCCGAGATTTGAACAAGTCCAGTAAGATTCGTAGGTATCTCAGATTAGCCTGAAACTCTCGTATTGCTCTCCAAACCAATTTATTCTTTGCTTTTTTGTTGCGATGGATTAAAATATTGTGTTTTCATAAAAAAAAATGGTTTATTTTGTTACATTTAATGTCCAGGTGGAGTTAATACGAAAGTCATCTTCGTATACCACAGGTATCTCACATTCATTTTTCCTGAATTTGAAGGCCATCTAGGTTAGTTTTATGCCCAACTTTTAGCTAATTGTCGTCTGTGTGTTTCAGACCTCTCCATTGATAGCAGCCGAAGCCTTCCATTTTCCAAGATTTGGATTTTGCAGTTTTCCCAACAATCTGCATCCTGCTAAATTTTTGTTGGGTTCATCGGGCAAGGCTATACTTGCAAGCTTGTCCATGTAATTTCATTGTTCGTGGTTGTTTTTTTAGATTTATGTGATTTGGATCCCCTTCGAAAGAAAAAAAAAAAACATACTACACGCTGCATATATTTCCATCTAACCCTTTGTGTTTTGCAAAGTTTTACGTGGCATAATTGCTCAGTTGTGCTAATTCACAATGATATTGGGTGACCCAATTTGTGTAATTTGATCTTTGAAGGATCAAACACCCATACGGTACCGTAGTAGTTCTCAAGCAAACAAGATGCACATTCATAAACACCCATTCTAGATTCTCTGCAAACAAGAACACTAGGTTGAATACATAATGTAATATTTCTTGTTATAGATAAAATCGTAGCTCTTTTCCACGAAAAGTAATTGAACACGTGTTGGTTCTGATTTCTGGTTTCTTTTATTCATTTCTCCATCTCAGATTTCAAATTCATTGTCAACTTTTCCAAAGTATTTATTGACAGACTCTTTGTATGTATAATTTTTTATGACTCTTTGTATGTAATCTTTCTAGAGATGATTGACTCTCGGTAGACCTACTGATAATGAGTGTCTCCTCTCTCATCTTTTATTGTTTTCTCGCTCCTTTGAAGTTGGCAGGTGACCGCCTAAATTCATATCGACAACAAACTCTGAGCAAGATACAAATGGCTAGCAGAGTTCACCAAACCAATATGATGCTAACTAGTCCTCATACTATGATGCAGGAGCATCCAACTTAGATTTCATTGACTCATGAGACAACATTCCATGTAATCACTTCTAGAAGATAGGGTTCTCTGTTAGATAGATATGATTAGTTTTATTTTGTAATAAGTGGCCATTTTCCATGATTCTCCTTGAACCCTGCAAGGAATTCTTCAAGGATTGATATTTGTTGATAGAATTTACTTTTATTAGTCGTTCAGATCCAATCTATTCAGATTTGGTAGGTTTGTAGTGTGTTATAAAGTGAATTGAGGATGGGTGGATGAGTGAAGAGTGTGTGGAGCAAAGAGCACAGAGAACAAAGTGTGTGTTTATGACTAGTTGATTGAACTAAGAACATGGTTTTTATACTCTGCATAGGTTTTCTTATTTGACTTCTTCTTTTCAATAGCCAGGAGTATGATTTTTAAATTCTCTATGCGTATGAATCTGATAGTTTGAGAATTCCAAAAAGTTTGTATGTAGAATAAATTGATCATTGCACTGATCAATTTACTAGTAAAAAATATTAGAGTTAAATATCTGTATATTAGACAGGTCCACGTTCGAACTTGAATTTAGCAAATAGAAGATGTACAAGTTAAACCTAAACCAATTGGCCAGATAACTTAAGATCGTGTGGTGGAGATAGATCTTGGAGAAGATCAATGGTCGCAGTTAATTTCTGTAGAAATAGGACGTAGATCCGCAGAGTTAGATTGTGATTGCATCTCGAGACAGATCAATGCTCGAGGGTGAATCAGCGAGGATCGATAGTGCAGAAGAGTGGAGTGCTGAAACCACGGCTGAAACCAGGAAGGTGGAAAAGTGTGGAAACCCAAGTTTCAAAAGTTGACAAGCTGAGTTTTGTAACCCGAACAAAAAATGTGGAAAAGTGCGGAAACCCAGTTTCAAAAAGTTGATAAGCCAAGTTCCGCAACCCGGTAAATTGCGATAGGAGTTGTTCGGCCTGCTAAAGTTCAGAAATTGAAAAAGTTGAAATTTGTGGAGGTTCGATTTTGAAAAGTCGAGTAACTGAAACCCGAAATCCGCTAGTTTGGGGAAAGGTAAGAATTGCGTACCAAGCTTGCATAAATGGTTTTTGGAGATCGATTGGAGGAAACCAGTCTACAGAAAGAAGGTTGGACAGTTCTCCAAGTTGTTTAACAAAAAATTAAGGTATGTTAGTTTTCAGTGCTCTCGGTTTTGAGGTTTGTAAACGAACAGTTCCATCATACTGTCACTCCAAATTAGGGACAAAGAAAAAAAGTTAATAGTAAATCATTTTTATTAAAAACATTATTTATTTCCTTATGTATTATACTTCAAAACAACTCAGAGATTCTAAATTTACAAGCCTGGATAAAATAAAGAGATGAAAAAATATAGATAAAAGAACTTGAATATATATGATTACTTTATAAATAAGTGGATATGAAAATGGGATTCAAAATAAATATCTACAATACCTATTAACAAAATGTACATATGTTTGGTACAACACATGTGAAAAAATCTACATGCATCGTATTGATTGAGATTAAAATATGTATGTCTCATAGTGTTTTCAACAATTTATTATGGAGCTTTAAGAGGGAGAATTAGATTTCAAAATAGTTAAAAGACCTGGCCTACCTCCACTCCATTATTGTATAATTGGTAAATGAAAGAGTAAATATGTTGTCACTATTGTTGATGCATTGAATAAACATTGACAACGTATCCATCAACTTGGTCCAATTCCACCTCCTCAAAAGGATCGTCCATGTTCTCATGATTCACATTGGCCAAAAAAGATCCTAAAATGTTCAAAAATATAATGAGCTAAGGAGATTTAGGGTTGAGTTTCGCATGGAAATGGCTCTCAAATCTTAATAAGACATTTATTAGAACATGAGATATGTAAAGAGGTATGCTCATATTCAAGATTCATAATCTACTTTCATCTTATCTAGTTTTATAAATATTAATTATGTTACTGATTTTCTTAATAGAAAGTGAATTATGAACACGAGTTAAGCAGCGAGGCCCTCGGAAGAATTGCTCGACACTTAGATGCCTATAAATCAAAGGACATCAAAAGATGTGAAGACACATAAAAAAATGATTGAAATAAAAAAATCTTCAACAAGTTAGATTGTTCTAATGAACGGTCATCTTCAACCATATGCACCAATGATGGTGCATGCAATGATTATGATAATGAGGTAAGTGTTAGTATTTTTATATGATATTTTAATATAAATTTGTTGTTTTCATTTATTGTAATGTTGATATGACTTGTATATAAAGTTGTAGTGATAACATGAGTACACATTATATAGTATTGTATAGAATCGGAGAAGAAAAATACCCATGAAGTACAAGATATAGTGGAAACATTTAGTGGATTGGATCTAGATGATGAAGGTCCATCTTCTATTACAAAAGCCACTAGTAATGATTCCCATGAACATATAATTGAAGTAAGTATACTATTGTTTTTTACCACATTTTTTTTATAAAATTGATCATGTTAAACTCATTTGCACATGCATATCATTATATAGGATTATGTAGAGCAAGCCAAACAACCTTCAAAAACTCCTATTTTTGGAGATCAAGATAGTAAGAAGACAATGGCATGTGAGATGAAGGAAGATAGCTATGTAAGTATATTTATTTTCCTTAGTATATTTTAATTCTCATAGAAAAAATTATAGTTATTGTTTTTTTGTATCCTTTTATTTTTTAAGTATTTATTAACTCATATACATTATGTATATATAATACAATTATGCCAGGCTTTATAGAAGATCGTTCTCAAAGTGATCCACAATTAGATGACACACATGACATATCTCATATGCACATCACTAGTGATTAAAGAGTGAGTAATTATTTTCGATTCATTTCATAATTTTATATTCAATTTTTGAAGTGTTGTTATAATTGGATTACTTAATGTCTGAAATTTATTGTGTGTTTGCTTTAAAAAAAAATTCTTGTATAGGTAAATGCATAAACTCATGCTCCAAAATAAAGAGCCATAAAACACACAAAGCTTACACCTAAAAACCCAAGTCAAGTTGGATTTAGGAACCGAGTTGCTTGGTTGAGCCATATGCAATCCAATTACATTGTTAGATGAAAGCCTATAAGAATAGCTGCTATTCATGGAAATAATCAATGTAAACAATAGAATAGTTGTATTAACTATGATTTTTAGATCTTTAAACTGTATTTTTTTATAACTAATTAAAATTTCAAAACATGTGTTTATAACTAATTAATCCACTTTTTACCACTTCCCTTATGTTTTTTCCAAATATGTGGACCAATTTATTTTGTATCAATTTAGATGTGGTTATTGAAGAATATATTGATATTTGTAATTAATTATTGTGAATAAAATCATAATGCCTATTACATTTTTGTTTATATACGAATATATAGATGTTTCATGTTTTTATTCTCTTTAATATATATATCATTCTTTAAACCCAATATACTAAAAAACTTAAATTGCATTGCTTGAAATTATGTTAGTTTAAAGCAATGAAGCACAAAGAATATGCCTCTCTCAGAAGGAGAAAGGGAACTCCTCAAAGATCTCCTCTTTATTAGTAGCCTTTTATCTTTGACCATTAAATGTAACGGTTTCTTCTATCGTTTTTTTTCACTTTTATTTCGCAAATCAGATACAAAAACAAGGCTAAGGATTAGAAATTATCTGGTTGATATGTCTTCCATGTCTTCAACTACCATGGTTTTTGGTGATAATTATATTGTCTCGACCGTATAAAGAAGGTTGTTCGCCTCCTCTGCTTAGAACCATTCACTTGCATTCCCAAAACTAATTCAGAGGACTATTGGGAGTATAGTTTGCATCTTGCAAGCCCTTGAGCAAATGGCATTTTAATGTCATGTTATTTGAGTTATTTTGGTTTGTAGTTATGATATTTGTTACTTTAATATATTTTATTAATAGAGTATCCTTATGTTAAAATTGTGTTCCACATTATAATTATTATTATTATTTCGAAAATCAAATTAACAATTGACAATTTATAATTTTATGTGCTATATTATTGATTAAATTTTCGTATTTATATCCATTTTCCAAACTTCTAATAAAAAAAATAGTAAAATTATAGAAAACCACAAAATCTATATTCATAAAGTATATCTATTATGTAAAACATGACTCTCAAGATAGATGATTATTAAGGAATTGCAAATTATTTATACATAAACAAATATTGTAATTTTTCAATAAATACAAAATAAATATTTTAAATTATACAAAATATACACATAATGTTCAAACTTATAATAGTAATGGTAATATTAATCTTCAAAGGTAAGATACTATTTATTTTTAAGTTGATAATAATTTTTAATGTCCAAAAATAGCTATAATACTTTTTCTTACGAAATTAAATAGTAGTAATAATAAGAAAAAAAATCAAAATTCAAAAAATCCATAAAAAAGGTGTCAACAAAATTGAACAAAATTGATAAATACACAAGACTTTAGCAAATGATTTATATACAAATTCAAAAATAATCAATAAACAAATAAATAATTAAGATAAAGTTGCATGCAAACATTATATATATATATATATATATATATATAGAGAGAGAGAGAGAGAGAGAGAGAGAGAGAGAGAGAAATAATAAAAAAATAGAAAAAAAGATTATACTATATTCTTTTCAAAATAAGTTTGAAAATCAAACAAACATCAAATATCGGAAGATGATGCCACACTAAAAGTAATAAATACAGAAAATTACAAATTACAAAGATATTCAAGCATGTGTTCAACTAAGAAAAAAATGATAGAGTCATGGATTCATAACGACTTAAACTAATTCGTCAAATTATAGACATACAAATCCAAGATTTAATAACTATATTATGAAGATAAATTATCAAAGGTCGAGCCTTTTCTTTAGATAAACAAATTCTTACAAAATGACCATTTCCATATAACTAGCAAAAATCTTGAATTTCATATATTATGTGTAGATGACAAAACATTCTTCCAAATCAAAGAATTATTATATACCTGGTATTATATAAACTATTACAGATATTGAATATTATTATAGTCATCCACACAATAATGTATCATCATTTGGTATTGTTACCTTTTAGTTTATAGTCCTTTGTATATCACTATAATTAATATTTTACAAAAACAGACTTATGGCTATATTTCTAACAACCTTGATATGAAACAAAATTATAAAATATGTGAAATATGGACATTGAATGTCCACACCTCGAAAAGAAGAAGAAAGGAGGGAGAAAAAATACAGGGAATTCAGTCATGGAAAGTTGGAATCCCACTTTCCACTTTTCACTAGCCCATGAGATCGACGGTTCAGAGAGCTTCTTCATAAATCAACGCCCCAGAAGGAAGACAAAAGTAGAAAAGCGGAAATAATAAAATTTGGTTATGAAAAATCAGAGTCCCGCCTTCCGCTTTCTGCAGCATGCAGCTTGATCTCACCAATCAGGATTTATACTTACGTCATGCACATGTTTCCCTCTTCTGCACCGTAGATATTAAACATAAATTTTTTCAGCTACTGATCTAAGATCAAGCTGTGCGCTGCGGAAAGAGAAAGTCAGGAGTTCTGCTTTTACGATGCTTAATTTTGAATTTTTTGATTCCTCCTTTTCGATCCCTTCTGAACCATTGATTTGTACGAAATATCTCTAAATCATCGAACTTACGAGCTGGTGGAAAGTGGAAAGTGGGATTCCAACTTTTTTACAACCAAATTCTGTATTTCCGCTTTCTGATTTCCACCCTTTTGCTTCCTTCTTTTTTCTGGACCGTTGATTTATCCCAGATTCATCCATGACTTTAAGATCTCGGACTACAGAAAGTGGAAGTCCGGTTTACCAAATTTTCACAACTAAAACTTTCCTTTTCTGCTTTTCCACTCCTAACTTTTCCTTTCAGCAAAATAGTGGAAAGCAGAAAGTGGATTCACCAACTTTTATAACCAAATTTTTTCATTTTCTTCTTTTTTGATGCCGATTTTCCCTTGGCGAAAATGTTTTGTGGCCTTTAATCTTCTCCACTGAGCATCCAGGCTATCCATTCCTCGTAAATTGTTTCCTCCAAGAGAAAATTAGGAGAAAAAAGTGGAAATGGTAAAATTTCATTATAAGAATTCATAAATCTACCTTTCGCCTTTTGCAATCCAAGATCCAATGACCAAATATGTCTTCCACATAAATCAACATTCCAGAAAAAGGTGTAATCCAAAGGGAGAGAGAGGAAAAAGAATAATCACAGTCATGAAAGTTGGAGAATCCGCATTCCCTTTTTTGCTAATGGCAGAAGCGGAAAGGAGAAAGTGGAAAAGGAAGAATCACGACCATAAAGGTTGATGAACCCACTTTTCGTGATCTGCATAATCGATAGTCCAAAAGGTTCCTGTGGATGATCAACGACCAGGACAAGAGAGGAAAGGAAGAAAGTGGAAACATAAGAAATTTGGTTGTGAAAAGAAGAGATCCAACTTTCCTCTTTCCGACAGCTCGTAACTTGATCTCAGATCAATGACTAAGAATGTCTTGGCCGAAGATCTACGGTGCGGAAAGGAGAAAAATATGTACGAGGTAAGGAGATCTCCCGATATGTGACATTGGGTAGACCCAATAGTTTTCAACGGCTTGGATCAAAGATAGAATCAGATCTATGGTATTCAGAACTTGCACAAACCAAATAAATTTCTAGATTTGCGGAATTGCGTAAAAGGATGCATGTTTCAATGGTCAGGATTGAATGAGATCAACAGAGGAGATGAATTCTGATGATATAACATACGCGAATAAATTAACATTCCAGATATGTAGAATTTGGTACACCCCGCAGCTTTCAACGACCCATGTGAACAAGTGATCAAGATCCACGGTCCAGAATGATTTCGTTGGGTGAAATTGCACACTCAGATTTGGGGAGCACCTACGTAATGAGAAACGTACTTGAATGATGTTTCCTCTCCCTATGGGATATCCCACTCGAAAATTAGAGCCACAAAATCCACTGTATAGAGCGTGATGGGGTGAGAATGAGCAATCAAGATCCAAGCAGGTGCATATCTAAGACTAAAAATTGTTTCATTGGTTAAAGATGTAGAGATGAGTGAAACTGTTGCAGGCTGCTCAAAGATACACTGAGAAGTCGTTTTATTGGGCGGGCCTAAATTCCAGGTGTCCATTGTTCCATTTTTATCAACCACACGCTTCCCATATGGGTGATAACAAAATAAAATAAGTCTTGAGAATTTACATACCACAACCAAAATATGATGAGAGTAATTACCTACAAACATAGGATCCATTTAATATTCTATTTATATCTACTAAAGAATAATATATTTTTTTATTGACTTTTCTCATTAATCAAGTGGTCCAAATGTAATTATCATGTTCCAAAAATAAAAATTCAGTCATTAAATTTAAAACACATTAGAAAATAATGAGTCTTTCAATTCTACAATATTTTTTATTCATAAAAAACAATTGTATATAAAAGAATGCTAGGATATTGCCATATGCCATTCATTTTCGACAATGAAGTTGATAGAGATGTAATGTATATCTAATTTTTTGGAGTATTCATCTATACTTATTGGTATGAGGATTTAATTGTCAACTTTTATTTTATTGATTTAAATATAATATGTCACCTCATATTAAACACATAAAGGATATGACTCAAACAATTATAACACATTTATTTCTATATATCGCAAACATGACTTACTATCAAATTTGATTATCAAAATGTATTAGTTTAAAATCAAATGAAAATTATTTAATAAAATTATAAATAAAGTAAATATAATATAAATTGATAATTGGAATAAGACCTTGTACTAAAAATTAATTACAATAAGGATGACTATATAAACATGCTCTACATTAACTAAATTACAAAGGATTATGTGAGGAGTATGTGAGGGTAAAAGAAACAATAAAAGACAAGTACTTTATTTAAAAGTTTTAGAAAACTCGTCATGATTTATTGATCATAGATTTTATCTTTATTTTGATAATCATATCAGTTTTAGTTTGTTCCAAATATTTGTTAGGCCAATTTTTTCTACTTGAGGAATGTTCTTAATCTTCGAGATGGAATAAACAATTACTTTTATTGAAATTTAAGTAACTAATTAATTTTGATGATCGCAATTGAAGTTTTGTATTATTTCATTGTACTTCTACAAATTAGAATGATTTCAATGTGTTAACTCGAAGTTTTTCATCAAAATAAGAGTCCCCCATTTCGTTTATATTTTCTTATCTAAAATAGAGAAAGACTCTATAAGTAAGGCATTAATTTATTCAAAATGCCTAGCAACTTTTAAGTGAAATAATAAGTTCATATTTTTTATTTTTTATAATACTATAAGAATACAACAATTTAAAAGTGTTTTAAGTTAGTGCTTATATTTTGAGGCTCCAACAAATTAGGAATTTGGTTTGCAAATTTTATTTTGTTTTCTAAAATATTCATGTTTCATTATTATTCTTGTGAGAATTTTATGATCATGATGTTATTAGGATTGACCATTTGGTGAAATTGATAGATTGCTTATATGTTCAAGTTAATTAAATTTTTACTGTACAAGGTTAAATTCTCCCTGAGCCACCCCATAGAGCATTGTCGAAGGCTCCGTTTGTAGGTTGTTGGATCAACTACAAGGCAATCAATAGAAGGAAAAATTCCAACCAGAAAGGCTTCAAATCAATCCCTCGCAGAGATGATCCTATCCCAAAGTTGTTTGGGATGACTAATCCCTATGGATACAAGGCCTCCACAGGCACAAGGGTTTGTCAAATTGACGAGATCTGATTTTAAGGATGAGCAAAGAAAGTGATATCACCCAATTATTTTCCTATGGTTGTGGTAGGAGATCACTGGGGTAACCATTTCAAACAAATATTTAGTCTATATTCTAGCCTATACAATCAGAGAGGGCTCTCTCTTTGTCACAGGGTCATTCACATACACATATGGATTTATGCAAGTGATCAGAAGGCTAGATATCTGATAAGAACAAGATATTTGTAATTTTAAAGATGGTAAGACAAACAAACAAGAACTACCATTGAGAAATGGAGTCACAACCTGAAAATATTCAAGGGGCTTACAGGACGAATAAGGAACATCTAACAAGGACAAATTCCATACATACAATATAGAAATGTATTGGAAGCAATGCACATACATGGAAAATTTGAAATATAGGAAAACATGAACATGGAACAACTTGATGAATTTCAGAAAACTCAGAAATTACTTTTCATTAATACTTCCAAGAAAATGACAGAGCTACAAAATCCCAAGCATAGAAGGATTCTGAATAAAAGTTCCAACCCTTACTCCTCTGTATAGGTTACATTTATAGTGCAATTTACCCATGTGATGTATCTTGAAACATGGCACCAAAATTAGTTACATTGTAGGAATCAAACCCAAAAGTACATCCTAAGTCCTAACAAGATTCGATATCTAGGGATTTCTGGCTCGCTTGGTGAAAGGGACTCCTCAAAACACCTTTGAACGACCTTTTGCTAACTTAGTTGTTAGCCACTCCTGCAAGTTGTTGAATTCTCAACCTATGTATATCCTTCTAGAGCTGATCTATAGGGATTTCCATTTCAAACAATTCCTTTGGGACAACATCCATATCAATCAAAGGATTATGATTGACAACAGAAAGACTAGATGTGATCATTTGAAACTGAGTTAGCAACTCAAATCCCTCATTGAGTTGGATGATGACTACTTATCCCTTTATCCATCCATCCATACCCTCAAATTTAGCACGGTTCACTCTTTCCTAATTCAGTAGGTGAAGGTACTTTCCCCGAGGGATCAAATTCCCATCAAGACCCCAAAACTCAAGAAATCCTTTTTGAAACAGGGGCAGGAATAATATGTTGAACTTCTCCAACCCTTGATGCATAATTTCAATTCTTGCAAATGCATTCTACAATAGGTTGTGCTTTGTACTCATCCTTCTTGTTGCCACCAGAAGTGTGATTCTGTTAGTGACCCCCAGAGCAATTAGTTCCTCCCCAGATGCTACGTTTAGGACAATAATTTCCTTTTGGGTCTCCACCTTAGGCCTTCTTTCCATACTTTTTTGTAGGGATTTACATATATTTCTTGCTACCATAGAATATTTCTTCTGTTCATCCAACATGACCAAGTGTTTCGCTAATGGGGCTATCTCTTTTATCAATGCATCATCCCAAAGCATATTCCTAGCACCCCACTGGGGAATTCGACCTATGATCCTTTCTTCAAACCTACCTATCTTCTCTTTCAGTTTCTTAATCTCTCTAATGGAATCTTCACTTTTCTTTGCAGTGATCCTGTCCTTAAGCTCCTAATTTTCTTCCTTTAATTGAGTGATCTCCATGTCCTTTAGTTAAGTAGACATGTTTTTTATCACCAGAGCATTGGGTGGCTTACCTTTAGGGGTGTTGTATTCATTTAACCTATCAATCCTTTCCTTCATTTGTCACTTTTATTCTTCCCATGTACACTTGTCAGCCTCCAACACAGAAAGGAATCCTTTTAGATCCAAAACTTGATGCTGCAATGTCTCAATCTCTCCTTGCAATTTCACAGTTTGAGGAGGGAGTTGGATTTCCTTCATAGATATCTTGCCCCTCTTTTTTTATCCTGGATATTTTCTAGAGGCTTAGATTATAAGTTAGTATTCCCTATATGAACATGATGCTATGTTGAAGCAGTTTGTTTCTTAAAAAAGGTTGTAGGAGAGAGTTTTGTGCAGTGAGATATGCCACCTGGTCCCGTAGGAGTTTTTCCTTCAGGTTCCAAGCCTTATTTGTTTCCTTTTCCTTCTTTAGTTGGGTTTCTAATTTAGCCACCCTCTATTTGGGACTTGATATCAAACAATGCCTCCTTGGCCAGGTTAGCATAGATGAGATCACTAACTCCCTTATGGAAACAATCTTGTCTAGGATTGAGAACTTGTCCATCTTGAACTCAACCTTTGACACTCCTTCCTCATTAGCGATATCTAGATTCAAAGAGCTAGTTATAAGATTCCTTGCAGTGGTGAAGGCAACCTTAGTACCTAAAAACTTCCTCAACTCTTTGGATTTCCTCTGAGTCTCAATTTGGGCCTTCTCCTTGAGTTTCCGATAGATATCCAACATCTACTTCTCAGTCTTGAATTGTCCTTTAGTAGTAGAGGTGAAAAAGCATGTTTGATATTTGAGGAAAGGATCCTCAACTCCCTTCTTCTTTGACTGTGAAGCTTCTAAGGGATTTCCCTCTAATCATGTAGTGACTGGTTTCCCAACCACTAGTGCTTGTGCAACGACCACCTGATTTGTAACCTCCCCTTCAGTAGGGATTTCAATAGCAGGATCTTCTTCTATAATTGCCTTGAGGGAATGAAACTAAAAATTAAACTCCTACTCCAGGTTGATTACGTCCTCCTCTACATCTATCCTAGGCCTCTTACTAGGATTTTGTTCATCATATTCCATATCCTCCACCTCTTGACGAGACATTCTGCTTCTACCATCACCATTTAGGGGAAAGGGAGTAGCTGGGATCGTACTTTGTAGTTATTTAGGAGCCTGAATTTTCTCTGCAGGAGTCCAATCAAAATCATAGGAAAAAGAATTTGCCTCTTAGGAAAAATTTGGGATCATGGAGTGAATAAAGATTGACCTATGCACTTGGACCCTCCTCTGGGAAATGATCTCCTTAGGATTTTAATTTTGTGCATGAGTCACCTGAAAGTTCATGGAATTCAAAACTTTCTCCACCATTGGTAACATTGTTGGATTCCTCACAACGAAGGGCCCAAAATTAATAGGATATTTGATCAAAGAGTCCTTCCCGTGAGCATTAAAATGCTCCTCATCAGCAGAAATCCTCTTCATGATCAATTCTAGTGCACATACCGAGGGATTTAGGAAAACTGGTAGCATGAAAGGGGTAGCTGAAAAACAATATGCCCTGATAATTAAATACTTCTACATCAGGAACCAATATCCAATACAATCTTGCTGCAAGGAAGCCTTCATGCCTTTTGATATCCTCTTCTCTTTAGGGTTGAATAGTTTGGAGATGCTGTGGACATTTCTGTCAATGAACAGGGTGTAAGAAAAGTCCTAGATCTTCTGGAGAGACCGAGGCTAGTCTTTGAACACCTCTGGATCCATGTCCTCAAGGGTCTTCCAGTTTAAATGACTATGATGGAAAATAGATACACTTGGTAACTAAACTGCTTATCCAAATGAAACTTCTCAAGCTAAGAATTGATTTCTATGACCAAGAACTCATCGAACTTAATTCCTTGTCCAGATTGGCTCAGGTAAAGGAGAATGACTAACATTACTTTAGAGACGATGATATCGCTATCAAGACCTAGGATTTGAGTCAAGAGGGAGATGGATGATATGACAGGATTTATGAACAATTCAGAGGAAAGTGGGGTGATAAGAGTCTTTGAGAGAACTAGGGTCTTCAAAATGCTCTAGAACAATTTATTCTTGGATTCTAGGTATTCTTTCCTGAACACCTACAGAACCTCTGATTCAGTGAAGGGGATATACGCTTGACATTGGGCTTCGAAGAGACCTTGGGAAACCGTGATAGCTTCTGGTGTAATTTTTCAAATGACATGGGAGTGGGTATCATCTAAGATGGCCTTCCCAATGGTAGAATAATTGGAGGCTACCCTTTGGACAATATATGGGAAATGGGGCAATTGTTCTAATGTAAACCCTATTAAGGATGACTTTAAATTTACCAATAGTTCCTACTGGTATTCGAAAGGTGATAACAAAGTGTTCAGGGAATCACTAACAATGGACAATAGTAAACAAGGATCATAATCATAGTAAAGTTGATCGTAGATTATCTCCTCGAACAGGTCAAGGATTTTTACAGACAAGGACATGGCAGAACAGTCAATTAGATGAATTAAAGAACAAAAAAGGGTTGATACATGATGAATGAATACCTGGTGGTGATAGTTGACACTTTTGGAGGTTGCAGTTGTATTCAGCTTATTCATTCTTAGAGGGCGTTGGAGTTGTAGGGTGGAGGGAGTAGTAATGGACTACTACACGGTTAATTTCAAGATCATTAGCCTTATAAACCATCGTGCTTTGTAAAATTTTCTTTTGTACCTCCAATCTTCGATCATGATATCCAATGGGGAGGGGGCATGTCATTTACGCGTGTTCCCCATTGCGCAGGCCCTCTCTGAATTTGAGTGTGCAGTTTGTCTCAATGATTTTTGTGTACACCGTCAGATCTCATTAGAGATGTGTGAATGGATGAGATTCGACTTTGATATTCCCCTGTGTTTACTGTGGTAGCACTTTCAAGCCCACCATATTTCACAAATTTGTTTCCATCTTCAAAGTGAGAATGTCACCCTCGAAAAATGATTATGAACTCTAGATCTATCCCAGATGAAATCTCCACCATTGATTTTATCCACACTTTATCTCCATTTCTCACATACACTTATCGTCTTCCTCCTCGCACCTTTTTCTTATAAAATAATTTATGGCCATAGATCTTCATCATCATTATATCTCAACCCTTGAAGTATGTTACTCATACCAGATTTCACAAAGGCAGATATTTTGTATTCCTGTGCATGTTTACTTAGCGAAATCTGTATACATCATCGATCTGCCTCTCCCTGTCCATCCAATGGTCTCTCTTGCCTGCAAATTAATCTTCTTTCATCAATGTATAATTTATTTAAAACTGTGCATATGTCCTTACCAAAATTAAATTGCATCCTTGATTTCCTCCGCTTATGCATCTTATCAATTATTACTTTCACCGTTTAACTTGGAGCGGTGATGCAGGAACATCCAACGCATATTTTGTTGACTGATGAGTCAACATGCCATCTGATCACTTCTAGATGGATTTGGTTTAATGTTAGTGGATAGGATTAGTTTTGATTTGTAATAAGTTGCAATTTTCCATTGTTCTCCTTGAACCCTGTGTAGAATTCTTCAAGGATAGATCTTTGCGAATAGGTTTAATTTTATTAGGTATCCATATCCAAGCCATTCGTATCTCAAATTTTTGCTGAGTGTTATAAGAAGAATTAAAATGTAACAGAAAGGATAAGCATGAGTGAATGAGAGTTGTGTGCACAGAAGATTGAGTGAGGAGTGAAGTAGAGACTCTGTATTTAATTGATTGTCTGATACATTGAATAAAAAACAGAGAATTAGAATTTGCATATGCTTTTATTGACTTCATAGTTTCATATGATTATGTGGAAGTATGAATTAATTCCATATTTAGTGTAATTTCACTCCATTTAACTCTATGTATAAGTTCCATGGATTCGTGTTTCCATAATCTCCAAATTGTGGAGGAAATTGATCCCTTCAGTGATTTCAACAAGAATGTGCATCTTCAACTGGGAATAAAAAATCAGAAAAGTGTGAAAGTGTGGAAATCCTGTTTTCATAAGTGAAAGTGCAGAGATTATCAAAACTTTCTAGGGCCAACATATGCCCTAAAAAAATCTATATAAAGATGGTGGATGACTTGGAGCTTGTGGTATCTAATGTAAATTATAATTAATTTTTCTTTGTTAGGATTCAATGCTTATTACTAATTGTGTTGATTTCCCTTTAATTGTGTTTTGATAATGACCTTCATAAGAATAATGAGATTAAAAAATGGTGGTATGCCTTTGGATGATGGTTGCAATGTTGAGAATGTATGAAGATCTAATCAATGCCACTTTAGTTAAGTTTTTTTATTTGGTTTTTGTGCTCAAATAGTTAAGCTTAATATTTCTTTAAGGTAGTGGTAGAACAGTTGTTTATAATGAGAACATATGTTAATCTATATATGTACTTATGATTATCATTTCCTATCGGATGTCGATAGACTATTAGTTACATGGAGAAAAATGACAATTGTATATCATTTATTGTGGATGTATATATGTGTTTTTATTTATCTTATATATTTATGCGTAAATTAAAATATAAAGAAAATTGCTTAGAAAACATGATAATGAATATATTGTTTAATGATTAATTATTTAGCGTGGGTGGAAAGTATGGGGGAACTGGAGGAAGGGGGGTTTATTATTGGTCTCAACGACACACAAGTGATTCAGTAATCATGGGGCTAAGGGACACAACTAATATCTATGTTGGAATATATGCCTTATACCTAGGATTGCATATCATCAAAACTCTAATAATATTGAGCTCATGAACTTTAAAAATTCTCTTCATGTCATTAAAAAAGTTTTTTAAATCACACACTTTTGAAATCAAATGAAAAATAGACTCTTTAGTCGACTTGCTAACAATTTTTGGAGTGTTTTAGGACAACAACTCCTGCATATACAACAACAAAATAATCATCTCATTGATAAGCTTTCCAATAATACCCTTAAATTGGATAAGGGAGTGCTAATTCAGAATTCTAAAGTCCTTGAGAGGAAGTGGATTCCGTAGACAATGTTATGAAGGAAAAACCCAAAATCTCATATAAGTTAAGGTACATGGAATTTTAAATTCTCTAGCATGTGGCTATGGATTCGAAGGAGATCCTGCAAATATCATTTCATTCAATTTTTGCAATCGAGACATTATCTCCATTAGGAGTTTGTTAGAGCCTGCAAAGTTGGATTTGGAAAGTGAAATTCATCATTATCTCCATTGGGAGTTTGGCGGATGTTAATATTGTGCAGATGAGTCCTTGGTCCTGAATATGTTGAACATCTTCATAACCTTATTAACATTCTTCAAGGTCATCTGATATAAAAATTTACAGACCTTATTCCTCCTTTCACTATCCTAATCCCTTGCTAACTACTTAGCCCAAAAATAGTGCTAACACATCTATGAAAATTTTCAAAGATTAGCACAGGTGCTAACAAAAATATTCAAGGTAACTGTTTCCTGAACTAACTGCTTAAGAAAACCTAAACAAGGTGAAAAATGGACTTAAATTTGGACAATTGTAAAACATAAAAGGTAAAAGGATTTGATTACACAACGTACATGCATGAAAATTAAGATAATTCCTTTAACCAACTTCAATTCAAGCTTACACAAAAAACTGCAAAGGTTTATCTAAATATTATAAATATACAATGTATCCAAGATGCAATACTAATTGACAAATAAGTACTAGAGATTACTAACTAACCATCGACTGTGAAACAGATCTCGTAGATTAAACAAAGACATTTGTTCAACATACATTCAACATGTCAATTGTGTAATGAAAAATCAATACATGGATTGACACATTAATAGATACAACCGATAATCAACAGGCCATAAAGATGGAAGAATGATTGGGATTCATTAAAGACATTTAATGAAGAACCATGAAAAATAGCTTGAAATAACTGCAATGTTATTAACTTGTAAGAAATTACAATGTACAAAATCACAAAATTTCCTATAATGAATCTTGGAAGTATGTTCTTCAATATTATCCTAGGATTAATCTCCACCAAAGTTCCTTCGTCTACTTGGGAAAACCTTCCCTTTAAATAATATTACAATTTTTACAAAAAAGGAAAATTCCAAAGATGTGGGATTACAAAATAAAATAGTTTAAGATTTTCCAAAGGAGGAATGCCACTTGGCATCTAAGTCCATCAAATAATCAACATCTTGATAATTCGCATGTTCTAGGTGTACTTAGCAATGATTGTTTTTCAAAGTGATTTAGAAATGATGATTTATTAAGAAAAAAACTAATGAGAATATTGGTTACATGATATATATGGCGTAAGTATATTTTTTTTTAATTGTTGAGAATGCAATATAAAGATAAGGGATCTATTCATAATCAAAACTTACTTTATCAAATGGTAAATACTAATTACTTAAAATAGGGATACTCCACATACTTGAGGTTAATGTGAGGTTAATGGTGTCTCTAAACAATTAATGAAATATACATTATTATATAAATCAATATTTGTTGCATAAATGTCCACAAGAATTATGAAACATGTTTCTATGGGCTTGAGTGATGGGGTCTCTAAACAAATAATGAAATATACATCATTATCTAAATCAATATTTGTTACATAAACGTCCATTAGAATCACAAAAAGTGTTCCTATCATCTTGCATTGCAAATGTTTCCACTTGTGTAACTATAAGGAAAATGGCTAATGAAATATTCTCGAGAGACCAACAAGATTGTGTAGGAAGGTGGCCTTTGTTGATGTATTTGTAATTTCGGAATGTATTCATCTGTATATCTTATGTATTGGACCCCGATGTTTATTCCGAGATGTGTCTGTATTGTATTTGAGTCATGTCATGCCCTGATGTTCCTATCGGAAGATTCAATAATACAAACAAGTCATGTCAAGTCATTGTGGGTAACCCTCCTATTGATCAAGGGTTTAAGTCCCCACAGTTGTGGGGCCCCAAGGTTATTAGGCTATCCTAGAGAAGTCGACCCTAGGTAAGTCATTGTAAGTCGGGGCAATAGTCTCCATCGTTGTGTTAAGGATAACCCTCCTTGTTGGTCAAAGGAGGCAAAGTCCCCACAAGTAGTGGGACACTAGGGTTATTAGACACTCCTAGAGATGTCAGCTCTAGTAAGTAATTGTTAAGTGAGGCCGACATGTTGGAGTGGGATTCAAGTGAACGAAAGAATATAAATAGAGAGTGAACCTCTCTATTTATTATACATACACTCACTCATTGGGGTGCATGTGTGAGAGAGAGAAGTTGTTGGGACAAGAGAGAGACTACTGCTGTCGGGAGATCATCTTTATGTTTTCGGTTTTTACTTTTGGTGCTGATTCTATCTTTGAGGAAGTTGCAGGGTTTTATCCTTTAGGGTTTCCCCAAGGAAAATTCTTTGTGTCTCTTGTCTCTTGTGTTTTATTGCTGTGCATGTTATTCTCTCAGTTAAAGATCCTAAGATCATAATGCTAGCTTGAATGATAAAAATATAACATGGTATCAGAGCTAACCTGAGAAGAAGACATTATGCAGCTACAGAAGCTAGGTATTCTTACTTTTTGGGTCTCTCTCTCCACAATCCATCAGCAAAAGTATGCTAGGTTGACTCTCCATTGAAGGGTGCATCTTTTTGTCGAAGCATAATTCGATTCCGAGCATTTTCAGTTTTTGGTGTGGGAAATTAGGGATTTCTATAGAAGAATAATTTTTGAGTGAGCCCAGCATAGGATTTATCTCCTCATTAAAATCGAGTTTAGAGACCTTGGTCAAGATTTTTGGTTTGGTGAAACTCTGGGAAAGTCAAACCCTAGTTTGATCTCGAGTTGGAAAAACCCTAAAATACTAAAACTGATAAGTTTTGGTAGATTCACTATATATCGGGATTGGAGAAGGCTTAGAAGTGAAAACTTTCATAGGCTAAATATACAATCCTGGTTTACAATGTATCCAAAATTTAGCCTCAGATTTATTATATTCTGGGAGATATGATCCCTCCATGTTAGGGTTCCATCCTCTTCCAAGGTTCATCCCTAAACAGGACACCTGGGGAAAATTGCTATATCTTAGGATAAAAAGGTCCAAATGAAATTTATGAAGATGTTCCAAAAAGGGAAAGGACTATAATTTCTGTGGTCTGAGTTTTAGACCCAGAAGATGAAACAGTGACACATGACAGTCTGTACCACTTCATTGTTGTGAACAGTTCTGTAACAGCTCACCTTGGGAAAATGATCATAAGTACCAATTGGTGAAACCAATTCTGATGAAACCTATGGTGTTGGAATAGGGACAGGTGAGGCTACCTCAGTACAATGTTTTAGACACAGAGGAGCAATAATTTCAGAGATACTGTAGAAACAATATTAGGAATTTTTGTAGAAGAAATTGGAAAACTAGGGCTTCCTATTCCCGGAGTTTCCCTCCACTGTTTTTAGAAAAAGAGTACATTGGACAGCTCACCTTGAAGAGATCTATATTTCTATCCAATCATATCTGAAATATTCAAAGTTTTGAAAATTAGGGTTTCTCTGACAAACCCTAGATCGGCCAGCTCCAGAACCATGACAGACACCTCAAATCGGTAAGATCTAATCCTTTGCCATTTTCATTTGAGGTTCCGATTTCAAAGTGATCTATCACATCAGCTTGATGATAAGCTTGTTTCAGTTGACAACTTCCAAGCATGGAAGTATATGATCCCTCTAAAGAAAATGAATTGGACACCTACATAAGTAGAGAGGTTCCAGTTCTAGAGGGAGATAAGGCTAAAATCCTTACACAAGAAGAACTTGGTCAAGGCCAAGAAGATCATTGTTGATTCAATCACAGATCACCTTGTACCACAAGTGTCTTCCCTAAAGACACCGAAAGAGATGTTTGATTCCTTGACCAATCTATTTGAAAGGAAGAACATAAATCAAAATATTACTTTGAGAAACCAGTTGAAGAATGTGAAGATCCAAAATGCAGAGACCATACAGTAATATTTTACAAGGGTATCTCAAATCAAAGAACAAATTAAAGCGATAAAAGTAGAAGTAAAGAATGCAGAAGTGGTGATAGCCACCTTGAATGGCCTCCTATAATCATGGGATTCATTCATTCAAGGAATGTGTTCTAGAAGGAAGTGATTACTTTCAGTAGACTTTGGGAAGAAGAATAAGCTCCACTCATAATAAGAGAAGAGAATATGGGAGCAACTGAAGATCAAGCTCTCACCATCCAAAGAAGATCCCTCAAGCGATGAGGAATATGAAGAACTCAACTCTTGAAGAACCTCTTATCCATCTTAGCATTTGGATAAAAAACAATGCTATTATGAATGAAGAAGATGATAAAGTTGAAGGCTCAAGAAGGAGTCTACCCACGAAACAAATAAAGATAAGTATTCAATTGTCATTTCATGATATTGTTTATATTCAGTTAATGTATTATTCATGATAGATTGTTTGCATTCATGACAGTATACTACTAATATGGTGTTATACAACTCTCCATTGATGCTTATCTAGAATGAAACCTCTTTGTTGACATATTGGATTAGTGCACAATCTCAATGTTGTCCTGGTAGAGATGGAGGGCATCTAGAAAGTTTCTGTGAGATATGGATGAATGTTGTATTGGCTAAAGTAGTTGCATGACCATATATTTATGCATAAGAATTTTCCAGTATGAATATTCCTTATGAAATGTTTCTAACCATACAAATGCATTTGACTTGTAGGAAAGATCACATACATAATCACCTACAAGCAAAGAAGGATGAGACTTGTTCCGAAGAACAAGTGATGACAGTTCAAGATGAAGAATAATATGATGAATGCAGCGATGTCATTGATGCAGAACCTTCCAGCTATGAATAAGTAACCAAGAAGAAAGGGAAGAATAGTTCAAGAAGAATGATGTCTAGGATGCAGTATCAATACATGAAGGGAAGTTCGTAGTTCCATCATGCAATAGATGGAAACATCATGGGATACAAAGCAATATTCGTAGCATGAGGCTTCTCACGAAAATAAGGCATAGACTATGAAGAGACATTTGCAGCTAGTGGGAGTTGAGACACATGATAGGAAGAATCATGTGTGCAAATGAAAGAAGGCCTTGTACGAGTTCATAAGACACCCATGGGATAACACATACATGATGAGCTTGATGAAGATCTTAACCTTTGCTACAAGTTGAAGATGAAAGCCTATAGAGTATGGCAAGCTCACAGATGTGTGCGAGAAGAAATTTTGAAAAAGTTCAAGATATAGGATCTTGGTATCCAGTGATCCTAGATGGATACATAGAATATTAGTATCAAAGGAAGCTACTTGTCACTCCGGTACAGAATGTTTCAGTGCATAGAGCACGGAAGACAGAGGGAGTATGATGCTTCAGAGGGACTGACTATAGAAGATATTAAGGTTCGACATGGTATGACATGATGGATAGATTAATGATGATTCTAGGATTTACTGAGAGTAAAGTGGATTCCAACCTTTGCTTCGAGGGTGAAGGCGGAAGACCAGTGATGCTCCTGTTATGTGTCGATACACTATTTTCTAGGCATGGAGGTGTGGCAGAATGCAAATGGAATATCCTTGGGACAATGGAAGTATGCAGTAGAGATCCTAAAGAGGTTCAGGATGATGGAGTGCAAGGCCATGACCACACCTACGACATCGAACATGAAGCTATTGAGTGATGTTTCATCAGAGACGGCTGATGCTATGATGTATCATCAGATGATTGAGTCCTTGATGTATCTGACGAACACAAGAACATATATTTTCTTTGCTGTGAACACCTTGATCCAGTTACTGACAGATCCAAGACATGTTCATTTGATTGCTGCAAAGCATATTCTGAGGTACCTGAAGGGTACAGTTGATTATGGGCTCAAGTATGAGGTGAATCAAAAGATTAACCTGGAAGGTTATGTTGATTCAGATTGGGAAAGAAGTGCCATCAATAGGAAGAGCACTTCAGGGTGTTGATTCAGTATGGGATCAGGTGTGATCTCTTGGTTTAGCAGGAAGCAATCCTGTGTGGCACTGAGTACAGCTGAAGTAGAGTATGTTGCAGCTTGTTCAACTAGTTTTGAGGCAGTATAGTTAAGGAAGCTACTGTCTAATTTATTTGATCTCCAATTGGATGCTACTTGTATATATTGCGACAACCAGAGTTGTGTGAAGTTGTCGGAGAACCCAGTGTTCCATGACAAGTCTAAGCATATCGAGATCAAATATCACTATATCAAGGATATGGTGCAGAGAGGAGCAGTGAAGCTCTAGTATGTTGCGACGGACAAACAAATAGCTGATATGTTGACAAAGCCATTATCCAGAGTGAAGTTTGAGTACTTCAGGGAGAAGCTTGGTGTTCTCCAGATCGAGGTTCCCTCCAAAGAGAAGTGATGAGTCCGTGAGCCATTCTGACATGGTGAGAGGATTGGTTCCTTCCATGGTTAGATGTAAGGGCTGAGCCATTTTGTCATGGTGAGAGGATTGGTTCCTTCCATGTCAGATATGAGTGCTGAGCCATTCTAATGTAACTGTAGGATTGGTTCCTACATGATCAGATATAAGTGCTAAATGCCATTCTTAGAATGGAGGCATCTGGTCAGTTACCAGGAATACTCAGTCTGGGGCTGAGGGCCATTCTGATATGATTGTGGGATGTGTTCTCACATGATCAAATATAAGTGTAGGGCCATTCTTATGTGATTGAGGGATGTGTTCCCACTTGATCAGATATAAGGGTTGATGCCATTCTCTGGGAGAATGGAGGAACCTGGTCAGTTACCAAGAATCCTCAGCCTAGGGCTGGGAGCCATTTTGATGTGACTGTGGGATTGGTTCCCACATGATCAGATGTAAGTGCATAGCCTTTCCACGGATGATAGTAGGTGTTTCCTATCATGCTGGTGGATGTGAGTGGTGTCCTTTTCATAGATGGTAGTAGGTGTGTCCTACCATGTTGGTGATTGTAAGTGTTGTCCCTTTTCATAGATGGTAGTAGGTGTGTCCTACCATGCTTGTGATTGTAAGTCCTGTGCCTTTCCACAGATGGTAGTAGTTGTGTCCTACCATGCTGGTGGATGTGAGTGTTGTGCCTTTCCATAGATGGTAGTAGGTGTGTCCTACCATGCTGGTGGATGTAAGTGCTGAACCTTTCCACATATGATAGTAGGTGTGTCCTATCATGCTGGTGGTTGTGAGTGCTGTGCCTTTTCACATATTAGAGTAGGTGTGTCCTATCATGCTAGTGAATGTAAGTGCTTGGCCTTTCTGACAGGGTTGTGGGATGTGTTCCTGCATGGTCAGATGTGAGTGTTGGGTGTGCCTTTCTGACATGGTGTTGGATGTATTCCTCTCGGGGTCAGATGTAAGTGCTAGGTGGGCCATTCTGACTTAGGGTGGGATATAAGCACTGAAGAAGACCTACATGTAGGCTAGTCCTACAACCAACATGAAAAAGGGTTGGCTCTGTAGAACTTCCTATGATGAGAAAAATCACGAGATAGCACCAGTGATGATGATCCAACAGTGATGGTCCAGATCGAGTGATGATGATCCAGATCCAATGATGATCTAGATCCAATGATGATGATCCAGCAGTGATGATCCAGATCCAGTGATGATGTTCTAGTGATGATCTAGATCCAGTGATGATACAGATCGAGTGATGATCCAGATCCAATGATGATGTTCTAGTGATGATATAGATCCAGTGATGATCTAGATCTAATGAGGAAGATGAACTGAAGATGAAGATGACTTGAAGATGACGAGGACTCGATGATGATCCAGATGATACATAGAAGAATACTTGTGTTTCTAAATTGTGTCGAGAGAATACCTTCCTAGTTAAGAGGGAGTGTTGATGTATTTGTAACTTCGGAATGTATTCATCCGTATATCTTATGTATTGTACCCCGATGTTTATTTCAGGATGTGTATGTAATGTATTTGAGTCATTTCATGACCTGATGTTCCTATCGGGAGATTCAATAATGTAAACAAGTCATGTCAAGTCATTATGGGTAACCCTCCTATTGATCAAGGGTTTAGGTTCCCATAGTTGTGGGGCCCCAACGTTATTAGACTATCCTAGAGAAGTCGACCCTAGGTGAGTCATTATAAGTCGGGGAAATAGTCCCCACCATTGTGTTAAGGATAACCCTCCTTGTTGGTTGGAGGAGGAAAATCCCCCACAAGTTGTGGGGCACTAGGGTTATTAGACACTCCTAGAGATGTTGGTTCTAGTAAGTAATTGTTAAGTGAGGCTGACATGTTGGAGTGGGCTTCAAGTGAACGAAAGAATATAAATAGAGAGTGAGCCTCTCTATTTATTATACACACACTCACTCATTGGGGCACATGAGTGAGAGAGAGAAGTTGCTGGGAAAAGAGAGAGAAGAATGCCATCGGGAGATCATCTTTATGTTTTCGGGTTTTACTTTTGGTGCTGATTCTATCTCTGAGGAAGTTGCGGTGTTTTCTCCTTTATGGTTTCCCCGAGGAAAATTCTTTGTGTCTCTTGTCTCTTGTGTTTTATTGTTGTGCATGTTATTCTCTCAGTTAAATATCCTAAGATCATAAAGCTAGCTTGAATGATAAAAATCTAACAGCCTTATGCTTGACTAGATAAGTAGTGATGGCAACATTGTGGGTGGCTCGAATGTACACATCTAGGATTTTGTTAATGTGTCGTAATGGTGAAGAATGTGAAACAATGTGTATGAGTTTCCTATGAATTTCAAGGGTCGAGGATAGCTTTGGAGGAGAATAAAAGTGGTATAGTTGATCCTAGGGAAAATTTGCAAATTGGAGTATTTCTTGGATATGGTTAGTTTGAGTGGTGGGATTTTGTAGTAAACTCGGACAGTTGAAGTAGACTAGGCATTTTGTAGGGAGTATTATTCTAGTAGAGGATTGAAAGGAATTTAAGACAAGCAATGGGATCATGGGAAATATTTAGTTTGGAGAGGATCGAGAGGTAAACTCACATACTTGTAGGAATAATTTTACAAGTAGCATTTGGAAACAAGTCTACAAAGGAATTATACTATTTGTTGATTGTCTCTTCATAATGATTGGATAAAATGATTGTTGTAACAAATATAGTTGTATCTTCTCTTAATAAAAGTTAATGTGCCTTACTTAGGTACTACCCACATATGTTCTTATGTTAATGTGAAGCAATTCCATTATTTCCTTAAGTGTTGAATCTTAACTTGGGATTATTTAAAAGCCCCGTTGGGCATGTCCTTTCATGTCTATTGGTTTGTTTTATGAATGTTAGCTATAAATAGGCAACTTAAAGTTGGGTCTTGCTTATAAGTTTCCTTGGAAACCAAGTCACTACATTGGTTCCAAGCTAGTACTACATGACTAGTAGTGACACAACACAAAAAAAAATTGTGGATGATTTTGTAGGCATGACAAGGTGGAAGGCTTATAGTCAAGTAAAACTTTAAATATGGAGTATCATGTGTTGAATAAATATCATGGTGTTAACCATGTTGCATTGCATATAGGTAAGATTCTCACTACTTATTGGGTTTGTAATAAATGCAAATGGTCTACAATAATGTGCAATTGAAAAACTTTCTCTCTTCGAAGGCATGCGATAAAAGTGGTTGAAAACCTTTATTTTCCCTAAAAGTGGTTGTATTTTTGGTGTTTTTGGCTTCCTTTTTCTGCCTTAAGAAAACGGAAGTTGGAAAGAGATTTATTTGAACACAAAAAATATTGAAGTTTTGTGTTCTGCATTCTGCATAGGAGGAAAGCAAAAAATTAAGAAATCAGAAAATTACTTCTGCAACCCTCTTTTAGTGGAATGCGGAAGTCAGAAACAAGAATAATAGTTTTATTGCGAATAAAATATTTTGATTTATGTATTCCGCATAGTGAAAAGAAAAAGTCAGAAAATCAACTTTTTATTGAACGAAAAATGATACCTCCGCGATCCTCCTTAGCAGAAAGCAAAAGCCTAAAAATAAACCTATCATCAAACAAAACATGGTACTTCTAGCATCTACCTTAGTGGAAAGCAGAAGTTAGATAAATGATTTCCCAAAAACCCCCAAAGAAAGGATTTCCGCGATTTACCTTAGCGAAAACCGGAATGCGGAAAGTAGAAATTAGGAAAGCGGAACAGAATTGAGTTTAAATTTTCAATAGACAATTGCATGAGAGGCAAGATTCTTAAATTAGAAAATTATTCCAAATTCTCTTCACTAGTTTGAGAAGCAATAAAATTATTTATTCTTGTCAATTATTCTCAAATTTGATTCTATTGACATGATACATATTCTTTTGGGAGTATGATTTGTAGTTGGCAAGCCCTAGAGAAAAAGACATGTGGCATAGTATATACACTAGTGTATATACTAGTATATACACTAGTGTATATACTAGTATATACATTAGTGTATATACTAGTGTATATACTAGTGTATATACTAGTATATACATTAGTGTATATACAAAAATATACACTAGTGTATATTCTATATTATATTCTAGTATATACCATAGTGTGTATTCTAGTGTATACACTAGTGTATATTCTAGTGTATACACTAGTATATACACTAGTGTATATACAAAAATATACACTAGCGTATATTCTAGTATATACACTTGATTAATGCTCATGATGTGAACCTAACCTATGAACACTAAAAATAATATGATAGTTCATCATATTATTGTCAATAGGAACTCTACAAATTAGAAATTTCAAAGTAAATATTGTGTCATATTTTGATGTTACACGATAGTAATAAATTCAATAATTTGAATGTAATTTCACATTAGAGCATTATTGCATTCCAATAAAATATTGCAAGTTATGTTTGATCTTGATAGTGCCTTTGTGACAATTTTAAAGTAAACAAAGAATTAACTTAACATCCTTATATCAAATTTAACCTCATGATATTTACAGTATGAGAAATCAAGCTCTTCCCTGTGTGCACACATACACAAAAGTCCTTCCATATATGTGTGGTTCCCTATGAGTTACATTAGTGTATATACTAGCTAGTATATACACTAGTGTATATACAAGAATATAAACTATTGTATATTCTAGTATTTACTGGAATATACACTAGTGTATATACTGGAATATACACTAGTGTATAACATATATTCTAGTATCTACACTTGATTAATGCTCAAGATGTGAACCTAACCCATTCACGCTAAATATACTATGATAGTTAACCATATTATTGTCAATAGAAACACTACAAATTAGAAATTTCAAAGTAAATATTGTCAAATTTTGATGTTACACGAAAGTAATAAATTCAATGAGTTGAATGTAATTTCACATCAAAGCATTATTGCATTTCAATAAAATATTGCAAGTTATGTTTGATCTTGATAGTGCCTTTGTGACAATTTTAAAGTAAACAAAGAATTAATTTAATATCCTTATATCAAATTTAGCCTCATCATATTTCTAGTATGAGAAATCAAGCCCTTCCCTATGTGTGCACATATGCACAAGTCCTTTTATATATGTGTGGTTCCCTATGTGCATAGTATGTAGTGTATACGCTAGATTATACACTAGTGTTTATACTAGAATATATACTAGTGTATATACTAGTGTATATACTAGTATATACACTAGTGTATATACTATAATATACACTAGTGTATACTCTAGTACATACACTAGTGTATGCACACCAGTGTATATCCTAGTATAAACTAGAATATACACTAGTGTATATTCTTGTATATACACTAGTGTATATACTAGTGTATACACAGTCTAGTATATACACTAGTGCATACACTAGTGTATATACTAGTATATACTAGAATAAACACTAGTGTATATTCTAGTATTATATACAGTAGTGTATATTCTAGTATATACACTTGATTAATGCTCAATATTTAAACCTAACATATTCACACTAAAAATAATATGATAGTTAATCATATTATTGTCAATAGAAAATATACAAATTAGATATTTCAAAGTAAATATTGTGTCATATTTTGATGTTACATGAAAGTAATAAATTCAATGAGTTGAATGTAATTTCACATTGGAGCATTATTGCATTTCAATAAAATATTTCAAGTTATGTTTGATATTGATAGTTCCTTTGTGACAATTTTAAAGTAAATAAAGAATTAATTTAATATCTTTATATCAAATTTAACCACTTCATATTTCCAATATGAGAAATCAAGCCCTTCCCTATGTGCACACATATACACAAGTCCTTCCGTATATGTGTGGTTCCCTATGTGCACACATATATAGAATCCCTTCCATATATGCACGTGCATATACAGAAGGGAACATATACAAAAATAACTTCTTTATATAAATGAACATATTTGAAAACACGAAAACATGAGGGCACAAAATGATCCAAGTTTTAATTGAGTCTCACAACAAATACAGTTTTCAAAATAATATACATTGTTTGCAATGAGTCTTAAATAAAAAAGTATGTAACAATATATAACAATATATGTGAGTAGCATATGATTTCTCAATGATCATCTTCTAGAACATGGGTAAGTGAAAAATAACAACAATGTATCGCTTCAACTATTCATTGTTTTATAAACTCACATCTTCTTGTTAAGAAACATCCATTGATTGGTACGTTTGGATCATTGGTAAAAGTACCTTCAACATATTTTAAAGGTCTTTTTTGTTATTCAATCATTTTTACATGTGAAATACCCACATATAATGTGCTACAATTATGAAACTTTATCGGAATTAGTGTGATACCTATATTTTGAGTCAAAGAGTTACCCTCCACAATATGCTAATTAAATAGTCGAAGTCAACAACTTTGAAAATGGCAAGATGTAGATCCCTCGACTGCAACAAACACTAGTACAAAATGAGGAATTAGCTACTAGGTGACTACAAATTCTAGTCACCACAGGTTTTTCAAGTGATTTACTACTAAATATGAGAAATTTTGATTGACCCAACTATAAACAACTAAAATTAACAACTAATTTAGTCACCAGTTAATGAATATCACTAGATAATAAGTGACATAGTTAAAAATGACTAACATAAATGACTAATTTAGTCATGACATAAAAAATGACTCGCTAGAAGAACATGAATGAGTCATTTATGTTAGTCCTTTTAATTGTGTTATGAAAAACTGAAAATTTGACAATGAAGTGTAAAGTTTGTAAATTGTCTACCTTCTATTAGCAATATTGGTGTCATGCCCCTCGATATTCAAAGATCCAACAAAGAATTTGCACAAATTTTCTCTTGACCATCTTTATCCATGCTGCACCATTGAATTAGGAAAACCGGTTAAGTGTATTCCAAAGGAAATTTAGGTCCTACATCAATTATGAATTAGGTACTATAACTAGTACCATATCGATACCTAACTAGAAGCATCATATCCCTACATCCCCTCGAGAACCGATCATTCGAATGCACCTCCTCCATGTAGACTTACCAAATGCATCCAATGCATGGCCAAAAAAGCATGTCAAGTACTTCAGATACTTTGTGGGATAAACGTATAGACGTTCGACCCCTTCTTCCCTATTTTTGCACTCGATACCCTATTTTTGCATATGATAGGCCAGTTCAGGATCTCGCAGTGATCACTCGGATTGCTTCAAAGGTATGGTTCTTGTTGCTCCGATCGTTTTCATCACTCCAACCAATAACCAATTTTTATGGCTTTTTATAGGTTTCAATGCTGTCAGAGTTACTGCTTACACTTTACATTCACAATTATCACCATCTCCAACGTATGCACTCATAACCATATGCATTTTGAGATTTCATCCTGGGAAAAGCATGATCCCTCTTGCAATGTCACTATTTGCAAAGGTCATTGATTTTTGCACATCGATGTTCCTCACACTCTCCAAAGGAAAACTGAAGCAGACTGTAGAAGAAACTATTAAACTTTGCAAGAAGGTTTACTTGTTGCATATTTCATTGTAGAGTAGGGGTAGAACGATACATTTAGTCCATAGATCCAAAGTTGAAGTGCTTTTTGGGCCATGCATTGGATGCATTTAGTAAGGCTACGTGCAGGAGGCGCATTTGAATGGTCAGTTCTCGAGGGGATGTAGCGTCCTCATCCGTGGATGTCGTCGCTCACCATCCCGAAGAATATTGATAGGATTTTGGTACTGATCAGAGTCGATGATTTGGCCGAGAAGTAGCGACAATGACCGACTTGCAAGCGAAATCGTCAACTCAGTAGACTACTCCATTTATAAAACTAAACAACTTATATGATAATTATTAAAAAAATATAATATATAACCTATTAACATAATTTATATAATAAAAATAAAATAAAAAATATATAACAACAACAACAATAAAAAATCTATATAATTTATATAATAAAATAATAAAAATAAAACAAAAACAAAAAAACTATATAATTTATATAATAAAATAATAAAAATAAAACAAAACAAAAAATCTACATAATTTATATAATAAAATAATAATAAAAAAACAAAAAAAAACTATATGATTTATATAATAAAATCTTGTGTGAAAGTCTGGCTACGATGCAAAATCGGTATATTATTCGTGAAATTGAGATTGCTGGTGGCCATGTTAAAATGGAAATTATTTGAGAAAGTTTTATTTACTCTAAAAAAAGGTAATATTTATATGATTTTTGGCAAGTATTTGAGAACGTTTTATTTACTTCGAAAAATGGTAATATTTATATGATTTTGCTTATTTTGTATTGTAAAATTCTTAATGCTTAATTATTTTCATTTGCAGCAGCTATTGACCCAACTCTCGACCCAACAAATCTCCACCCACCTATAGAAACGACATTCATGGCCGATGGCCGATTTTCCTGAACCATCATCCTTTAATTCTGTTAATTGCTGCTCAACCTGCTCGTTCGCACCAAATAGCCTATCCGTTGGCGCCAAACATAGGAGGGTTAAATACTAAAGAGTATGTATCTAGGTTAAAATTGCTAGTAAGTTTCCTTTTTACGATGAATTTTTATCCTTTTCTTGATAATCTTGGCTAATTGCCAAAGCACTTACTCTTCAATAGCGTTTCGATCTATTTACCCATAAGCCATAGTTGTGGCCATTTATAACGACATTTTCTTGTTTAGAACTCATAATCTCTCTGCAAAACTCTAGTCCAATATGCAAGTTGAAAACCTGAGTCAATCTAGCAAAATATATCCGACTTGATAGGACCGCATATGCAAGTGATAGCCTCCAAAATGACTGATAGGATCGCATATGGGAGCGATAGCCTCCAAAATGACTAATAGGACCGTATATGCAAGCGATAGCCTCCAAAATGACTTGTAGAAAACATGTAGGGTCTAAACTAAAGATAGAATACTATGTTGGAGAACCACGGAATTGTAAAAGTAAATAACAATGGGTTGCAATAGGAGATGGTGTCAATAAACATTGTTATAGCACTGAAGGACATAAGTATTTGTTACATTAAAACCCCATATTATTCAATTATTTCCAAAACTTATATAATCATGAAACTTTGTGTGGGAGTCTTTTCAAGGGAGATCTGAAAGGACGTATTTAAATAGGAGAGGCTCTCGAACCCTAAAGTCACAGGGAAATAAATTAACTGCTTTGATTACAAAGATCTTAGCTCTAAGCGATATGGTAGTTTAATATCACAGGTAAGTAGGTAAGTTGGTTAATATCCAATTTGTATTGCATCCTTTGCGATGTGGCCTATTTGTGAAAATTGTGTTTTCTTCTCTAGACTCTGTTGTTCATATACTATATATCTAATTTAAATATATTTAATTTAAATGTTAAGTCCACTAGTGACCAAAAACAAACAGTGGGACTACAGAAGTACAATAATAAGTAAGGAATGCAAGTGTAAAGGAATCTCTGTAAGAACTGTAAAAGAAATAGAATAATAGATGAAGAATTTTGAAATAGGAAACATTGGGATCTAATAACCTGAAAAGAACAACATGGGTGAATGTTTGAATGATGGGATATAGGTATGAAGCACAAAACTAGCAACGACGTCAACCATTACCTCTTTTAAAATTCAAGTCCAAGAAGAAGTTCGTGATGAGATTCTTATTGTTCACAAGTTGTGTGATTTGAAGCCTACATTGATTGACAGATCTAGTATTGGAATATCATTGAAGATTGTTTTTATGATTGGAGTCCTCAGAATATTAAAATTAAGAGGTGATGGGCCTTTAGTTAGTGATGCAAGGATATTTGTCCTTGAGAGTTTTTTCTAAGAAATGAACCATTTCACAAAGCAGCAATGCAAGACATCTTGATCTTTCGATCTCATTTTCCTTGAAAATTGTCAAGGAACACTCAGAGTTTCTAAACAAGAAAAAATGACCACATTTCATATTAGATAGTGCATCTAAATACAAAATGGTCTTGTGATTTAGTTTCTTATATACACATATTACATGTGTGATGCTCTCTTTGTATGTGATGTTTTGGCTCTATTCATAGATAATGGGAAATGTCAGTAGGGAAGCCAAATTACCTCTCAAATGACACTGAAATTTCAGTAACTTATCCTTTGGAATAGAAGGTATATCTTTTGGTTCATAAAAAATCATGAACTCATCCTCCATTTCCAGAAAACAAAGAAGATATTGTGCACAATAGCCATAAGTCACCACCTGACCTTTTTCTTTCTTTGAAGACCAAACTTCAAGGAAATTGTTGTTTCTTTGTCTAACATTGTCTTTGTCACATCATACTACTTTCTAAAGTGGATTATTTTCTCATTTCACTTACTAGAAGAACAGACTTAGCTTGTATGGATTTAAATGTATACAAAATTAACTTTCAACCCTTTTTCAGATATTTGAAAAGTGCTAGCATTCTGCCTGCAACTTTCTTCACGTAAATGAAACATTAAATGCATCTTGGAGGACATGAACCAACATTATTCACATAAATGCAACATTAAATGCATCTTGGAGGACACATGAACCAACATTCTAGAATAAACTATCAGTTTTGAGAAGCACATAGAGATGGGATCCATATCTGATCATTTTGTTGAATGCAAACACCATTCCCAACTTTTGTAGATATCCTAAACAACTTGCACAAGCAAAATTAAAATTTTAGACTCTATTTGCAGAGAGAACCCTAAAAGACTAACTGGAAAGATTATATCCCTTTATAAGAAAACAAATATAACTTATGAAGGTCTATTTTCATGCGACCAAACTCAGAAAAGTATTTTGACAATGGTCTTGGTTCGATACTTTCTTACAAACCAGAGCTATCTGGATTCTTTCCTGTAACACTAGTGGTCTCAAGGGGAAAATAATAAATTTGACTTTTTTGAAATTATCATAATCTAATACCTCGTGTTGGATATATTTGGTTTATATCATCTAGACACTTGGGTGCCTCATCAAATTTTCCCTTGGAGCAAATTTTTTGTATGAAAGACCATATGTTAAAAAGTCAATTGTATAGTCTCTCCTAATTATTTTGTCTAGTAATTGTAATAATTTTCCCACTTCACCATCTTGAAATGGAGAAGACATTACTTCAGAGTATACTCTAACATGTATAGTAAATCTGCATTTTATAATTTTCTAGTAAAATTTTGATGCCTCAAACTTTTTCCCAACTTTCCAAGAGGATGCACGACATAGATAAAACTTCTAGAACTTGGAACATGCATTCCCTAAGCATTTGGTTCAATATCTGGGCAACAACTTCAGCTTTCTTCAATTTGTAGAAAGCTTTGATGAGTGGATACTACATAGCATATGTGGGTGAGGCCCTTACTAATAATTTTCTCTAGTTTATTTATCGCCTCATCCACCATACCCAATCATGCAGAGACCCCCAATGAATGTGATACCATATTAATTATTTCACATGATCTAGGAACTAAGAATCAATCTCATGAAATAATAATCAACAAATACTCATGAAATGGTGTTAATCAGAACTAGAATGGTTTCCTCTCTGTATATTCAATAAACAATGAATGGTTAAAATACCAATGTCAATCAATAGCTTGAATCCATGAAGAATTTGAATACCTAAGGAGACAATTCAAAATCAGTGAGTGAGTCTAGCTTAACTGACTCTCAACCATTGGTTCACACTCAGTTAACCACTTGACCAAAACCCTAATTGACTCACCAAACTCTAACTAAAGTCGGAGTGCAATAAATGACTGAATCTCAACTGAAGGAGATCAAATACATGTCATAGCAAGCCAACCATCAAGTGCTAGTGCTCCATGACTTCAATGAACCCCGATGAGGTTAACTGAAGCTGAACTGACCATCAGAAGTTGGTGGAGGCACCCTGTTGACTCCAGATCATTAAATAATAATAAATAATCATTAAATAATCATTAAATAATATATTTAATGAGAGGAGGCACCTTATGTGACTGGTTGAACTGATTGTAACCACTAGTTAGCAATTAGGTGCATTAATATCACTCAGATCACCCCCGGAGTGCTCTAGTTAGCCTCCTTGACTGTAGGTAGGCGTGGGTGTGACTGGATGATGGCAATTAATGCTCCATTGATGTCAATTAATGTCAATTAAACTTAGGATAGTGGTTTAAGTAGGCCAATTTGACCAAAAAGAGTGTGTATGATGGTAAATGTCTCCAACAGGGGGTACGATGGTAAAGATTTTGTACTTGAAAATATCAAGCAATTGTGTGTCTTCAAAGTTGCAAATGAAAGTAATAGACCCAGTGTTTGGTGGGATTACATCATTGATTTCCATATTAGGTGTCTAATGAAGGAGAAAAAGTACAACAAGGAATGTGTAGAAAATGTGGTCCAGTCTCTAGGTGTGTTTCTTTCTATTATTCATATTAATTTTAAATCAGTTCAAGACTTACAAGTTATAACACTGTGCCTTTAGTGAGTAATAGTTTGTACTATTGTAGAATATACCTAAAGTTGCAAGTGATCATTATTATTTGATTGGTTCAATGGAAGCACATTTTTTGTCTAGGTTTGGAAGTCAAGAAGATAGAAAAATGCATGGAGAATCCAATTGCAAATGTAGAGAACCCTGTCTTGAAACAAGATTAAGATGCACATGTTAGAATATAATCTAGATGTATTCCATTTGTTACTTTCCATTTTATCTGAGAGTTGTGATCATAGAATATTTTTCTATCATTTGTTCCATATTTTTTAAGTCTTGCTAGTATGGTTTATGTGGTAAACATATATGATATGGCCATGTTGTCATTCATTCCCTTAGTATTATAGAGTCTATGTGTTATTGAAATTTCATGGTGCTATGATTTTCATAGGTTGGACATGGATCTTGAGGTGATGTCACTATTTTTCCCACACTTATTTGTTAGAATAATCAACCCATAGTTAGCTACCTTAGACATTAATTAATCCAATTTTTGTCTTATTTGCCTAGTTTCCATATTCCACCTTATGCAAGTTGTCCTCCACACATCCATAGTAGTCAAAATTGCTAAATTTGAGTCATGGATTGCTTGGGAAACCACTTGAAATCAAATCTACTTTATTCTTGGCCTCCCTAGCGCATGTCTGCTTTTTCTGCTTTATTGCCTGCTTTTTCTGAGTTTTAAGGCAATTGGGAAAGTTTGACTAGGTGAAGTTAACTTGTTTTTTGTCCTCATCATCCTCCACTCTTTTCTCCTATGAAAAGCATGTATGAGTTGTCCTTCCACCATCTATTAGCTTTCCTAATTGATTTTTCCAATTCATGAGCTCCTAGACAGATTTGGAAACTGCTTTATGCACCTATGGGGGATTTGTTTAGATTTAGTAAGCCTGTTTTTGACCAAATTCGAATGGAATCCTTATGCATTCAAATCTCTCATGTAATTATTTATTTTGGCAGCCTATGACTTCACAGGGTTGGCTATTGTACACTTATTCAATACAGATTAGAGTTCTGCTCCATATTCAGTCTCCTTTGTGAGTAATTTGCATGTGTAATTGGCAATTTTTGTGAGTGTAATTGTTCTAACACCTGGGTTCAATTTCCACATGGTATCAGAGCCTTTGTAGATCAATTTATCTCCTTCCAATTTTTATTACAGGTTCGACATCATTGACTGGGAGCATTCTGCTGACTGAAGGGACAATTTCTGAGCTATGGATCAATCTCAGAAGATCATCTTGACTCCATTTAACTTATTTAAATGGAAAGCAGAGATGGAGATACTGTTGAGAGAGAAAGCCTCTACAGAGTGACTATGGCAATAGAATCAGAGCCCAATGCAGCTGCAGAGAAAAGTAAATGGCACAACAGGAGGGATGAGGCCTATGGTCTCCTGTGTTTGAGCATATCCAGAGACCTCCTTTTCCATCTTAATGGATCGACATGACCAAATGAAGTATGGGAGAAGCTTGTTGAGATTTTTGGTAATACAGATGAGATGAGGGGACATCAAATTGAAAATGAATTGATCTTCCTAAGTCCCAATAGCTTTGAATCCCCGCAACTCTATTTTTCCAAGTTCAAAGCACTTGTTTTGCAGCTAAAACAATGTGGGATCGAAAAGAAGGATGAGCAACTGGTTTTGGCCATAATCTTGAAGCTTGGACTTGACTATTCAGTGTTTGTATTGACCTTCTATGCCACAAAGTTGACAGCTCAAGCCTGGAAAATGCCTAGCCTTGCAGATTTCATGGAATCTCTCACACAAGAACAAGATAAACTGGTGATGATGGGCACCATCAAACCTTCCAAAGACCAAGCTCTGGTTGCTGGAGATTCAAGGGTGGATTCAAAAGACAAGAATAAATCTAATAATCCACCTAAGCAAAATAGAGATAAGAACAAGTCTCCAAAGGAGACTCAAGGTTCCAAGAAGAACTTCCAGAAGAAGAAGAACAAAGGAGAAATGAGCAAGTGCGCATACTGCAGTAAGGGCAATTTTTCTGAAAGCTCTTGCATGAAGAAGAAAATTGACATGCTGACCCAAATCCTGGAGAATAATGGCATCTCCCTTCCAAACAGCTCAAAGAAGAGGGAAGGAGGATCAAATTCAGAAGACAGAGAGAGAGTTCATGCATTGGTTGCTGGCACATCAATCTCACCTAGTTTCATCATTGATTCTGGAGCTTTAGGACATATGGTTTTGAACAAGGAGGCATTCACCTCACTTGACATGTCGAAAGGTCCACCAATAGTACTGGGAGATGACTCTTTCACTGAAAGTTTGGGCAAAGGGAGGATTGATCTTGACCATGGTAAGTTCAGCAATGTATTATATGTTCCAGGTCTTGCCTCTAACCTCTTATCAGTGTATCATATGACCCACATAGGGTCTCCAAAGAAGGTCATATTCTCCCTTGATGAAGTTGAGATCACAGAGATCTAAAGTGGTAAATTCATTCCAAAAGGAGTTGCAAATCACACTTTGAAGGTATACATGCAGTTCTCACACTTCCTACCCTACTCAAACCCCTCTACTCTTCTGATTCATGCTAATGAGGCAAGCAAGCTTTGGCATGAAATATTTGGCCACATCAATTACAAGTATCTTTCTGATCTTAGTGAAAAATAAATGGTCATAGGCTTACCAAAGATTAAGTTTTCCAAAGGAGTCTGTCAAGGTTGCATCTTAGGAAAACACCCAGAGCATAAATTTGAGAAAGCTAGTCATGAGGGAACCTCTGCACCTCTTGAGTTGATCCACAGTGATGTTTCTGGCCCATTTACTCATATGTCAATGAGTTAGGCCAAATATTCCTTGACATTCATAGATGACTTTTCCAGGTACTGCTGGGTTTACTTCTTGAAACACAAGTCTGAAGTTTTTGGCCTCTTCAAAGTCTTAAGGCTTTAGTTGAAAACCAGTCTGGGAGGAAAAACAAGGTCCTCAGATCTGACAATGGTGGTGAGTATGTCAAGTATGATTTCTTTCAATATTGTGCAGATGCAGGTATTCAGATGCAACATTCTATCCCTTACACACCACAATAAAATGGTGTTGCTGAGAGGAAGAACAGATCATTGAAAGAGATGGCAACATGCATGATGGAGGCTAAGACTTTGCCACCAAAGTTTTAGGCCAAAGTTATTAACTGTGTAGCCTATATCCAGAATAGGGTGCCTCATAAACAGATTGATGGTATGAATCCTTTCGAAGCATGGAGTGGGCACAAGCCAGATGTGACCCATTTCAGGATTTTTGGTTTAAGGGCTTGGGCTAGAATTCCAACAGAAAAGAGGAAGGCTTTGCAGCCCCAAAGTAAAGAGTGTTTATTTGTTGGGTACTCTGAAGATTCAAAAGGGTACAAGCTGATCAATTTGAGCACAAACAAAGCCTTCATTGAAAGGAGTGTTCAGTTCCAAGAAGATCCCCTAGCAGCAGTGGAAATTGGAGAATCCTCTTCACCACCAAAACCACTGAATGTAAGTGAAGAGATAGTTGAACTTGCTGATTCAGATATGTCTGATATTGATGATTTAATTGCAGATCCTAACAGTCCTAAAAGAGCAAAATGGGAAGCAAATACCATTCATGCAGCTGGAGAGCTAGCTGGAAATCCTAATGATCCTAGGAGGACTAGATCTGAGTTTGAAAGTGCTCTGTGCATGAAAGATCCTATGTTTGCAGAGAAATGCTATCTGATGGTTGAATCAGACCTACAGACACATGAATATGTAGCAAATGATCCAAGATGGCAAACAGCCATGAAAGAAGAGTTCAACTCACTACAGAAGAACAACACTTGGGAGCTGGTTGATCTTCCCCCAGGGAGGAAGCTAGTCCAGTGCAAGTGGGTTTACAAAACCAAATTTTCTGCTGATGTTTAACCTTTGAAATACAAAGCCAGATTGGTATCCAAGGGCTACTCACAAGTACATGGCATAGAATACAATGAGACCTTTGCACCAATGGCAAAGATGGACTCCAACAGGCTAGCCTTAGCCATTGCAGCTTCAAAGCAGTGGGAGGTACATCACATGGATGTGAAGTGCACTTTCCTGAATGGAGATCTCACTGAAGAGATTTACATGCAGCAGCCTCAAGGATTTGATACTAATCCATCTCTTGTGTGCAGGTTAAGGAAGTCATTGTATTGGCTTAAGCAAGCCGCCAGGGCTTGGTATGCCAAGATTGATAGCTTTCTGCTATCACTAAATTTTGTTTGATGCAAGTTAGATCCAAATGTCTATCTAAAGTTGATTCATGGTTCATTAATGATCATTGTTTTGTATGTAGATGACCTTCTCATTACAGGAAGCTCAAAGGATGAAATTGTTTCCTTGACGGAAGCAATGAACCATGCCTTCTCAATGACTGATTTGGGCTTATTGAGCCAATTATTGGGGCTCGAGATTGCTCAAACCAAAGAAGGAATCAAAGTACATCAGTCCAAGTATGCCTTGGATTTGCTGAACAAATTCAATATGAAGGATTGTGTTATAACTAGATCTTGTTCTTAGTTTATCTGTTTCATTTGTCTTAATTTTCAACCGTTGGTTTAAAATGATTTTATATTTTATGTTGATTTTAAGAATTTTTGACAATCAATAATTTTGGTTGGAATTGATACTTTTAATGGTTGAATCATTTCATTATTTTAGTTTTAAGGTTTGTCTTTTGGGATTATTAGTTAACATGTACATCTTTAATCTTTCAAAAACTTATAATAAAAGTTCATTCCAAGTTTTGATTTATAATCTAACTCTCATTTTTGAGTCCTTTGTCAAATATTTTCATGAGGAGATTCCTGTAGCAGCTCTGTTTTTTCTGTTTTTGTCATTTTCATTGGGAGCAGATTACGAGGATATGGAAATGAATTCAGGAAAAAAAAAAGAGGTTTTTGTTAAAAATAGACTCATTCACAACAACCTCTCTCAGTTTTGCAACAGCTATTATCGTTTGAGAGATTCGAATTCATCTTTGTGGCCTATTTTCAGGGTTTGAATTATTTAATAATTTCCTGTTTTAGTCACAAACTTTCAGAACATATTCCGATCAATTGAAGAGGAATTTTGAAAAACCAAGAGAGGTTTTTGTTTATAGAATACTCATTTAAAAAAACCTCTCTCAGGTTTTACACAGGTGTTTCGGATCGAGAGATAAGAAGGAGTCGTTGAGACCCAAATTTCCAGAAATTCGCCAAATTTCCCCAAATCCAATTTGCTATTTTTGGGTTAATTATCTTTAAAGATTTTGAGTTATCATGTAACTAATTGATGTAACTGTTTCAAATTTCGACCTAGAAGGTAGTTATGGAACTACTTTACCTTTGTAATGATAAAAGGAAGACAAACATACAGTTTTGACGGGGGGATTTTTCATTCAAGGAGAGGCTTTGGAGCTTTGATTTCTCAAGCTAGCACTTATAACTCTTATGTAAGTGGATGACTATTATTGATTATATATAAAATAATAAGCCATTTTACCTATCATGCTTTTTTATTTCTGATCTGTTTGATTGCTCAGTCTACAATTTCATTTCTTGTTTAAGTTTTATTCATGTAAATGCTTGTAACCTGTGGATGGAATTAGTATTTCATGTGTAATGTTTATGGCTTATTGGGATGTGTTTGATCCCCAGTTTATCCAATTTGCATGATTCAGTTCTGTATTAGTTTGTGAATGTTTATTTCCTCCTTGATTGATGAATTTTTCAACCAAAACCATAAAAACCTGTTTTATTTAATTTTACTTTTGAGATTGTGTTGGCTTGTTCTTCTAGTAGTCTAAGAACAATTTCTAGCACAAACATCTTTAGCACCATTGCCGGGGACGAAGATGAAGTATATCTTCCCTAGGATATCATTATTCTTCTGATTTTGAGAGGTGAACAAAGTCAGAAAATCTTTTAGACTACAAGTTTTCACTGGTGACTCCACGATTAAAGATTCCACTGCAAGGAGAATTTTGTTGACAGAAAAATGAAGAAGCCAAATGAAAAGACTGGATATCAGCTTGTTACTTTACTCCATGAGGCTTTGTTCTTATTCATCAGTTCTTTCCTATCTTTCCCATTACATGTCAAAAGAATTATTTTTTGTTTTGTCTATTCCGATGATCATAAACCTTCAAGTACATATCCCACTTTGGAAGAAGAAAATCTGCATTCTTCTTGTGTTATTGATGTTGATCCTATTCCTTCATTTGAAATACATGTTCAGCATGATATACATATACCCATATCTCTTGAAGCTGATTATTCTGGTCATCTTGTAGAGAATAAAGCTGGTCTATTACCTTCTACCATCACTGCTGAAACTTCTGAACAGCTGGTTGAACCTCATTTTCATCTCACAGATTTTTAGTCTAGACTCAGACAGATGATGTTTAAACCTCTTAGGCTGCCATATCTCTTACATCCTTACCCTTCCTACTTTGTTGAATATCTTCCCCATTTTACTGGAAAAGACCATATTACAGCAGACAAGCATTTAGAATCTTTTCATAATTTCATTGATAATTTTGAAATCATGCATGAGGATGTTGTCATGAGGTTATTTTCGAAGTCCTTTGTTGGAGATGTTGGGTTTTGGTTTCGAAATTTAAAAGCTGATTCAATTGGATCATGGGAAGAGTTACATGATGTCTTTTTGAAGTATTGGGATAAGAATAAATCTTATGATCAAATTCTTTTTGAATTTTATAGTTTGAAAAGGGAAAATGATGAGCCAATTACTAAATTTAATTGGAGGTTTCAAAGTTTTTATATCAGTATGCCTACGGAGATCAGACCTTCAGAAAAACTTGCTATGGTATATTATGTTATGGTTCAACATTCAGATCTTGTCTTGTTCCTGTTAGAAAGAAAATCATCATCTTTAAGACAATTGTTTGAGGATGCAAAATGAGTGGAGCAGAACATCCGAGCTTGCAAAATGCTTCGAGATCGGGCTCATGTTGAAGATATACAAGCTTATGAACAGGAAGAAGAACGTAGGTATCATTCAGATTTAAGACAGTTTCCTTCATCATTTTCATATTTTCATATGAACAAGGATATAAATGATGCTTGTGTTGATTCTTCATATCGGTTTGCTGACTTTTTCGAGGATAACATACTTTCAGTGGATTATAGTAGAAATTTCTTAGTTCCTGCTATGAGATTATCATGTTATGAAGAAGAAGTTGTTTCTCTTCAACCTCTTACTATTGGTATAAGAAATAAGTTGCAATTCTTGACTTATGGTCACTTTCAGAATTTTATTTGTTCAAGTTTTGATCAAGGGTTTTATTTAAAGGTCGAGAAGCAGTTTGAAAAGCCCTTGGTTTCCATTCTTGATCCAAAGTTTAAAAAGAACAACAATGGAGAGGAAGAGAATGCTTCACTTTATGATGAATATAATGAAGACATTGAAGTTTTAAATCAAAAATTTCATGATCCCGTGGCTTCTTGGATGGAGTTGTATTTTTCAAAGGTTTCTAATGCTCCATATTTTGGCATACTTACTATTTCCAGTCATAAGTATCAACTGCCTATAGACTCTTTATTGTATTTATCACATATTTTGTGGGTTTTCTCAAACAGTAGCATGCATGAAATCATGATTCTCAGTCAAATGGTTTCTTGGCTTCATTGGAAGTATGATTACACTTGATTGGGTTGTTTCCTCCAATTAGAAGTAGGAGTAAATATCAGAATAAACTCGCTATACGAGCATGCAGATTATTTTTAGTATGCTGGTTTGTAGCAGTATTTTTTCATTTCAAAGGTATGCGTTCAGAGTTTGACAAAGTTGCAGAGATTTTGGTAACTGACTCCATCACCCAATGAATAAGGAACAAGGTCTACATGTTCTTGAAGCCTCACAAGGAGGACTTCATCCCGCAGCAAGAGCCAGATGTTATAACTAGATCTTGTTCTTAGTTTATCTGTTTCTTTTGTCCTAATTTTCAACCGTTGGTTTAAAATGATTTTATATTTTATGTTGATTTTAAGAATTTTTGACAATCAATAATTTTGGTTGGAATTGATACTTTTAATGGTTGAATCATTTCATTATTTTAGTTTTAAGGTTTGTCTTTTGGGATTATTAGTTAATATGTACATCTTTAAGCTTTCAAAAACTTATAATAAAATTTCATTCCAAGTTTTGATTTATAATCTAACTCTCATTTTTGAGTCCTTTGTCAAATATTTTCGTGAGGAGATTCCTGTAGTAGCTCTGTTTTTCCTGTTTTTGTCATTCTCATTGGGAGCATATTACGAGGATATAGAAATGAATTCAGGAAAACCAAAGAGGTTTTTGTTTAAAATATACTCATTCACAAAAACCTCTCTCAGTTTTGCAACAGCTATTATCATTTGAGAGATTCGAATTCATCTTTGTGGCCTATTTTCAGGGTTTGAATTATTTAATAATTTCCTGTTTTAGTCACAAATTTGTAGAACATATTTCGATCAATTGAAGAGGAATTTTGAAAAACCAAGCTATTTTTTTGTTTATAATACACTCATTTAAAAAAAACTCTCTCATGTTTTACACAGGTGTTTCGGATCGAGAGATATGAAGGATTATTTGAGACCCAAATTTCCAGAAATTCGCCAAATTTCCCCAAATCCAATTTGTTATTTTTGGGTTAATTATCTTTAAAGATTTTGAGTTATCATGTAACTAATTGATGTAACTATTTAAAATTTCGACCTAGAAGGTAGTTATGAAACTAATTTACTTTTGTCATGATAAAAGGAAGACAAACATACAGTTTTGACGGGGGGATTTTTCACTCAAGGAGAGGCTTTGGAGCTTTGATTTCTCAAGCTAGCACTTATAACTCTTATGTAAGTGGATGAATGTTATTGATTATATATAAACCGATAAGCCATTTTACCTGTCATGCTTTTTCATTTCTGATCTGTTTGATTGCTCAGTCTACAATTTCATTTCTTCTTTAAGTTTTATTCATGTAAATGCTTGTAGCCTGTGGGTGGAATTAGTATTTCATGTGTAATGTTTATGGCTTATTGGGATGTGTTTGATCCCTAGTTTATCCAATTTGCATGATTCAGTTCTGTATTAGTTTGTGGATGTTTATTTCCTCCTTGATTGATGAAGTTTTCAACCAAAACCATAAACCAAAACCATAAAAACCTGTTTTATTTAATTTTACTTTTGAGATTGTGTTGGCTTGTTCTTCTAGTAGTCTAAGAACAATTTCTGGCACAAACAGATTGCAAGCCAAGCAAGATTCCTTTCCTTTCAGGATTTAAGCTTGAAGAAGCTGATTCTTCACCTATGGTAAACAATACACTGTATAGGCAATTGATTGGATGTTTGTTGTATCTTACACATACTCGACCTGATCTTTCTTATGCAATAAGTGTGGCTTCAAGATACATGGATCAGCCTCATGAGATCCATTGGAGAACAGCCAAAAGGATCTTTAACTTTTTTCAGGGAACAAGGACTCATGGGATCTTCTACAAAGCTAAATCTGATCTTGATTTGATTGGGTTTAATGATAGTGATTGGGCAGGTGACAGCACAGATCAAAAGTCAACATCAGGATATGTGTTCATGCTACTGAAGGGCCAATCATTTGGTCAAGCAAGAAACAGAGTTCCATTGCACTCTCATCTACAGAAGCAGAGTACATAGGAGTTGTAAATGCAACAACTCAATGTTTATGGTTGCAGGGTTTGCTTGGAGAGTGTGGCTTCGAATCAGAATACTCAACTACTATCTATTGTGATAATAAGAGTACCATTCGAATCTGCAATGATCCAATTTAGAAACATAGAACCAAACACATTGAGATCCATATGCACTACATCAGACAGCTTGTGCATGATGGCACCATTCACCTACTCTTTTGTTCATCTTCAGAACAAGTAGCAGATATCTTCACCAAAGTTTTTTGTGAGAAGACATTCAGTAATCTCAAATCACTGCTGGGGATTTCTGATCATGCTATAAAGCATGAGTGATGACAAGATTTCCAAATTTTGTTTTACTGTCCATGTTTAAGGGAGGATTTTTTCCATTGGGTTTTTGCCTCTTTCCTTGGTTAAATGGACATGCAGTATGTAAAGGGTGACTAAGCCTTGTTGCTAGGCCCTATAATTTTCTAATATTTTACTCATAATTCAGGCTTAAGGGGGGGTGTTAGAATAATCAACCCATAGTTATCTACCTTAGACATAAATTAATCCATTTTTTGTCTTATTTGCCTAGTTTCCATATTCCACCTTATGCAAGTTGTTCTCCACACATCCATAGTGGTCAAAAATTCTAAATTTGAGTCATGGAGTGCTTGGGAAACCACTTGGAATCAAATATTCTTTATTCCTAGCCTCCCTAGTGCATGTTTTCTTTTTCTGCTTTATTGCCTGCTTTTTCTGAGTTTTAAGGCAATTGGGAAAGTTTGACTAGGTGAAGTTAACTTGTTTTTTGTCCTCATAATCCTCCACTCTTTTCTCCTATGAAAAGCATGTATGAGTTATCCTTCCACCATCTATTATCTTGCCTAATTGATTTTTCCAATTCGTGAGCTCCTAGATAGATTTGGAAACTGCTTTATGCACCTATGGGGGGTTTGTTTAGATTTAGTAAGCCTGCTTTTGACCAAATTCGAATGGCATCCTTATGCATTCGAATCTCTCATGTAATTATTTATTGTGGCATCCTATGACTTCACAGGGTTGGCTATTGTACACTTATTCAATACAGATTAGTGTTCTGCTCCATATTCAGTCTCCTTTGTGAGTAATTTGCATGTGTAATTGGCAATTTTTGTGAGTGTAATTGTTCTAACACCTGGGTTCAATTTCCACATTATTATTAACAACAAAAGATATAGAGGTTGGAATCCTTTCTTCTTATAGATTCTATATTTTACGAATGCAAGAATAAAAAGCGACAACCTAACATCCTTCTAAATCTAATTGCGGGAAAATTGGACAAGGGGGATGTCTTGAAGGCAATTTGTGCAGGATTTCAAGAAACTGCTAAGACAACTATTTGCTTGAGTGAAGGTGATTTTCTTTATGAGTGGATGAAGTCTAGTTGCATAGATATATACCTTGAATTTTTAGGAATAAGGAATTTTAAAATCCAATATTAAATGCATGGAAGTAGCTTTTCTTCATTTCCCAAAGAAGATATGGAAACAAATGAATGTTTGAAAAATAGTGGTGGTTGCTAGAAAGATAAGAAGGAAAACCTAACTTCCTGCAAGGTATACTGGATGCTTGAACCAAAGGATATAAATGTGTTGTGTTTCTGTGGAAGGACTCACCTGAACCATTAAATTGTAGCATTATGAATATGAATTGTTTGCTATTTTTTGCAGGATACCTTTTGGGGTAGGGTTTGTGAGTGCCCTTTGGTTAAAGGTGTTCAATTTATGGGAGATGGTTATTCTAACTATGAAGGTAAAGCTGATCTCTTTTAAATTTCAGTTGTTTCATTATCGGCTCACAGTAGAAAATTCACAATTCACTTTTTATTCTTTGTGTTGTTTCATCGTGATGATTTTTGAAGTTCCGTTTTTCCTTACTCAATATGTTTTTATCATTGATTTACTATTTGATGGGATTAATTCCTACATACATGTTTTTTCTGAAATGGAATGCTGATAATAACAATCCACATGATTTTGAATGATGTTAGTTCATATGGTTTCTTTCGATTTTAAATTTATACAATTTTATTTTATTGATACTTACAAGTTGTTCCATACAAAATTCATATTACATTCGTCACACTAGATGTGTGTGTGTGAGAGAGAGAGAGAGAACGAGTGAGATAGACTAGTGGGAAAAATCATCCAATGAGACAGAGAGAGACACAATGATTCAAACTGGTTGTGAAGGTGTAGAGGGACAAGGGCCTCATGCACTCTTACATGTTAATATAGATAACAATTTAAAAATTAATCAAGTAGTAATATAGAAATTAAATTACAATAAACCAAAATCGGTCTAAAATTCTTTACACTAAGTCTCAAATTAATAGATCAAAAGTCATCCAACTCTCAAGAGCCTATTGAGACAATATCCTTTAGAAGACTAAATTCTATGTTGTTGGGTGTGAGATGAAGTATGTAGGAAGAAGTTGGTAATGCATTGTTCCACCCTAACAATCCCTCCCCGATTTTGTATCAATTTTTAACCATGCCTCTATTGAGGTTTACAAGGGTTCCTCTATTGAGGTTTACAAAGGTGGAAAATATCAACAAATGTGTTCACAATCAATGTGGGGACTCGAAACTTGGTCAATAAAATTCTGAAAGTGAATTGTTTTCTTGCTTTACAATAGTCCTGTAAAACATGAGTACCAACAATTTATTTACATAAGCGATTTTGATAAACTCAATTGCATACCTAACCTTATAACTATAAAAATATTTGGATGTGAGTAGGCATCAAATAAATGGATCTTAGGATCAATATCTTGAAATGGATGGAAAAGTGTTGCCACTTGTGAGTGGCAAGGGTAGTGTATTGTTTACAGAAGGGATTCACCTAGTTTAGCAATACCTTATCACATCCATTCATAAAGGGGGGGGTTTAATTGTGAAAAATAAGGTCAATATATTGTAGGTAATAGGGGGAAGGGAATACGGTATGTGGGGTTTATATATATTGATGGGAATTACAAAAGGGTTTATAGTAAAAAAACAAATATATTGTAAAAATAGGGGTTTTTTAATTGGAAATAGGTATTGGGAGGGGGGATCAACAAAATGATTTTTATAAGTAATTAACATTATCTAGTTAATTTAGGGATATTATTTAATATTCCATGAACGAAGGCGCTATGACATGGTTTCACTAACCGAATACCCCATGATTGCTTATGAATACTATAAATTAGAAGGTTAGATATGCAAAGCCTCTTGTTTTGGAAGATTGAAAGTTGTATACTTTGTTTTCTCAATATTGGTTGTCATTTTTTTATTAGTACAAAAGTAACGAAGGAAGCCTAGTTGCTTCTGCAACTACAAGACCTCAACTGTATGATGTAAAATCCCCAAATCATTAGCATATAGGAAGCTGTGAATAATTATATTAAGAAGGAAATATCCATAATTTGGTCCATATTGGCCTTACCATAATCCTCTTGTCGAATTGGGTATAAGATAAATCAAAGAGGGGAAATGGGACACCTGTATTTCTATTTAGTGGTGCTGAAAATGCTATTTGTGAGCCTTCTAGTTTTTTGAATCTGAACCATTGGTTGTGTAAACTGACATGAGAACAATATGAAATCTGTCTTGAATCCCTGACCTGATTGTTATGGAGAGAAATTCCTATGGCTTGGGGTACCACAACAGACAGCTTGACTCCAGAAATCAATCCTTTCCAATATGCAATAGAAATCAAATATCTAACACTAAAGGATCATACCTCGTACCTTATTCCAGATGGTTGAAGTAGGTCCCCGTTGAGCTTTCCAACTTCAGCTTGAATTGATAAATCACTTCCTCGACAACAAGTAAACAAGACAAGTATACTATATATATGGGTGTTAGATCTATTCTAGCATATATAATCAACAATGTATAAGCATTTGAAATCATCCATAGATAAAATATTCATTCAAACATACATTATTGGACAGGAAAAGATATTTCTATTAAAATAAAATCAGAGATTACAAAGGATACAACCTCTTTCGGCACGTCTGTGAATCGGAGAAACTGAATCCCCCACTTGGGCCTCCACCACCTCAATCCTCCATCTCTCGATATCAATTAGCTCACAAGCAAAAGGAAAGCTTGGGAAGAACACAAAAGTGCTCCAAGGGACAAAGGGATGCAGACTCAAGCACAAGTTCCAGCCACAATGGACGATAGTTTCTTTGCTCTCAATTCTCTCATATGCCTTCAATGTATCAAAGAGTTTCTTATATAGCTTTTCAAAGGGGTAATGAAAGGTCGAATCCGAGCGATCTCAAGGCATATGGAAGGCCAGGAGTCAAGTGAGTCGTATCCATGTCAAGGAAAACTCCGAAAGGATTTGGATTTTTTACACATCCCGATGTATGCGGTTTTAGGGGTCAAACCCGCATATATATGTGATTAGGAGTTTAAAATTCACGTATATGAATTTTCACATATTTATAGGGATGGTCTAGGAAACATCAAAGGACAAAAAATGGTCCAATGGATCTAAGGAGTCTGTAGAGGGACAGGGGAAGGCCATACAAGTGTGATTCACTTGGAGTGGTAAAATCAACTATAACACTGATGAAACCAATCAAATAAAGGTTTACTTGGCATTATGTTAGTTTTCTCAAAGTCCAATGACACAGAAGGCTAGGGCCTTACTGAACAGAGCATTCTTAAATAATGGCTCCTAACTTGAATCCCATTAATGGCATGATAGCTTCTGTAGAAGCTTGCTTGTCCTTTTTTCCAAAAGATTTATTTCTATAGTAAATTTCCAATGTAAGTGGATAAGTGTATTTGTATGCTAAATAATGTAATAAATTATGTTATATTAATAAATTGAATAGTTATTTTTGGCTTTGCACTAGATGTCTTTGTATGAGTTAAGTAACTTTAAGTTGTGATTTTTCTATTTGAAGAAAAGTACTTGTTGACCTACATTAAGAAATATAAGAGTTTGTTTTATTTTATTTTACTAGTAAGTATTTCAGATACTTATTTGAAGATGACATTGACAACGAGTGTGAAGCAATGCACATAATGAATACATGAAATAAATCATGTTGTTCTAAACTATGTTGCATTGGCTTTGAGTACATGGGAACGATGGGGACGAGTCGCTGGGATGGTTAGAGCACACCCCCAATTTTTCAGGGGAAGTTTGGGGATGGCACACACACACACACAGAATGGTGGGAACGAGGCCCTGGGATGGTTAGAGCACACCCCCAAATTTTTAGGGGATGATAGGTTGGGGACGACACATACACACACACAACATTAAAAATTTAGAATTCATCATAAACAATTGTAGTGGCTTGTAAGCACAATAGTCTTTACTATATAGTATTGTGCACATCTCTTTCCATAACTTTGTTATGTTTTTCATTTGGTATATGTACAAAGGATGTGCAATGAATTCCACAAAGACAAATCACATGTGTCTTTCTGCCACAAATTATTTGGTAGATTAACATTCTTGAGCATTGAGTGTGTTGTCCCCATTGTCCGATTTTTCTTTTCAGTGACTCCATTTTGTTGTGGATTGTAAGAGATAGTATATTATCTCATGACACCATTCCCTATATAAATTTTGAAGAAATAATTGCACTCGAACACCTCACTACTAGCAGTTCTTATCATTTTCAACTTCATTACACGCTGATAGTGGAACATTTGACAAGGTAAGAAGCCCAATCTATTCAACAATAAGTTGAAAATTTTAGTGTAATTTTACTTGGGAACATTACACATATCTACATTCCTATATAGATCTAGAGAACAATAATAACAATTTTTGTGAGAATATGAACAGAAGACACAAGGAATATAGTTATTTAGATGTCAGATTATTATCATAGATTAGTTTGATGCAATAGTATGGGTTTTATTCACCCTAGGATATTGCTTAAGAAATTATATGTATATGAGGAAAACTATTTCAAGGAGGCTCTCAAAATGTGTAATCTTCTTGAATAATTTCATAGTGATCATGGGATTCATCCTCCAACAATTCTTGGTGTTCGTGAGCATGTATTCATTGGAAGGTATAATTAAATTTTAGCATATTTCATTTCAATATTCCCATATCCATAACGTATTTTTGCTTTCTTTGTTTTCTTGGGACAAAGGAATTGAAATTTTATGATCAACTAAATTTCGCAATCATCTTTGTTTGCAGTGTTTCAAACTAATCTCTCATACTGTTGGAAACACTACAAAAAATATCTCATACTATTGGCATCATGGAATCTAGTATTTAATTTTTTTATGTGGCTTGAAGGTGATTATTTCATCTATAATAAATATGATCTTCTGAGAACTATTAAACATTTTATTCAGTTACTGAGCATTCCTTTTTCAGGTGCAATTTGGGGTTCTTCAAGAAGGAAATTATGGGGTTTCATAATCCCATAAAAGGGAATTTATTTGGGCATGTTCACCTAAGGAATTCCTTCTAGAATGACCAAACCCTATGCATGGTTTTTCTAGTTCGCAGCCAAAAATATCCTTGCCTGGAGGTTTACAATATGTTGAAGTGAGAGATGCTGCATTGGGTGCACGTTTTCGTCCTATAATAGTGAGAGATCCAATTGGTGACTTGCCACCTGTTGGTAATGGCGCAGATCAGTTGGAAACAATAGTAAGCATCTAAGGAATCCAATGCTCCTAAATGGTAGCTTGATGAGTTTATAATGGTTAAGATTGTCCAATTAAACTATGATTGGAATTGTAGTAAGAAATAATATCAGTGTATTTCAGTTCTTTAACAAACATTTACCTGTGGGACTACCATTTCTGATGTTCATATTAAAAATGTAATAAACATCTAATTTTCTCATACACTATTGCTGATTATAAGGATGCAACATATTTTAGTTTTTTTCATTTTCTCTATCAACCCCTCTTTCATATTTATTCTACTTATTTTGAAATTTCAAGACATATGCCATTAATGAAAAGAAGAGATTTCATCATACAAATTATTTCATCAGGCCAAGGATTGTTAAATTTAAGATAGTCTATGGTTATATCATTTATCTGTTAGGTGTTAGTTTTAGACAATAAAGTGTTGTAGGACATGTAGTGTATCAATTTGACTTTAACTTAATCTTAACCCAATTTTTTTCCTCGGTTAAAAAAATCGTATATTCTATTCATATGAAAAGAAGTGCAGACTGTTGATGCCATAGCCATTGCAAAATTGAATAGTGAAAATCTTCTCAAGAAGGTGCTGCAACAGTTGAACCAGTCGTACTGACTGAATCTCAGAAATTTTAAGGGATTATTCCTCACACATGAAATAGTGCATAGAAGCACTTTATGGTACATTATAGTTTTGTCCAAAATTGCATCATATATCTTCAAAGAAGGAATCATCACTGAAACAAATCTATAAAGAGATCATCTGAGCCTTCTGAAAACATAAGCCCCATCCATAGCAACAACGTGAAACTGTATAGAACTGAAAGAATAAAGATTCCCTGAGCTAGAAATATGCCCCTCAAGCAAAGATAGAAAAGGTGGATACCTGTACCATAACCCTATCTTTAGATTCCTTCTATATGCATGAATCAACTATCAGCTAGAGTCTCTCCTTGAAAGAGTATTAGCTTCAGATTTATGATCTTTGTAGACATGAGCAAATGAAATTTGATTAAAACTTGAAAAATATATTTTGATCTCATCAAGTATAGGACTTAGGACCATATTATTCATTTTGAAGACCTGTTTTACTTTTAACCAATTGATGACCAATATTGAATCCCCAAAAACACAAAGATATGTAACTCCCCTAGTTGCAGCAATTTTTTATAGAATTTTGATAGCCAACTGTTCAGCAAATGAAATTTGATGAGAATTATGAAAACTAGTTTTTGATGTCATCAATTGACAATTATAGAACCCAGGACCAGATTATCCATTTTGAAGACTTGTTGCACCAAGAGTAGTGAGGTGCTATATAGCCCAATATGTAGGAGATGTTGTCACGTACATAACGTAACACTGCATTACAAAAAATAAAAAGGTAACTAAATAAATTCATGTCAGCTCATAAAATAAAAAAATTAGAACCACGTGCAAAAAATCCATGTCTGCTTGTAAAATAAAAAAATTAAAACCAGCATAGATCAATATTAAACCCAGATTTACCAAGCACCAAATGGATCAAAATTCTTGAGGTGTAAATTTTCTAAACATGTAAAAAAATTACACCTCAGAAAATTGGATCCCTCTCGGTACTTGGTAGATCTGGGTTTAAGATGGATCTATTCTAGTTTTAACCAACTGAGGCCAATAGTGAATTTCCCCCAAAATGGAGATCCGTAACTCCTCTAGATGTAATAATTTTGTAAAGAGCTTTGATAACCAATAGTTCAACAAAATTATTGAACCTTCCCCTCCCTGTTTTGCTTTAAAGTTGATATAATGGATGTCATTGAAGTGTAAAATACCACAATAGGGTGGGGTGCCCTATCTAGCTTTATCAAAGAGATCCCAAATACTCAATGTGTCTGTAAAATCATGTGATGATATGTTTTGAGAAGTGTTGTAAACAAGTTTTAAATGAGAAAATAGATCTGGCTTGTGTTTCACAATGCAAAGTAATTGTGAATCTAGCTTGAAATATAAAAACATTCGTCGAGATCCAAATTCCCTGGGTTGTAGTTATAGGGATGGCTTTGGAGTCCTTCAGAGTAGGAATTCCAGTTTGTGAAGCATTCCTTTATAGAAACCCTTTTTAAGCCATATTTTACACCTTCCTGATGGTCCATCTCAGACCACACTAACCAAGCATAAGGACATAAGATTAGGAGGTGATCAACAATTGTTATATTTTCATTCAAATATAGAAAGTGAAACATATTATATGGAATATAATATGTTGCACTTGTTATATTTTCATTCAACTTTTGTTCTTTTGTTATATGGAATACAATAAGGACAAGGTCAGGTGGAAGCAAATAAAGATCAACTTCAACTTCCAGGAGCTCATCATTCTGAACCCACCCTTGATATCAAACAACTTGAGCCAATTCAATATGTAAAATCTATGAATCCAATTATGATTTCCAGTAAGGGTAAGAAAGATCATGTAATGACCCGACTGCCGAATTCCGCGAGCTCAATGAACCACTCAAATTTTCTTCCAAAAAAGAGTAAATAGAGCTCTGTCAAGAGAAAGAGATTAAATGATGTAGATCAGCAGTCTCTAGAAAATGTTCAAGCAGGAACAAGAATATTATACCAAGCAATGAAGGGGAATGATGTTGTAGCAGGAATGCACAAGTCCAAACAACAAGAAAAATGGAAGCCAAAACCAAATACTTCTGATAAAGGTATGTCTCTGCAAATCCTTTCTTTTGATTTGGTTTTCACTTAGTGATTCTTTTTATGTGCTTTTCTATTTGTCTATAATATGTTGCACTTGTTATATTTTCATTCAAACTTTTGTTCTTCTGTGTGTCTTGCATTTCCATCAAGAGCATAAATCATTGTGATTAATTCTTAAAAAAATTCACAATGATGTCTTCCTCCTTTGTGTTAGAGGGTGATGCAGTGCAAGGAAAGTGCAAAAATGAAAGTAAGCGAGAGGTACATAAACCTCTTAAGAAGTTCAAGGCCAAAGCACCAGTTGATGGCTCTAATGGTGAATTGTCAATGGTTCCTAGATAATCAAGCAAATATGATAAAGTACACGGACCACCGATGCGTGGTGTGAGACCTATTGCATCTAATGGAGTTATAGGAAGGGATCCTGAGAAGCCGTAGAAATTATCAAACACCCTAATAACCTTAATAGGGATGGTGGTTTTGAAGTCAGCAAGAATTGGGCCCCCCTTATCAAATGTCAAAACAAATTTGAATTATCTAGGTTTTAACCTATCTTAGATAAATAAATAAATAAACACTAATATCCTAATTAATTAAAAAAACCTTAATATCTTAATTAATTAAAAAACCCTAATATCTTAATTAAAAAAACCCTATTATCTTAATTAAAAAAAATCCTATTATTAAATTCAAAATAAAACCCTAATATAAACTTTAAATAAACTTTAATTTTTTAAAACTTTTCTTTCATAAAAACTTTATTAATATTAATATTAAAAACCTTGTTAATATTAATATTAATATTAAAACTTTATTAATATTACTTTTAATTATAAACTTTAAAATTAAAAACTTTAATTTTAATTTTTGTACTTAAGCCATATTTTCAACTTTAAATTGATTGAGAAAAAAGAAATATTTATAAAAAATTTATTAATAAAAATTTTAAAATTATTAATAATTTAAAAAATTAATTAAAAAAGTTTAAATAAAAATTTTAATTACTCTACCTAAACCTAGGATTAGTTGGCCAACTCTAATTAATAATTTTGGTAACCTTACGAACTATAGCTTATTTATTACTCCAGAGCTCCAGCTAATCCATCCAACTAACTACTTGTCCTGATGATGGTTCCTGATTCGGAATTGAAACGTCAACTAAAAATGTCTACTGCGGAATTTCTGGAAAAACCTTACTTCAACAATTTTTTAATATAAATTTGGGGATAGGTATTATAAAAAAAACTATTTTTTTTGTTTGTATTTTCGACATATCTCCTTTTGTTTTTACTCAAATTTTGATCGGGAGAGCTTGTTGGATGCGGAATTAAATTACGCATCCAATGAGTACCTACTTGGCATACTTTTGATGGGACCTACTACCCCAAAACGAAGAAATACCATAAAAAACATGATGATGACATCATCATCATGTTTTTTCAGGTATTTTCTATTTTTGGGGTAGTAGGGGTTGTCAAAAGTATGCCAAGTGGGTACTCGTTGGATGCGGAATTAAATTCAGCATCAAACAAGATCTCTCGATCAAAATTTGAGTAAAAACATAGGGAGATATGTCGAAAATACGAACAAAAAAGTAGTTTTTTCTTTTCTTCCTACAAAATTAATAAATATTATTTTAACTATTATTTTATTGTTTTTCCTTAGGAGGCCTATTTTGAGTTGAAATTTTCTCTAATGCTTAGAATTCTAACATAGTTGCAATAGATGTTGTGTACTATGGGAGGTATCGACCTTGAAATCACTAGTTGCTACTATTAAGCGGCTTTAAAATTTCTTCATGGTGCTTCATTATTGGAGCCTTGCAATTGTGACAATCCAAAGCATGGAGAAACAACTCAAGCTATGAAGGTGTATACAGATACTGCCAGGATTTGTGAGTAAGTCTCATAATCTCTTAGAATTAAAGTTGATAGTTTTATCCATTTTTTTCATTAGTCAATCTGCATGTGAGCACACTGTATTAGCTTTACTTTTGGAAATTTCTCAGACAATTTTGAAATATAGTCATGCGGATTCAAATATTGATAGGTTAGCTTCTCTATTTCCTTTACAGATTTTGTGCCTTAACCTATGAGAGAAACAAAGAAATGGAAGCTGCTTCCCTGTCATATAAATGCATAGGGGTAGCGCACATGAGGGTTGTGTTGTCTAAAACTTCATGCTTAGACATCAACGTTCAAGTTTGAGAGAAGAAGAAATAGGCCTAAGAGATATGATAGAAATGTTCTTCAAAATACTTTGAAGGCCATCAAGAATATTGAGGAAGTCTGTGTTAGCATGGAGGCTAAATTATGGGAGAACAATTGTGTCACATTCTCTTCAACTTTCCTTGTAAAAGATTAAAGGGATAATAACTAAAAATTAGCTAATTGGTCATCTTCTAATTGTTGTTTATTATAACACCTGTGTGTCCAAATACAGTAGAACCACCATACAACATTTTTCTATTCTCAAATCTTACCTTTTTCATGGTGATTTGTTTTCTTGTCTTTATTACTTTTCTTGTGGTGCTCTTTTGGACTACCCTTGGTTCTGATAATTATTTGTATCAGTCTAGTTGTGGCTATATCTAAGGCAGGTTGCCCAGAGATAAACTTACAAACATGATTGAATGTTTCAAACTGATTTTCATATAAATGTATCAACTATAATGTTGGGTATGCTTTTATTATTTCATTCAACTCTTTTTGAAATATGTGTTGAATTTCTTTTTCTTGCTTATTGTGGTAGCCTTCAGACTTCTATAAAAATATATTTCATTTTCTAGAATTGGTTGATATGGTTGCTTATGCTTTGCAACACTCAGTCTAAAATATTTCGCTTTCATGTATTTTTATATTGTCAATGATAGATTTTTTTATGAATGGCAAGGTTTGCTTACCTTATTTGACTTTACTTTGCTTGATTTCATATAATGATATTTTTCTCATATATTCAGGCACACCAAGAGATATTTCGTAAATTGGTTGACTTAATTGGTATCACATCCATCACAAAGGTATTTCGTTCTCTCTGGTAACATGAATGTATATGCCAGATAGGGAAAATTGTACATAGCTCTCAGGAATTAGTTTATCATTAATACTAGTTATTGGTAAGTTGTAATAGTAATAATTATGTAGTTTGTATATTTCTATATATCATAAATTTGTTTGAATATCATCATTTTCAAGCAATAAAAACTTCTTAAATGGTTCTAGCTCAATGGTAGAGCACCGACCTAATTATAGGTAGGAGGTTGGTGGTTCAATTCCTTCGTGCCCTATCATAAATTTGTGAGTACAAAAACGACTAAATTCACATATATACGACTATTAGTAGCTAATTGTTTGTATCTTAGTCATATTTAGCTTAGTCATTAATATGTTATCATCTAGTAGTTTATTTAGTCGTATATTTGGTCATTAATTATTGCAATCAGTGACTAAATCAATGACTAAATCATTTACTAAATCATTGACTATCAATGACTAAATCATTAACTATAAATGACTTAATCAAAGACTATTAAGTCAAGATATTAATGACTAACTGAAATATGACTAGCTAAAAGATAGTGGAACTTAGCTACTATTAGTCACCGACTCAAAAATAGTCGTTTAGAGCCTGATTTTAGTCATTGTTTTAGTCCTTAATTTTTCATTTTGTACTAGTGGAAGAATAAGATATTTATTAGTCGATATTCTAGATCATTTTTTATCATATTTAATGTAAAACAAAAAAAATATTAAATTTCGATACCAATGTTGTGTGTAGGAGAAGGTTGCACTAAAGCATATGCATGTGTCATGTTCCCTTTTCCTTTGAGAAGATATCTCTCAACTGCAATAATAAAGAATAAAATATTTATTATTCAAGATAACCATGTATTGTATTTCATGCAAACCATTACATAATATCAAATGTCCATACTGATTTTGTGTGCAGGAGAAGGTTGCTCCACAATCGAGTATCTTTGAGATGATCTCTCTAACTGATCTTTCGTGCTTTTTTTCTTTGCACAAACCCATCCAACCCTTTGAAATTGTGGTTGATCTTTTCCTGATTTTTTCTCGTAACAATATTGTCTTTTTTTATTATTTGGGCTCAAAAACCTGTGTCGTACCTTGGTAGTGATCTTGGACGGAGTTATATTACCAAAACACATTTGATTAAACTCTTGATGTGCATCAGAAACCACATTTTTCAATGCATATGCATGCTCCACGTTTTTGGGTCTTATGGATAGAAAATCCCTCAATTATTCATGAGTAGATGACAACAATTTTCATTTCATCATCCTTGGGTAACACACTCTCTTGTCTTACAATACTTGTTTCACTATTTTAGTTAATATTAGGAGGAGAATCGAAGCATGGTGGAAAATTTGTTTGGTTTTCGGGGCTCGAAAGAGTTGGTACATTTAAATCAACTAAAATTCTAGGCCTTTCAATAATAAACTAGAGGCATTTGTTTACATACATTTCCATTCAGTTCCCAATTACAATTACATGACTATTGATTTGACCCTTAATATATGACTTTATACCAAGTATTTTGAGTTACATCATTATTTTGGATATGAACCCAATATTCTTCGTAACTTTGTTCATTAGCAACACAATCTTCATCTAGGATTTGTTTTTCTCTGCGTTTGGATGCAGTCAATTGTTCCTCGACTTTGAGCGGTCATATAAAACTAGATTCCTTCGGATGTTTCATATGATTGCAATACAATTTAACCTTTGTCAACGTATAAATAAATAGCCAATGGACCCTTCTATGGAATGCATTATTGATCACCTTCAAGTACCTTTGTTTTACATATCCATGATATGATTCAATTGCATTGTTTGTATCTTGATTAGAATGTGTAAAATTTCTATAATATTTTCCCACATATATGGAAAAACAAATTTATTAGTTATAAAGTGATAAATACAAATATGGCATTGCATAGTAGTCATAAAAACCAACTACATAAAAACTTACATATTTCATTGTTGGCTAACCAAGTGGTTTTAAATATTTCAAAAACTTTTTGTGTTCAGTAAACTCAACAAATAAACTTACAACTGCTTTTTGCAAAACTTCATGATCTTGACATGAGTACATAATCTCTCTTAGAGCACGAAAGATATGAATTTTATTTTCTCTTCCTTCGAATTTACTTCCAACATTCTTTAACCATGCTCGACGGACATGTCATAAACATAATAATATTTTGGAGTTGTTCAAATTCTTGAAATAACATTACAACATAAGAAAATATATACAAAATTTATTGTGTTATGCCTATTTTACAACGAACACAAACATTACCTTAATGCCTTAATTTCAGCTACATCATCATATGTGATGAAATCCTTGACATCCCAACTTGGTTGTTTTTTTCTAGCCTCAATTGATGATGACATCCATCTGCATATGTCATCTATAGTATTGCATGAAGAAATCACCCAAGCTACTAGAACCCCATTGCAATGTTCGTAAAAGACCATTAAAGTGTAAAGTTGGTACTATGTCACACACAAAAAAATATATAACTATATAGAATACAATTACTCAAATGTAGTTAAATAGATGAATAAAAAAAATGTGAACTCACCCCATACTTGTTGGTGTTAAAGGTTAATTCCATTGACATAAAATTATTGTGCGAATGTTTTACCATCATTAAATGCATCCACGGTGTTTGTATGCCTATAATAAAATGAATGTTTTGAACAACATATTGTTTTTGGTACAAAAAAAGTTTCAAGGGCACTTATTGTACCAACATTCTACACTCCTAGGATCGCATTCATCCTTCACATATTATAGCCTTTTCGTATCATTGTAAATGTTTAAGATATATTTTATTGTCATTATTGCGTCTCGAGATATCCCGGTGAACAAATCACCAGATCCAAGCTCCACATCAAAGATGAACTTGTCCCATATCATTGTGACATTAAAACTATTTTCAACCAACTCTTGAACATTAGCTAGTATATGCTATGATAAATGTGGCGCATATTTGAATGTCTCAGGCCTACCAATTGCATCATTTCCATGGCAGCCAACATTTGTTTTGTCAATATACCTACATCCATTATATGTTATAAGGACATCGTTTGGTCTAAGTTGAATTCATCTCACAATAAAGTGACACCAACAACCAACTTTAATACTTTAATGTCAATGCTATTTTTTCTTTTCCTATTTTTGTATTTGACCAGTGGCTTTTCGTGTGGGTTGTAGACCATATGCACACCAATAACTATATCCATAGAATTGAAAAAAAAATAGATAAATTGTTAATTGCATGTTTGACATAGTGTTATTGAACTCAAAAATTTTAAATGTATTAAAAATAAATTATAAAGACTCACATAGCATAATATAGATATGCCCAAAATTAGTCTCTTTTATATCCTCAACTTTTGTACTTCTTCGAGTGTGAACAAAAAATTTAGTAGGCGCAGGTTCATTGGATTTCTCCCCACTTATAAATTCCTCAAGTTGTCAATATGGAATAATTGAGACTTGGTCCCCCAGAATTCTGTCCAAGTCATATCCTCCACTGAAAACTCCATCATGTCCTCTATGTCTTGAACCTCCAACTCATTAATCCTTTCCCACTTATTCATTTTTCAAATCCCTACACAAAATACATTCAAAATAATATGGTTCAAGTAAGTATTGTAATGTTGCTTATTGCTTACCTTAAAGTATAATTTTTTTGTTGTGATGTTAGACCTAACTCTCAACAATACTTAGTGAATATTCATGAGTTGATAGGAAAGATAAATATTAGATTCATACAAACATTCGAAAGATATGGTTGATCTCTATGTCAATTAATATAGATGAACATTTCAAATGTATAGTATTCAACTATTTTACATATATATTTTAAAACCCAAATATCTATATTATATTTAATTTAAATATGTATGGAATTACTCATTTATTTAATGGATATTTTAATATGGATTTGGATGAAAAGTTGAGTGATTAGAGCTGAAATAATTGAAAACAAATATAAAATAGCTTTGATAAAGTTGCTAGAAAGCAACGTTTTCAATGTAGACTCCATTATCGATCACATTCCTAATAAGAAAGTGAGACAATTGCTTTGTAAGACTGAGTCGGGTAAAGACCTCCTCGAGCATACTCCAGAATAATTCTCCCTTAAATATAAGCAAACTTATAAACTTCCCAAATTTCCCTCCTTACACATTGAAATCGTTGATTTATATGTTTCTCTGATCTTGTTTCTAGTCCACCAATCCCCTTTGCTTGCTTGATTTAGTCCACTAATCGCTAAGGTGTTGATGGAAATGTTCTTTTACAGACCTCAAAACTGAGAGTATTGAAAACTAACAGACCTAAAATTTATATTAAACATCTTGGAGAAATGTCTAACCTCCTTTCCGCAAACTGGTTTCCTCCAATCGGTCTCCAAAAACCATTTATGCAAGCTTGGTCTACAATTCTTACCTTTCCCCAAACTAGTGGATTTCGGGTTTTGGGTACTTAACTTTTCGAAATTGGACCTCCACAAATTTCAAATTTTCCAATTTCCGATTTCCACAAATTAGTGGGTTGTGGAATTCGGATTCTCAACTTTTGAAACTCATTTTCCACACTTTTCCACTTTTCTAGTTCGGGTTGTGGAATTCGGCATATCAAGTTTTGAAACTAGGTTTCCGCACTTCTCAAATTTCCCAGTTCGGGTTGCGGAATTCCACTTATTAACTTTCAAAACTCGGTTTCTACACTTCTATACTTTCCCAGTTTTTGCACTCCGCTCTTTGACACCGTCGATCCTTGCAGATTTTCCCTCGATCGTTGATCTTTCTCTAGATGTGGATCACAATATAACTCTATGCATCTACGTCCCATTTCTACGGAAATTAACTACGACCATGGATTGTTGGTAGGAAATTTTTGGGGTAAGATAGTTGCACAACATCATGGATGCTACGCAAGTTCAAATATGATACGCAAGGTGAGAAACGACATGCAAGTCAGATTTAGAATATTTTATGTATTTTGGTCATATTTTGTAGATTTGGATGAATTTGGTGGATAGTGGTCATTATTTTGTAGAGTCTATTAACAAGTAGTTAGGAATTTGGTTAAGTGGACCGCCAATGTAAAGGTGCAAGCCTATAAATACATGTCGAGTTTCAAGTATTGAGTCGTCTTCTTAGTATTCTTCTTAGAGGTAGCTCTGGATGATTTTGGGCACTTATTGGATTTGCATATGTAACTGAATATTTTGAGAACCTATGTTTTGTTGCAGAAGTTAATATGATGTGACGGATATTGAGAATAATCACTGTGTATTTTACGGTCTTTTTTATTTTCTTGTTTTCTATAGCCTAAATATGAATGCAATGTGTATCTTCGATATGAATATGTGAATGATGTGATGTGGTTCTGCTTTAAATGATGATATACTTATAGATCCTTTTGCGCATCAATGTTTTGTTGTGATTTCGTTATGTTATTGCGATCTATTGAATGATGATATGATTCTGTTTATGCATAATATGGATAAGTGGATATATTGAATAATGTTGCACTGAAATGAATAATCGATGCACTGTCCTCATTCATACTACAAAAAATTGGTTTCGACAGTTCTCGCTTGAACATCTCGGGTGAGACTTCATATTCTTTGCAAGTGTTTTCGGATAGGGTAAAACCTGTCTGGGCCTGTGCTCAAGGAGTTCGCGTTGGTTTGGGTGTCGAAGGAGATTGAACCCCTATCGAATGGTTTTGTGTCAACAAATAGTTCCATTGTCAGGACCAGAAGTTTGAAGAGGGAGGAGGACATGTTGTGACATCCGACGAGACCGGAGATCCAATTTTTGTTTGACTAGAAAATAAAGGAGTTTTCTAAGAAAGAGAATCATAAACATGGACTAATGACATATCACTGGCTAGCAGAGCATATGCACGATGGTCCTCATGAGCACTTTTTCTCTATGTTTCTGATCATCCTGTATGAGTAGTTGGCATGCTTGACATATCAGAAGACTAATTTCCAAGGAGTTCGCGGTCGACACTATTAAATATTACAGCAACCCATAAAGGGAGTTCTTCAATGGAGCGAGAGGTAGGTTCATGTTATCGTTGCAGTTGTCTATTAAGACACTAATCTATAAAAAGGGCATATTGAAGATGAACTCTGATAAGTATAAACCTGGTGTGCGGAGGCTGCGGGTATTGCGGAGATGAGGTTTGGATGGAATGAAACAAGGTAGATGGATGGAAGTTATGACAAGACTATGAGGGAATCCATGGAAGGAAGTGGTGTTACGAGAGGAGGAGTAAGGTTTCAGCAAGAGAAGAGGCAGAGGACAGGAGAGAGTCCTGCTACAACTGAAACACGAGACCGCAAGATAAGACCACATGGGACAAAGAGACCCTACAATGACAAAGGAGACAACTAGGCTACCCCCTAGCAAGAGGAAAGTTCAACCCATAGCAGCAACGTACCCACACCTCCATGCACTACGTCACATTTAGGAAGGAACATGAGCTCGACACTGAATTTTTCAATGTGTCAACTACACTCTAAGAGTGGTAGATCAATGACTATAGGAAGAAGGTCCATGATGGCAGTCGAGGATGCGAAGTTACCCCTGTTTCATGGGAACATGGTTGAGAATCCTGAGCAATACTGGTTCTTGTGCTTTGGTTCTTATGTGAACCAGTGTGGGCTGTGTGATGATGTTAAGAAGGGCTAGTTGGCAACGACCCTTTGAGGTCGCGCATTGGATTGGTCCATGAAGTTTTTAGAAGTTCCTACGGGAAATCTGGCGAAGAATCTGGTAGAAATAAGAAAATGATTGATTGAAGAATTTAGAAAACCGAAATATGAGGTGCAGTACATTACTGAGCTGAAGGAGATAAAGCAATATCCAAACGATATGGTTTGGGATTTTGATCAGCAGTTAAAGACACTAATGGAAAGAGTCCATTTTGAGATGAGTGATGTTCAGCATAAAGAATGGTTCATTGTGGTGTTGGTACTGCACATCAGTCTACCATTGATGGAGCAGAATATTGCAACATAGAGCAAGTCTTTGGAGATTGCGATGAAGTTGGAAGCTTCACCTATTAGAGAGAATGCAATTGGTATAAATCAGACCTAGATGCAACCAACAAACTTGATGCTCCAGTTGCAAGATATCAATAAAGGAAAAGAACATCGAAAGGAATTTTGGTGTACTCAATGCCGCATAGAGACACATACTAAGGATCAATGCCAAGATTTTTGAAACTACTTTCTGTCTCAAGCACCAAATCCATTGAGTTGTGTTGGCATTCTATGGTGTTGTATCTACTAATTTTATGGGAATTGACAAAAAGATTGTGGATATATGTAGAAGATGGTTACAAAGCAAACAAATTTGAACTGCATATTTTTTCGATCTGTTGGGCATGAAGATAAATAATGTTGTGGATATCATCTGCTCCAGAACAAAATGATGGATATGTATTATGTGAAGGGAGAGGACCATATAATGGTGTCACAACTACAATAGGCACCGATGGTACAACTACTACTGCAACTGCATATGTAGTTCATTTCATTGGCACAACCATAGCCACAGTTTGTACAACATATAGAGCCACAAATGCAGTTTATGCCACAACAACAGTTTTTCCACCACCTCCACAGTACAATAAGACGTAGATGGCTCCGCAGCAACAACAGTATGTTCCGTTACAACATAATCCCTCGTAGTAGAAATTCAGTCAACCACGGTATCAACAACAAGGAGGATTCCACGGAGGATTCTAAGGAGGAAGAGGTGGAGGTTTCGTTCGAGGTCGCAGACCTGTACAATGTTATAATTGTGAAGTCTTGGGAAATTATCAAGATATTTCCCACAATTTCAAATACATTGTACTTATTGTATCATTGTTGACCACATTGTTGAGAATTGTCTACAGCTGATCATGAAGTGGTAGGAAGGAAAAACTCCTCGGTTGCAGAACCAGAATTAGAATCAGTTCTGAAACTAGAACCATTTGCAGAACCAAAACCAGCTTAAGAATCAGAACCAGAACACAAATCATAATGTGAATCAACCTATGAATTCATCGTTAAACCAAAATGAGGGACTAACTATTGTGAATATTTCAGAAGAACCAGGAACGTAGGATGCTCATGTCATTTTGATTACTCGTGGAAGTGCGATGAAGGGGGATGATATTCCACATCCACAAATTCGGCTCGCTGGGAAGAATAAGGTGCAGTTCGATGTCGACGTTGAAAGAAACACATTCTTTGAAGCACGTGATGCGATAGGAAGAAATCCTGGTAAGTTACATGTCTATGAGATGCCGACTGATTTTGAATCCACTTCGGTAGCAGGAGCATCGCGACAACATGGTACCTTGCAAAACTTCTTTGAAATTTTATTGTTTCTAGAAAGGGATCTTGATGCCCTTGCTGATATTCAGGATCTGTTGCATCGACCAACCAAGGGATGGAAGGAGTCCACAGTGAACTCTTTACACAAGAGAAAGATGAGAAAATATGTGTGCATAAATATTCAGATTGGGGACTATAAGGTAGATTCATTCATCCTGGATCTAGGCTCATACGTCAACATTTTAACGAAGCAAACCTAGAAGAAGATGGGGAGGCTGAAGTTGGATTGCTACCCTGTGTAGTTGCGAAGGGCTAACTAGGCTAGGTTAACACCAATTGGGCGAGTTCCATGTCTTGCAGTGGAGGTACAAGGGATGAAGACTTATGGTGATTTTGATGTGATTGAATTTGTTGATGGCGGAGGTTCATATCCTATGCTACTGGGGATTGGATGGGCCAATGATAGTTTGGTGGTGATAAATTTTGAGAAACGTGTTATGGATTTAGAAAAACGTGACATCAGGGTCATCGCCCTGATGGACCTAACTAAAGAACAAAGATATGTAGAACCAGTTAAAGAAGAAGTTGTAAGAGGCTGAGATCATGCATATAACATCTCAGAGGATTATAACCATCCGAGTGTCGATGGTGAGCTCAGTTGACGTAGCTTTAGCTCTGCATCTTCAGATTTTGATGATGTGTTAGAAAATTGGCAGAATTGAATGCATGAGGTACTGCTACGAAAATGTGGCTTGATTAAAAAGTCATTGTGTTGATTCGCAGCATAAAGTATTGAACTACCAATATATGAAGGACTTCTTGAGTTGTTTTAGTTTTTCATTGAATTTGAAGATAAGGTATCATAACCACAGTAGTTGCTGGTGTTGGATGAAGAATTGAAGGCTACTTTAGCACACTGGTGGGAAACCCATAAGAATTTGATCAATGGATGGTCATAGTGTCGAAGATTGATGACAGTTCACTTTGACTATGTAGAAGAGTACCACGTTGGAAGGTACGATGGGTAGAGTAACCTTGGTAATCATTAGATCGAGTGTCAAACCTTGTGGGAATCATGACCAAAGGATGAGTGGGTCCATGATTTTATTCACACATTGGATGAAATTCCAAGGTCATGATATGTATCATCCAATTTTAATAGAGAGATCACTAATTGGGTGGATTTGATGAACTTCTTTAATCACACGTTCATTTTCATGGATACCAATACAACCATTCATAGTGCATTGCAGAATAACCACGACGTTGTTCTGAAGGTAGTATAAGTTTCCTATCCATTGGATCCACATGAGAGATGTCTAATGTAGTTGATGATGGAATGCTACAATGTGACAGGTGGACCAGATGATGGTGAGGATCCGTGGAACATCAATATTCTAGAAACGGAAGGGAGTCAGGATGTTGCAGCACCTGACGTACCAATAGATTTGATGAATCAACCATTAAAAATTTAGAAGGTCAACATTGGGATAGAGGAGAACCCAAAGTTTGTGAATGTTGGGGACTACTAGGATGAAGAAAACATGACAAAAATAATGGATCTTCTACATGAATTCCCAGACTTGTTTCCTACAAATTTTTCTGAGATGAAGGGAATACTGGGAGATTTAGGAGAGATGAATACTCCGCTGAAACCAGATGCAAATCCTGTGAAGCAGTGACCATATTGCTTGAATCCACAATACAAGGAGAGAGTCAAATAAAATTTCGATAGAATGTTGGATGCTGGGATAATAGAGTCGGTTGAGGAATCAGAATGGATCCCTCCCATGGTAGTACAAGACAAGAAGACGTGTGAAGTTTGGATATGTTTCAACCTCAAAAAATTGAATTATGCTTGTCTGCATGATCCATTTCTGATAGCATTCACTGATGAGGTACTAGAAGGCATGGGCAGTCAAGAAATTTATTCATTCACAAGTGGATTTTCTGGCTATCACCAGATTAAGATTGCGAAAGAGGATTTCCACAAGGAAACCTTTGTTACCAAATGGGGATGTTTTCATTACAATTTAATGCCCTTTGGATTGAATAAATCACCAATGATATTCTCTAGAACCGTTGTCACTACATTAAAATATTTTCTTCAGAAGTTTTTGGCGGCTTATATGGATGAATGGGCGGTTTATGGATTAATTAGGGATCATCTAGAGAACCTGCGACTAGTGCTGGAGCAATGTCGACATCATCAGATTGAATTGAACTCAAAGAAGTGTATTTTCTGCACACCATTTAAGATGTTGTTGGGACACATTGTTTGCAAGCAAGGATTGTTGATTGACCCCATGAAGATTGCACTGATTTTGAGTTTTCCACCACCTACAAATGTAAAGCAAGTGAGAGTGACACTGGGACACATGGGATACTACCACAATTTCATATGTGTTTATGTCGTAATCACAAATCCTATGGAGAGGTTGCTCAAGAAGGATGTGGTATTTGTATGAAGTCAGGAGTGTCAGGGAAGACACTAAAGGAGAAGATGGCATCTGCACCAATACTAGTTTTCCCTAATTGGAACAAGAAGTTCCATGTCCATGTCGATGCATCGTCCATTTCTATGGTAGTGGTGTTGGCACATCTAGGAGAAGGAGATCTTGATCACCCAATTTCTTTTGCTAGTTGAAAGTTGTTGTCAACAGCGAAAAACTATACAATGACAGAGAGGGAAGGTTTGGCAATGTTATATGAGTTACAGAAGCTTCGACATTACCTATTGGGTGATCAATTTATTTTTATTATAGACCATTCTCCATTGAAATACCTGGTCAATAATCATGTGTTGGGGGAGAAGATATGTCATTGGCTACTTCTCTTTCATGAGTTTGATTTTGAGATGAAGTTGAGTCACTTGAATGCAGGCCCAGATCACTTATCTCGGATTGAGACAGGTGAAGAACCAACAAACGTTGAGGATGGGTTGACATATGTGTGACTATTTAGAGTTAACATGGTTGATGAGTACTATGAGAAAATAGTTTAGTTCTTAGCGACATGGACAACACCAAAGGAGCTTACTACAAGTTAGAAGAAGCAGCTAGTTCTTAAGGTTGGGTATTTCCAGTTGATCGCTAGACAACTCTATAAGCTAGGACCATATGAGATATTATGGAGATATGTCCTACCACATGAACAAGATTAAATATTGGAAGAGGCAATTGCGAGAGTCATAGGTGGACACTATGGTGGTCACGCTACTTCCAGGAAGGTGCTCCACGTAGGGCTTTGGTGGGCCACTCTACATGGTGACGTGACGGACTATGCGCAGAATTGTGATGTATGTCAATGAGCTAGGAAACCATCAAGGAGGGATGAGATGTTGTTGCTACCTTAGGTGATGTTGCAACCATTTGATAAATGGTTTGTGGAATTTGTGGGAGGTACACCATTACAGTGATAGACTAGTGCAAGGTACATCATTACAATGATAGACTAGTTGACAAGATGGGTAGAAAAAACACCTGTTGTAGATTGCACCGCTACAACAACAATGAGGGTCTTGTTTGACAACATTGTTCCTCAGTTTGGGTGCCCAAGGATATTAATGAGACACCAGAGGAGTCACTTCATCAATCGCACAATCAGCACATTGATAGAAGAGATTCAGATACAACATAAGAAGAGTACCCTGTATCATCCACAAGTGAATGGGACAGTGGAGGAATTTAACAAGGTGTTGTATCATGCGCTCACAAAGGTATGTAATGTGAATCGTGATGACTATGATTTGAATATTCAAGTAGTCTTGTGGGCATATCGCACCACTTGAAAAATATTGACAGGACATACACCATTCAAATTAGTGTATGGGTAAGAGGCAGTCATGTCGATGGAGTACATTGTTCCAAGTTTGTGCATAGAAGCACTGACGGGCATGGACAATGAAGCAGTGTTAGAATAATTCCTAGATCAGTTGGTGCATCTAGAGGAAGATCTTTTTGTTGCAGGTTTTCACCAGTCCGTTGAGAAGGATCGAAAAAAATATTGGCATGATCGACACATTAAGCAAAAACAGTTTCAACAAGGAGACCTGGAAGTAATGTATGACAACAAGTTCATGAAACATCTAGGTAAGTTACATATGCATTGTCTAGGTCCATATCTCATTAATTCCATTACTTCAGATGGCATAGTACCACTGCAACAGTTAGATGGAACGATGCTTCCAAAGCTAGTGAATGGTAGCAGGATAAATCCCTACAAGACGGTCAAGGAGCTTCTTGATGCTTGAGACACTCTGTGATGGAAAAAAAATCATTTTATTTTTGCATGAGATGGTAGTTAGGATGATGGCACACCAAGAGGAAGTGTATGCGCAAGTAGAGGAGCCAGTAGCGCAGTTAGGGAGTTCTGTTGCAACAGACGTAGGGCCACGACAGAGTCAAATCAATAATAAATTTAGCAAGTTAAAACAGTTATCCGACGATGCTCTCAGATGAGTTGCATCTTAATGAAGGATTCAAATGTTGGATTGACAGGATCGATGGTGGATTTAAATGATTAATGCGTGATTTGGTCATGATGAGGAAAAGGGATCGCAATGATTTTTCATAATGGGAACAAGATCGGTTTGGTGCTATAAGAAGTGGCTGAACGCGGTCGAAAGTCACCATTGTGGAAAGTGTGAATTGTTGAGAGAGTTATAGAGAAGCATTCTAGTGATTTGAGTTGTGGTGATTGGTTGAGTTGTAGAGTGGAGTAAGGTCGAGTGCCCATTGAGCATTTGGGGGGAACGGGTGCGATATGTTGCATGAGAAAGTCACAGTTGAGATTTCCAGTGAGAGAGATTCATCGGTCATTGGATTACCCATCGCGGAATAAATTGCAACTATTCCAGTGGCATCAACATTTGTTCCAAATAAGAAGAGGGGAGCATCGCAGTAGAAGACCCAGTTCAGAAGAAGCGGTAGACTAGAATGTCTGGGCAAGAACATGAGGAGAAAATTACATAGATGATTCCACCAACATCAGGGCTGAGGAGACATCATCCCACCCAGGGGTATCCACTATGGATATTCCTGGATATGTGCCTCCTTTTCCTCCCAATGCAAAGCTGAGGGAAATGTTGAAGAATCATAAATACCCAGTTAAGTTGTTGTCGATACCACAAGGAATGATTTGCACTAGAGACATTGTGACCTCGCTGATGCAAATGAAGTATGAGGAACATGATATGATGGAATCCGTAGATATTATGAAAGAACCATATCTAGCTATGGCACAGACGGGAGGTGGCCCCATGCAATGAATTCCACATGACTAGGCATGGGGCTTGGAATGATCGAGATTGTTGGGACTGATCAACATGCCGAATTTTGGGTGGTTGAATGAGGTAAATGCATGTGTGAAGCAGGTCTTGGCATACTTCCATGGAGGGATTATGTGGCCGGAAAAATTAGTTCCAGTCACTATGGCGCTGATTTCAGAAATTACGGGGCTGCCTAAGGAGGGGCCAAACCCATCATAGTACTTCAAGGGGAAAGAAAATGACATGAAGTTTCCTGTGCAATTGAAGAAAAGATATAACTTGCAGCACAACAGATGGGCATACTGCATTGACAATTTCAGCGATCGGGCCATTTGCATTGTGGCGAGAATTCTGGGAAGCAAGTTTTTCATAATGAACTGACCCAACCAATGAAATTTGGGGGTCATTGCCTGCGCCAAGAAGTGTGCACAAGGGATGCAGATGAGATGGTAATTAGTTTTGATGAATGATTTAATGGAGGATTCCCTCATAGTCCATGTAGGGCAGCGCACGTTTTCATAGAGCTGGTTACTCATTTCGACTGCGCCGGTGGTTTGGATGGAGCCAGAAGATTATCAAGGAATGGATGTCGATGCACCAAAGGCTCATAAAGGTGCATGGTATTAAAACCTCTTATACTTGAAGGAAGCAGAGTGACTAAAGGACTATGTAATCCAATTATGGGTATACTAAGAGCACGGGGAATTCACTTAGTGAACATCTCACATATCACGTGTGATCGTGGGATATTAAAGAATACCCTTAATTTATAGAGATATTGATCCAAAATCTTTTTGTTGAAACCCCCTCCCAATACTTAAAACCTCCTCCCCACCCCTTTTTATACCTCAATCCTTATAAACCACCCTACCCACCCCCACCTTAAACCCCTCATCCCCCCAATACCCACAATATATTGGTTCAATTTTTAATAATTTTAAAACCCACAATATGAACTAACGTGATAGGATATTGGTCAACAAGTGAAGCCCCCATGACTAAGAGGCACTGTAGGTGACAACAATGAAGGTTCCACGAATGATGAAGGAAACACTGGTGAAGTATTGGAGAGTGCTTAGATTCACAATTAGGACGCATGTGATTCATGTCCAGGCATGGCGAGACTAAGAAAATAAATGGCTGCCAAAAAAGTTTAAGGTTACTGATGCGAATCTAGAGAACATTATGGTGGATTGGCCCCGATATTGGAGTGAACCTATTAGTATTGAAGAGGTGTCGATGGGTCCTCCAGCGGATGCACCAATGGACCCTATTCCTGACCCGCCGAGTGACCATGATTCTGATGGAGTATCAACAATGACACCTACTATTTCAAAAGAAGATCACAGTTTGAGGAATCCCACACAAAGAAGAAGCAGGATCAGTATGTGACCAGTGGTACTGCAGCTGACAGAGGAGCAGTTGAGTCATATTATCACATCCATTACAACAGCGATAGAGGTGATGAAGAAGCATACATCTGATGAATTCGTTGAGGTAAAAACTCACCTTGACTCTTTAGTTGATGCAGTACTGAAGAAGGCACTAGAGGAAACAACTGTGCAGACCCTTGGCTCGATCAACACTGGGATGCGGATCAAGAATGTACAAATTCCACCGCATGTGATCGAGCCCAACAATGAGGATCACAATGCCTCAGGTAGTAGTTACAAGATTTTTCGATAGACATCAATGCACTGTCCACACATACATTGGTGCACATGTAGAGGATTTCCAATCAGGAGTTGGAGGACAGGGAAGAAAGTATCAGTGGTCAATTCTTGAGATCATAGGAGAAAGAGATAGAAGCGCACAAAGAAATTGAGGCATTACAGAAGGACAAAGAGCAGCTAGTCGCGGAGAGTGCCAAGAAAATTGAGGAGAAAAAAGACCAAGATCGGCTGGTGGTCGAGAAAGTGCATCTCTGGGAAAATAGAGTGTAGTTGGAGAAGGAAATTTTTGAGGCTTTTCAGCACATATTCGAGAGCACGATGGAGCTGGATGTTAAGGAAAATACAACATGACTAAGGGCCATGATTTCGCAGTTGCATATCAACAATGTGAACCTATAGGAATTAGTGAACCAAGACACACCACGAGAGAAAGTTCCAAAGAGGAAAAGAGTCATCGAGGAATTAGCGACACAGCTAGAGGAGATGCAGCGAGAGGAAAATGAAGTTACTGATGAGACAACAAAATTTTGGGGTAGTATAGTATAGGATGCGCAGCTAGAGAACCTGAATACACAGTTGCAAGAGGCTGAGGGGCAATTGGAAACATTGAAAACATCACTTAGAGCGATTCCCCTAGTCATACATATTAAAAAGTTAGCAGAGCGAAAGGACTTGAAGCAGTGGGTTGCAAGCTTAGGGATCATCACCAGAGGCACACAACAGAACTAGATACATTTCAAGAGATCAGCGCACAACTCTTGGTTAAGGAATTGTCAGTGCTGCAAGTGGTTCAAGAAGACAGGAGGGATGTCACTACAATTATTGAATATCACCCATTAGAGCATGACTTGATAGATAGTCGGGAGAACACTGAAAAAAATTAAAGAACAGGTCAAGGAAATTACCCAACAATATGAGGACTTCAAGGTGAATATCAGTGGCTACACTATTTCTAGTGACTAACGTGGCTTGAGGGAGAGCCACAAGATTGTATTGGGGGTCTGTTGGCAGGAATTTTTGGCGGGAAGATAGTTGTGTAGCATCACGGATGCTGCGCAAGATCAAATATAATGCACAAGGTGGAAAACGACGCGCAAGTTAGATTTAGAATATTTTATGTATTTTGGTCATATTTTTTAGATTTGAACCGCATTTTGTGGATAGTGGTCATTATTTTGTAGAGTATGTTAAGAAGTAGTTAGGAAGTTAGTCTAAGTGACCACCAATGTAAAGGCACAAGCCTATAAATAGATGTTGAGTTGTAAGTATTGAATCTTCTTCTAAGAGGTAGCTCTGGATGATTTTGGGCACTTGTTGGATCTGCATATGTGACTGAATAAATTGAGAACCTATGTTTTGATGCAGAAGTTAATATGATGTGATGGAGATTGAGCAGAATCATTGTGTCTTTTACTGTATTTCTATTTTCCTATTTTCTACAGCCTAAATATGAATGCAATGTGTATCTGCAATATGGATATGTGAATGATGTGATGTGTTTCTGCTTTAAAAGGTGATATACTGTTAGATCTGTTTGTGCATTGATGTTTTGTTGTGAATCAGTTATGTTAATGTGATGTATTGAATGATGATATGATTTTATTTACACATAATTTGGATAAGTAGGTCTATTGAATAATGTTGCACTGAATTGAATAGTCGATGCAATGTCCTCCTTCATACTGCGGAAACTTGTTTTTGATAGTTCTCCCTCGAGCATCTTGGGTGAGACATCATCTTCTCTGTAGGTGTTGCTGGACAGGGTAAAATCTATCTGGGCTAGTGCTTAGGGAGATCATGGTGGTTTGGGTGTTGACAAAGAGTGAACCCTTGTCGATTGGTTTTGTGTCAACATGGATCTATCTAAGAAATAGATCTTTAACTCTAAGATATTTTACATGTAAATTGATTAGTGCAACGATCAATTTCTTTCTACACACTGTACATACATAATTTTTTGATTTCTCATACTATCATATTCATAAGCATCGATAATTAAAATCATACTCTTCATTATTGAAAATAAGATGTCAATTAAGAAAGCATATGCAAAGTATAAAAACTTGTTCTTCATTCAATCAACCAGTCATAAACAAACACTCTATTCTCTATGCTCACTGCACTCCACACACTCTTCACTTTTCCACTCATCGACTTATCTCTATCTTCTACATTAAATTTCATTTTATAACACACGAAAAACCTACCATATCCTAATAGATTGGATCTGAACAACTGATAAAAGTAAATCCTATCAGCAAATACAAATAAACAACTAGTTCCCTTTCGATCAATAACTAGCTACCTAATGCATTCTGAAACCTATCTACCTATGATTCAATTAAATCTCTACACACTATGATCATGGTTTGGTCTATAATTAATTTTGGCTCATGCTCGGTATGGTTTTCTTGAGCTAACTACTTTGCAAAAAATAAAAATGATGACATTATGGATATGGTGACAGGACAAAAACCCGGTGATCCGAATGGAGCTTCATATGGTGTGAGGTGCGTGTGGGATGTTTATCCAAGAATACATAATAGAATCCAGTACTGGAAGAGATGCTTGAAATTGCTCATTTTCTTATATAGATTCATAGAGGAAATTCCAAATTATATATAAATATAATACAAACGCTAATTGATTATTAGAAACGATAAACTCAAGGATCGTCAGATACTTTCCTTAACTTGTCAAAGAATATATTGGAATGCTCATGCTATTTGAGTTCCACTCTGAGAAATAATGTATGCAATCAAAGGATTTTGATGGAAGTATTTTGATCTAAAACCCATAGTGCTTTTACAAGGTCTAATACCATAAAATTTGTATATAAAAAAGAAATAAATAAATAAATACATGTCAGTGTTGATCGATACCCAATCCACCAGGCTGCGAGGATGATTGCGATGAGCACTAGAAGAACATGGAACAAGGTGTAGATTAGGGTACTCAATGGTAGTAGGAAGGGAGGATTCTAAATACAAGGTTGGCACCATGCAAGGTTAGACTCCACGTTGGTGTGGTGGAGTAATGACGATTAACTCTATAGTTAGAATTCCTTCCTAAGGTAGAGATATGGAGATATAATATAATCCAATATGCAATATGGAGATATAATCTAATCTATGTTGGTACTACGATCACATCTGGGCATCATGTCCTCTTTCCATCACCTGCAATCGCACAGAAATGGACAACAGAGACAATGAATGTGGATGCATGATTTTGGTTTTTGGATATTCTCATAGATCATACCATGCATTATTTGTGTCATATCTTGATGGAATATCATGCATGGCATGATATAATACATTTTCTCCATGCAATGGATCAATGGCATAATATTCCCATAGGCTACTGACCGACTATTAAATATTCTGTAGCGGGGTGGATAGAACTCGCCCTCTCATTCTTTGTATTAGTTGTGCTGGTTACTCATTGTAATTTTTTTTATGAATTGAATTGATAAACCCTCTCGAATATTATTTCAATGTATTACCTACTCTTTCACCCTTCTCTTAGTTAATCTCTCTTAGTTGGATTAATGTTTGTATTTTCCTATCAATCTTTCCATGTCCTATGTCCTCCATCTTTCTTCTGTCATCTCTCTCCTGAGTGTTTTACTGTTGGATTTTTATTTATGTTCCAAATCCCAATGAAACTAATGAAACATTTGTGCATAAATTTGAGAAGGTCAGCTAGTTAAATTTCATTAGAAAATTTAAGAAACATAACCAAGTTGTCACCTGGGAATTTTCTCTCTCTTTCGATGGAAAGAAGGTTATTATTGGAAATGTTCAATTCAAATTTGAGGAGGGTTTTGGTGCCGCGTCTATGAAGTTACCTATTTCTAGTGAAAAGTGGTTTAAGCACTCATGGATCCCAAGTGTTCCATGGAATAAGTGTTCCATGGAATAAATTGTTGATTAAACCCACATACAACATCAACAATAGTAAAGGTATGTCTTAAAGTTTGTTTAAAGATGAATGGTAGGAATTGTTTCATATTATATGCCTATACATTACCTATGAAGGGCGCTTTAGTTTGGTATTTCACTATCATATATGATTGTTCATGGAATTTTTCGGTTTCGATTTTGATATCCCTTATTTCTTACTCATGTGTTTGAAGTCCATGTCTACTCATATTCATAAAACTTGTACCGATTCTCTACGCAATATCTTCCATTTTGGATTAACTCGAATCTTGATAGAATGTAACATACTCAGCCACAACACATCATTACAGTCTGATTACTTACATGATTCTAAAAAACATGAATGATTATAAGTTTAATCACAATGGAATATTGTTCTTAAAAAGTGTATTATAACATGTCAACACGTCAAACTAATTAAATAAACATCCCCACATAAGGTAGACGGCCCTTTTAATGCAACAATCCCCCATTATACATGTAATGCAATGTAATGAAACATGAATATATTGAGATCGGAATCTATTTACATGTTTATTAAATGTCATCACACCTATGGTATGCCTCCCATATCCATTTAGCCAGCTGTTAGATTGGATTTACATACATTCATAAATTCTTCACTTACGATAGTATACAAATAAACATTTCAACATTCCAAGGAGGAAAAATTAAAACACATAAATATACTAGATTTATAATACTAAATCTCAGTGATCAAATCCCAGTCAAATCTGAACCAAAACGAGCATATACAACCATCTGGGATGTCCAAATATAAGACACTCAAGTGATCATAAATACATAACCAATCTAGATTCTAGTACCATAAGTAAATTAACATCATTAGAGTTCATTATAGAAAATTTATAATACTAATGTAAATAAAAAAATTCCACTTTAATAACAACCATTAATTCGATGGAAGATCTGATCCAGAACAACCATACATGTCCATATGTACTATCCAAAAATTAGATCCCAACAACTACCACAAACCATGCCGTCTAACATCTAACAACTAGATTAACATATTCACCTACTTACTCCATGAGATGGCAATTTAACAACATCAAACTTAGCCATTAAACCTGAACATATAAATCATTATGAAATATAATATAGCCAAGATATATCAGCCTCCATGGGAGCATGTGCATCAATAACATAGAAAATAATAGGTCAATAATACTTGTATTTATATATGGTTTAACTAGCATTAGCAGGTCAATGTTCCTCCAAGCCTTAGACACTGTCAAGCCAATACTACTTGAGCAGGTCATCCCTTAGCTAAGGTCTTGGACTCATATGCTAAGGAACTCTCCAAAATTTGATCTCTAAGGATAAAATTTAGGCCCACAAGTTGAGTGACACAAAAACGGTAATTTCTTCCACATGATTTCCCCCCTCTCCACCTACATACTCCATCCCACTACTAGGTGAAATGATAATTCATTCACATTATAGGCCCCTTAGGACATCACCATTCACCAACAATATTTATGTGAAATTACAAGGCAAATAAAAGTGGTGTACATGGAGGAACTATACCACACCCAATATTAGGTCAAATATCAGTTTGAGAATCCATGGTTCAATCCCTCACCACCTACTTACTCCTGCTCCCCACTACCAGTTGCAATGGTAATCCCTTCACCTCCTATGTCCATCTAGACATCGCCATTCACCATTAGGATTTAGGTGCATGTCTAAGATAGAGACAAGTGGTTCCCATTGAGGAACTACGCTAGAGTTGATCATGCTTACTCCAAACATGACCAATATCCTCATGCTCTAAGCACACAGTTCACACACATATCAGAGTATACATGGGTTCCCAAGCTCACAAGATTACCTAGATCTTATCAAGGATGGAATGAACAACATGCCTCCCCTCAATGAATGAATGAATAGAATAAAATCAATTTTAATTCCTTAAGTCCATTTTAAATTACTTCTAAAATACTAACTCAAGATCACTGCGAAGTGACTCTAAATCAGTAAAGGATTTTCTGCCCACTAACTAACCTTTTCTAGTTCTCCAAAGAGAAACTTGAACTCACTTAGAATATCTTGAATCCACTGGAAGAACCATTCCCATCCACTAAGGATAACTCAAAATTACCAAGGCTAACTCAGACTTCCTCAAAATCCCTCTCATGCACTAGAGACAACTCGAATTCCACCTACTAACTCAAATTTCCTTAAAAGAAATTCCATGCAATTTGAATTTATCCATATTTACTTTAATTGACTAAGGATAACTTGAATTAGACTCAAAACCCCTTTAACTAACTAAAGACGACTCAATTTTTGCCAAATCACTCCAAATAATTAAAATTATCTCTAATCCTACCTAAATTTGCTCTGATTAATTGAAGATAAATTTGATAGGGAATATTCTCATCATGCACGATTCATGGGTTCATGGTGCATGGGTGCATGTGCATCGTTGCAAGGGTGCATGTGCATGGATGCATGTATGCATGAAAAACATCAATTAGGTGTAATAGAATGTATAATTTCCAATAAAATTAAAATTAGGAAAGACAAAGAATTGTTAGGAAGGGAAACAACTAATATCCCCCCAAACCCTTCACATGTGGAATAAAAGATCCCCCAAGCCCTCCACATGTGGAATCCAAGACCCACCATCCATGTTTGTTTTTCAAGTTGAGATATTACTTAATTATAGGTAAATAATAAAATAATAATAATAATGTGCATAGTTCATAGTTTAGGAACTTAGTGCCACTATAAATAACAACATTACATATGTGTTGGCCCAGGAAAGGTGCAAAAAGAAGAAACTAGCGCGCATGCGAGGAAGGAAAGTTGTGCACATGATGAGAAGGAAAGTACGTCACAAAGGAAGCAAAGGAACCAGAACAAAAGGATAGGACATGCACGCGAGGGAGGAAAGGTGAGCTTTCAAGCATGCACGTGGGTAACAACCAGAAAGCGACATGTGAGGAAGATCATGGCTCCTAAAGTCAGCGTAAGCCTACGAAAAATGCACGTATGAAGGAATATTTATAAGTCAAGCCGATAGTGCCTTGTGTCATTCCATGACAACTTGTAACCATTTTTTACGGTTGATCATGACTCGTAACTAAAGAACAGTATGTAGTTGACCTTGCATGGTCCTGTAGAAGATATAAATAAGAAGAACCCACTCTGTATAAGGGTTGGTCGTTGGATTATTGTCAACTGTTGGTCGCATGTGTGGTTCACCATTTTGTTGTTATGTTTAGTTTTGCTTAGGAAATTAGGGTTAGAATGAAAGAAGACTCAGAGAAGAGTCTGGTATCAGTAGAAGGCTATGGAGCCGCAGATCTTGTAGTTGTGTGCACAAACCACTAGAAGCAGAAGGAATCTGCAACTGAGTGCACAAATAGTAGGTAGAAGAGTCGATCTAGGTTGTGTGTAGATCAGTAGGATTAGATAGAAGAATAAACCAGAGAGCATGAGAGAAAGAATATTGAGTTAGAGATACATATCATAAGAATAGTCTAAAGGTCACAGATTGCAAGGTTCTATAACCATTTCTCATGCAAGATGAATAGCACCTTGGTGGTTTTTCCGAGATGGGTTTCCACATTATTTCCTATGTTGAATGTTTATGTGAATGTCAAGTATTTGATTACTATATGATGATGAGTTACTGTTGAATGTATGGCACCACCTTATTAATCAGTGAATGAATGATTGTTAAAGTGTTGTTGGAATGTTGTGAATACATTTATGGTTAATTTATTAAGTTAAATCATAATTCACACAATATATTTCAGTACAAGGAATCAGCTGCATCACACAAGTTGCGCCAGTTGTTGATATTAAGGACAAGGTCGTGTCATGTGTGAGTTGACATACAGTTATGCCCAGTCGTGCAATAATAGACTCCATCGTCCTGTTTCCAAGGGACTATAATCCCTCTCCAACTCCGGAAAAATTGTTTTGGCAGTTACCCATTAGATATATCGGATGAGACTGCGCCTAGCTCGCAGATGTTTCCCATTGAGCTTGCTCTGTCAGGCCGATGTCTTGCGGTGTCTTTCTGGAATTTTGTTTTTGCTGAACCATGGGTTGAGACAAGAAGGAGAAATATTTCAACAAATGGTTTCATTTTCAGGAACCTTAATCATTTGAGTCAAGGGAAATGTTGTGGCATCCGATGAAGAAAGAGATAGAGGAATGGTTGGAGTCTAAGGCGCTAGAATTCACACAAGAAGAGAGCGCAAGATCACAGTTGAGCAAAGAAAACTAGGTGAACGAGTGAATATACTCTAATATCCATGAGATATTCTTTGCAATGTTCCCCATTATATTGCATGAGTGGTTGTCAAGATTGGCAACTAGAAAGATAAATTTCCATAGAAGAGAAGTCATCGAATGGAGTGACCAGTTGGTTCGCAAGGTAACCACTGTAAGTAAAACCATATCTGGAGCTGCTGATTTTTGGGTTGATAGTATCTTACAAGGATATATTACTAAGTTTGTAGTAGACACTATAACCTCAAATAATGAGGCTGAAAGAATTTTTTTCCAAGGACCCCGAAGAAGGAATTTGTTATCTATTAGTACGTGGATCAAGATGCTCGTCTATGAGAAGGGCATCTTGCAGTTGAGTAGTTGAGTCACATGCCTGGGAAGGAGGCTATGTCATAGAAAACCTATTAAGAAAATGGGAAAGCATGAGTTGATATCTTCCCTAGAAGTACAGAACCTAAACTCGAAGCTTGATTCCTAAGGAGTGGAAGGAGATTCAAATCAAGGAAAATAAGAAAGACCAAAAGACGAAGACGGAATCCTAGTCTATTCGAGGAGACTGAGCACGAAATTTGATCACAAGAAGATGAGGGGTATTGCAATGAAGAGGAGGACTCTAGCTCAATATTGGAAGGAGCATATAAATTTGAAGGGTCTGCGGAGAGACCAAGGTTAGGACACAGCTACATCACACTAGGAATATCACCAGTGGTCAGATCTAGATTCTCGTCTTTGGAAAGGACTGCTAATACCGATAGTGCTAGTACTGTGACTAGTAGGAAAGAGGCTTCACCCCATTTGAACCCCTTGCTAGAGGACCCCGACGCTAGCTCAATGGCTAGGGTGGATGTTCAGTTACCCACATTCAATGGGAATGGAACAGAAGACCCAGAGCAGCACTAGTTTCTCTATGAAGTTGTTTGGATGGTTCACTTATTTCATAATGTAGACATAAGAAAGGCACAGATAATCACAACTCTAAGGGTTCATGCCCTGGATTGGATTATGAAGTTTCGTACCACACCGGTCGAAAATTTGCAGAAGACCCTTGATGAGATCCGAGTTGTAATGATCTCTGAGTTCAGAAATCCTAATTCTCAGTCACAATGCATTACTAAGATCAAAGAGATAAAGCAAGCACCGACATAATCAATATGGGACGTTGACCAATGGTTTAAAACTTTGATGGCCAAGGTAAGTTTTCAAATGTCGAAATTACAACATAAAGAGTGGTTTATTGCTGCATTATTACCACACATCCGAGGGCCGTTCGTGCAACAAAATATTGAGTCACACATAGAAGCACTAGAGTTGGCAATGAAGTTAGAAGCCTCTATAAATTGGTGATGGTGCCACCAGTGCAGATTCAGTCACACTTGGCTAATATGACAATACAATTGCATGAAATCAAGAAGGGTAAGGAAGCACAAGAATATTTATGGTGCACAAAATGCAGAATGGACGGACACACTAAGTATAACTACCCGACCTTCATGAACTATGTCTCATCAGGTGCACCGAAACCATTAAATGGCTAGGGAGTAACCTTGTGTCGAATATGCCAGTACAGAGGGCATCACGATGAGGAGTTTTTATATTTGAAATTTTTTTTAAGTACCTTGATGAACATCTTCTATAAATTTTGTAAGTCAGTAGGGAATAAAGAAAAATATTGCAAAACATATCAGCTCCTGAAGGACAAGACCATTGATACCTACTTAATGAAAAATGAGGGGCATGTTCAAGATGAACTAGTGCAAGCATGGTATCATCCTCCGCAGTTCCCACCCAATCAGTATCAAAATCGGTATTAGCCTCAGCACATGCCTCAGTAGCCATACACACAACAAAATCACTACCAGCGGAATGAGTATCCACCATAGCAACCACACTTGCAAGGAAGGGGTGGTGGAAACTTCAGAGGAAGAGGAGGTGGAGGAGGTTTTGGTAGGGGAAGAGGTCAAGTTACATGCTATAACTGTGTGAAACTAGGTCACTACACCAGGGACTACCTAGAACCTACAAATACATGTTCATACTGTAAGGGACAAGATCATAATATGGAGCGATGTCCTTAGTTGATCGCAAAATGGCAAGCAAGGACTATCGTAGGGCCTAACGGTGTGTAGAACCCAAACCCAAATCCCAACATGAACGTTCAGATGATTGTATCTTAACCACGAGATCTGAATGTCGTCATCATTACACAAGGATGTGCTGTGACCAAAGCTGATCGGGATAAACCGCAAGTACAACTACAGTCGCAGGTATGAACTGCGACATAGAAGAAGGTGTCATTCGACATCCAGAAACAAAATGAATTATTCTTAGACGTACGATGAGAGTTTATCAATCCAGCAGAACCATCAACGTGATAAGAAGTCAGGGAGATGCCTGAACGATTTCAGCGCATATTCCAGAAGAACATCCCACAAAAGGTTAGTTAGCTCAAATCCTTTCTGTCAAGTTGCTTAACGCTAATACAAGATAAAGATTCTATTGCAAAACTACAAGCAATGACAGAAGAGATACCCATAGAGCCCGACCTAAAAAGAAATTTAACCAATTGAGAAAGAAATTCGAAATTGGTTGCGAGTTGAGAATGACTACATAGATAGGAGACTACAACACATATTACATCATATTAGACCTGGGGTCCGATGTCAATATCTTAACATGACAAACTTGGGAAAGTATGGGCAAGTCATGCTTGGACTAGTCCCCTGTCCAGTTGAAACTTCCAAATCAAGTGAAGGTCCTACCCATTGGTCAGTTGAGTCAGGTCCATGTCGACATTGAGGGTTTCACACATTTGCAGACTTTGAGGTCATTAACATTGTTGATGACACAAATCCATATCTCGCATTGCTGGGGATAGATTGGGCCATAGAAAACTAGACCATTATAAAATTTAAAAAAAGGATCCAACCATTCGAGGATAATGAGATGAGAGTGGTGTCGCCAATTGATCCATTAGAAGGATAGAGATACGTTGAGCCTGTCTACAATGACGGACAGATTGACTATCTCGACTAGATCTACAATGTCACTACATTACAAGAAGACTACATCAATCCAATAGTGGATGGAAACCTGAGATGGAAGAGTGCCATTTCATGCACATTTGACTCAGGGGAGGCCTTGGAGAATCGGAAAAACAGGCTACATGAAGTCTTTATGAGAAGGTGCACTAGAGTTACAAGGTCCGTGTGACACATGGAGAATGAGATACGAGAGCTACCCACCTATGAGGGTTTACCTAACCTTGCAACCTTCTTAACTGATTTTGAAGTATTTGTAATAGAATCACAACATTTATCAGTGGATCATGTGATAAAATATATTCCCACTAGATGGTGGGGTGTGCACAAGAAGTCTATAATAGATTGGCCACAGTGCAAAAGATTGATGGAAGTCAGATTTGGTGAAGAGGAAAACCTCTTAAATCACAAGTATTTAGGGTTGGAAAACCTTATTGAACATCTTAACCATTGTTGCACAGTATTTGCAGAATAATCACAATAGGAGTGGGTCTATCATTTCATACATACATCAAAAATGAGACCTAGAACCTGGTATGCATCTATGGAATTGTGACAAGAAACTCAGGACTGGGAAGGGCTTGCTAAGCAGTTTGTGCACACATTTGAATTTACAAATGATCACCCTACTATTGATGTTGTGCTTCAAAATATAAAGGAGAATATATTCGTTGAGATCCCCATCGAAGAATCCAACTCTCACCAGTGCAGTGCGATCATTCAGGAATGGATGGCTTGCTACAATCTCGCCGGAGACCCAGATGATGATCCGACTAACATACACATACCAGAATCAGAGGGAACACATGAAGTAGAAGTAGAAGACTAGTTCCTAAAGCCTTTAGAAATTAAGAAAGTAAACATTGGGTCACCAGAGAACCCAAAATTCACCAATATAGGAGATTATTGGGATGAAGAAACAGTTGCGAAGATTACGGATTTACTGGATGAATATTAGAACCTATTCCCTACCAAATTCTTAGAGATGAAAGGGATAGTGGGAGATCTGGGGGAGATGAAAATACCCTTATGACTAGATGATAAACCTAGTAAGCAACGACCATATAGGATGAACCCCAAGTATAAGGAAAGGGTAAAAGAAGAATTGGTTCGCATGCTCGACGCAGGAATCATTGAACATGCTGAGGAGTCAAAGTGGATCAGCCCTATAGTGATATAGTTTAAGAAAACAACAGGCGAAGTAAGGATATACGTCGACCTGAGGAAGCTAAAAGATGCATGCTTGCACAATCCATTCCCAACACCATTTATAGATGAAGTACTTGAAAGCATCAGAGGACAAGAGATGTATTCATTTGTTGATGGTTTCTATGGCTACCATCAAGTCATAACCACAAAGGAGGGTCACCACAAAACGACCTTCATCACTGAATGGGTATTCTACCAGTATATGGTAATTCCCTTTTGACTCAAGAATGCACCTGCTATTTTTTCTAGAATAGTAGTCTCTGCTTTTAAATATTTTATACATAAATTTCTTGAGGTCTACTTTGATGATTGGATTGTATTTGGTCTAGTAAGAGACCATCTTGAGAGTCTGTGCATGATGCTGGGCCATTGTCGCCAATATCATGTTGCACTCAATTATAAGAAATGTATTTTTTATGCATCGTTTGGTGTGCTATTGGGTCACATCGTATGTCACGGTGGTATTTTGGTTGAACCAACAAAGATTGTGATTATTCTTGATTTACCACCACCTACATTAGTCATGCAACTGAGATCAGTATTAGGACACACATGCTACTACAGGAACGATGCACAGCAAGAACAGGAGGATCCTAATCACAAATTTCACTACTCTTGGTTGCTCATCCTAATATCGTTCATTCTGTGGTCCAACCCACCGGAATACCAACAAATGGATGTACCGTTACTTTTCCTTGGCTCAAAGTATCAAAACTTATGGGAGAGAAAGAAGAAAAGCCCTGCCAAATGGATAACAATGTTGAGTTTTTCTGCACACTAAGGCCTTGCATGTTGTTATTAGGAGAACCCACAGAATACACACAGTGACAGTGCATAGGTATGCGGCCTTCATAAATTTTTAGGCTAGTGCACATAATATGATTATGGATCCAAAGAACGATCCAGTGAAACAACCACACAACATTGGGTTTATGATATCCAATGTTGATGTCGACGAAATTGTCCAAGAATGGTTGGATGAATGACGCAGCCCATTGGCACAGCCATTTCCCAAAGGGAAAAACGAAGAGTACCCACCAGTGGACCAAGGAAATGTCCAAGCAAACAAGGGAGGAGACGAGCAGGACAATTGGTTGCAAGAAGAAAAAGAAAAAGATGATAATGAGGATAGGGGTAACTCTAATAATGGTGATTCAGAGTGCATGTCTAGTCAAGAGAATGTACATAACCAAGTGTAAACACAACAACAAGAACGTGGGTCACAACACAAAAAGAGGAAATCCAACAAAATGGCTAATGCAAGCACATTAACTGATGATTATGTGTAGGAGCTAGAAAATGATGTCTCTAAGGTCTCAAAGGCTATCCTTTCCAGTTTGAAGACCCAACAAGTAAGCATAACTGATCAAGTTGGGAACCACCTTAATAAGTTGATAGACTCCATTAACGAGGTCAAAGCCACTGTTGAGGCTGAGACATGTGGCATGGATCCCAACGTCCCATTAGTCACACCAGAGCTAGCAGCGCCGATCAAAGTAAAAATTTAGGGGCACACACTAGAAACAGGGACAAAGACAAGTGCCTTTGATGATGTTGTCAAGGAATTTGACACACTGCAAATCGAACTCTCCAAGATTCCCTTGAGTGAAGTCTATGAAATACAACAAGAATCCGTGTTGAAAATATGCCTAAGGGAAAATGTTGTTTCTTATCAACAAACAAAACAACAAAGGAAGGTGAAGGCATGCAAGGCCCTCCTTAGCGAAAAAGAGCAAGAACTTCAAGGACGCATCACCCTCCTTATAGAGAAGGAAAAATAAATTGGGGCATGTGAGCAAAGCGGCATCGTATTAGCTAAAACTATTTAAAGTGCAATCGCAAAGTTCCCACCTAAAGTGGGCCACGAAGATGAGGATTCAGTAGCTAAGGTTTCCAGGATGGCACAGATCGCAGGAGAACAGAAGAAGCAGGTTGAAGAGCTTCAAGCAAGGTAGGTGTTGAGCACACCTCCTAAGGTGCTTAAGGAATGAAGAAGAGTAGTGTCTAAGGCTACTGGGACGATAACCAAAGGAGAATCATTATGTGCTAAGGAATTAGAAGCCGTTTCCATGATATGGGAAGAGATTTAAGACGCAACTGCAAAGAACATAAGAGAAAACATGTGCACACCTAACGAGAAAATCGTTGCGAAAAAGGCAAAGATGAAGAAGCTTTCATTTCAAGAGAAAGTGACCAAGATGACTGAGATCAAACAATTGTAGCATGAATTCCAAGCTCTTTGTGACCAAGAGCAAACTAGGGAAGCAAAAGTTGAGGTGCACCATTCGAAAGCAGCACGGATCACAGGTCTAATTTATCCATTGTAGCAGAAACTTGGAACTGTTGGGGCGCGCACCTTAATGGTCCCTAATTTTGGTAACTCCACGGTTTTTGTGGAAGTTTGTAAGCGGATTTGTGACTCAAAATAGTCTTAGGGGTGTCGGGGTTAAGTCAAAGCCCTCTTTTTGTAATCAACCCATGGTTTTGTAATCAGTGCACTATAAATAAGCACTCTTGTAAAGAAGTCAGTTTAGGATTTTGATGTAAAATGAATTGATGTGAAGCTAAGGCTTGTTTTGTAAGAAAGGTTAAGTCCCATCTATGTGCGTGGATGACCTCTGCAGCTGTGTGCGCAGAGGGTTTTTGGGTGGTTAAGAATATCTGCAGCTATGTGCGCAGAGGCCTGCAGCTGTGTGCGTGGCTTTGAGGACTTGAATGGATCTACAGCTGAGTGCACAGATCAAAACTGTGGTTTTTGTAAAGAGTTGAATAAAACACAGTTCTGTGGACGTAACCCCTAAACTGGGGGTGAACCACGTTATATCTTGTGTTGTGGTTCTGTTGTGTTGTTGTTATGTTCTTTTATGCATTAATAAATATATAACTAATAAGTAAGATCACTATAAAATACTAACTTCGCTGTGAATTCCCAGTAAAGGGTTAAGCAAGGCATTGTTTGTTATCTAACCGATGAAGCTAGATAAGTGAATATCAAAGCTCTGTATTTTACGATTATCATTTGTTAGAAGCTAAAGGTACAGTAATATCCCTCTTCTGCTTGTATAAACCTGATTCTGCGGCACCCCATAGCTGTTTCGGGTGAGACTGCAACCTGTTCGTAGGTTGTTGCCGAAAGGGCCAACACTGTGGGTCTTTTGTTGGTGTGAAGTTAATGGTATAAAACCCGGGTCTTCCCTATAGCCCAACAAATTGGTTCCATTGCTGGTTGAACTCAGTATCTGCTCAAGAGGGGTTTACGTCGTACCTTGAGGGCTATGTTTTGGAGACCCTCAGTGTAAGAAATTGGTGATTGGATTGAAGAGACTTATCTGAACTTTGCTGAACAAGAGAACAAATATTTGCGTCGTAGTTCAAATGAATTTTTACAAAGGTACGTTTTTTCTGATGTTTATGAAATTTTCTTTGGTAGTATCCACATAGAATTGCACCAGTGGTTATCCAGGTTAACAGAGAGAAGGATGAACTTCCAAGAAGGTCAGTTTCCTACTTGGACCCCCGCAAGAATTAATATATTGAAAATGGTGAACAACAAGATATCCCGCGCTGTTGATTTCTGGACAACGCGAACCCTTGAAGCATTTGTGATGGAGTTCGCCATTGACACAAGTACGTCCTTCAGCGAAGCCGAATGACAGTTCTTCAAAGGACTGAGGGGTAAGTACTTGAATTCATTTAGTTTGAGAATTAAAATGCTATTGGCTGAAAAAGGTATATTTCTCATTGAATCGGACTGTTAGATTTAGTATTACTAACCTATGTTTGCAAGTGAAAGTACCTTCGATGAGCAAAGTGGTTTGCTACAAAGTGGAAAAAGGTACAAGAGAAATTTTGAGTCCTATACCCCAGGTTAGAATACTGATTCTAACCCCGTAAGTCCAATAGCCTCAGAGCCCGAAGAAAACCCTTCTGTTGGAAACCCTCTGGTAACCCCGCAGCGAAGACCTATTATCCCTGAGAACCCGTCGTAGTCTGAAAGTAACCCTAGCCCGAGTATTCCTGTCGCAGGTCAATCTACCCTAGTAAGTTCCCCCCCGCCTACTACCAGTCCCCCTTCCTCCCCCCCTAGATCCGCGATGGCCCATATGAATGACGACATTAAGCTCCCTGTTTTCAAAGGAATTGGATCAGAGGATCCAAAACAGTTCTGGTTCTTATGCGAAGCAGTGTGGACTGCTAAGAACATTACGGATCAAGATACAAGAAGAGTGCAGCTGGTTACTTCTTTTACAGACCGCGCTTTGACCTGTTTCATGAAGTATTCCAGTACTCAGAACCATGTCTTGGCTGATATAAAAGCAGCAATGATAAAGGAATTTAAGAAGCCTAAATCAGAGTCGCAGTGTATCACTGAGCTAAAGGAAATTCAGCAAAGGCGAGGAGAATCAGTGTGGGACTTTGATCAGAGGTTCAAAGTTCTTCTAGATCAAGTCAGTTTCACTATTGGACCAGCGCAGCATAAGGAATGGTTCATTGCAACTTTGTTACCGCACATCAGGACTCCACTCATGCAATAGAAGGTTTCGGATTAGCAGGAGGCGTTGGAAATCGCTATAAAGCTTGAAACAACCCCTGTCGAAGATAATTCTGGTATCGCTCAAATACAAGCGTAGTTGGTAGCGATGGCTTTGGAGATTCGCGATATGAAAAAAGGGAAAGCTAGTCGCGAAGAGGTTTGGTGTACATGATGTCGGACAAAGGGTCATGATAAGGAATAGTGTCCTGCGGTAAGAAATTTCTTGAATTTTGGTACACCAAACCCGTTCAACCCTAGTGTTCTATATTGTGAGATCTATAGGAAAACTGGCCAGCATCGACCTGAAGACTGCTATCTTCTGCAGAGGTATGTGCAAGTCCCTAAGAACCCTTATTGTAAGTTCTGTAAGTCAGTGGGACACAATGAAGTGTCACAGCTTTGACCTCATGAGAGAACACACTTATGATGCTTATCAGGTACAAAATGATGGCCAAGGCAATGATGGATATGGTTACCGTGGTAGTACATTAGGTCGCAGAACTTTTGGAGGTCATGGTCATGGTGGTATGGCTGGTAGAGGATGAGGCGAAGTTGTGTGCTATAATTGTAACCAAGCAGGACATCTAGCTAGAGACTGTCAGAACCCAACTACGACATGTCGATATTGCAGAGCTGTCGACCATGTGATTGAGCAATGCCCGTAGCTGATAGCGAAGATTCAAGAAATAAATAGCGCCCCTACTCAGAATATTCAGCTGATTGCTGTGGAGCAATGACCTGTCCTAGCCATTAATGTTGTTACCAGGAGTGGAGCTACGACAAAAGTGCAGAACAAGGAGAAACAGCCTGCCGAGGCTTGGGTCCGTAAGGCCCTAGAAAAAATCCTAGCATTTGGTATCGAAAGAGAAAAAGAGACATTTATGGAAGCCAAGAGAGACTTTGCTGACCCCAACACATTAGTAGTACCTGCGAAACAACCTCAGCAGCAGTAGCAGCCGCAAGAAGCTTCGATGGATAAAGTAAGTATCCTGTCCTCCTTTTAACAGAGTTGTATGAAGCTCTTAAGAAATCAGAATGCTTTAAACGAGTTGCAGAAATTTATTGCTTCTTGCGAACCTTAGCGAAGTTCTGGTAAGGATAAAACTGTTCATAGAGTCAAAAGAACTGGCAGGGAGATGAGATTGAATGCTCAGATAGGAGAATATGACATGACCGATGTCATCTTGGACCTAGGATCAGAAGTAAATGTCTTAACTAAGCAGACATGGGAACAAATGGGAAAACCTACTCTGGAATGGTCCCCTATACAGTTGAGATTAGCCAATCAGCAGAAGATTGTGCCCCTAGGAAGACTCCTTAGTGTATCAGTAGATATTGACGGAATCAGTACCTTAGCAGACTTTGAGGTAATTAAAATAATTGATGACAGCAATCCCTTTCCAGCACTGCTAGGCATTGAATGGGCAATAGATAATGATGCAGTAATCAACCTGAAGAAGAGGCAGATGACTTTCAAAGGGAAAGGACTAAGAGTCATAGTACCATTGGATCCTTCTCAAGGAGAGAGGTACATCGAGCCAGTAAGAGATAAAGACCAGGATGTTTTGGACCATATCTACAATATCACAGTGAAGGAAGAAGATTATGTTGATCCTACTACCGAAGGTATCATGGATTGGCAGTGTGATAGCTCCTGCATGATGGATTCAGATGATGGCCTAGAGAATTGGCAGAATAGACTGTATGAGCTACATGGACATCGATGTGTAATAATTATCAAGTCTCTCAGATGGCTTAGTTCACATACAAGATCCGTACCTGTTTTTGATGGTTCGACAGACCCAGAAGAGTTTATTGTGCAATTCTCAGAGCAGGTACCAGACTCACAGAAAATGGAGACTCTAGATTCAGCATTCAGAGCCACAGTAGCCAGATGGTGGAATGGTCACAAAAAGTACATTCATAGTTGGGAAGCGTGCCAGAAGTCCCTTTGCCTAATATTCAGGGACCAACCTTAGGAGGTACGAAGCAGGTTTAATGGTAAGACCAGTCCTCAGGGACATTTGGAGCAATGCTACGAAGCATGGAAGCATGTACCTTGTGAATAATGGGTACATAAGTTTGTGCACACCCTGGAACCTATAGCAAAGAACTAGTATGCGGAGGTCGAGCTTCACCACGGTACTATAAGTTGGGATAGTCTTGTTGATAGTTTTGTGCTGACATTTTCTATTAATGAGGTTTCTCCTGCTTTGGACATAGCTGTTAGGTTGATCCATACTAAAGTATTTGATGATCAAGAAATAGTAGAATACCAACCTGATTGGAAGGAACAAGAAGCCAATGCCGTAGAATGTTATAACCTTGAAATTGACGAAGATGACGATCCGCGCAACATTAACATTCCTAATTTAGAAGGACACTGTGAAGTACATGGACCAGTAGTTGAAGCACCTGAAGTGACTCAGCCCCTGAAGACGTGGACCGTAAACATTGGGTCAGAATAAAACCCTAAGTATGCTACCATTGGAGATTACTGGGATGACAAAATGGTGAGCAAGGTGACCCAACTTCTCCATGAATATCAGGACCTATCTCTGACAGGGTTCTCAAAAATGAAAGGCATCATTGACGTGGTGGAAGACATTCTGTCGTGGGTTGAAGTTTGAAGCCATGTCGAAGATGGTATTAGGAAATGTCGAATGTCCTTAGTTTGGAACAGCCAGAGTCACTGCTTGTGCCAAAGAAGGAAAGATTTGTCGAGGCTTAAAATATGACCGTTGGAAGAAATCAAAATTGGCGGCACCGGTATGCTACCTGTATTAACTACCTGTATTAATGAGATCTTGGAAAATATACCACTGTTTGGACAATATCTCTGCCATATTTGGTATCATCAATGCACAGTTATGACAGATATCGGGGATGGATTCTATAAGAAGACACCCACACCCGTGACGTTTGCATTCTACAATTTCTTGAGTTTTACAATTGCATCCATGTCAGCTGATAGCGAGCTTCAGAAGTTAGTGAGAGAATTTGAACAGGAGGGTCTGCCGCACCTTTTTAGCCACCCACCTACGTCTGCATCCCATGAAGAGACTCCCCTAGCACCGACCTAGCCAATGCAGACACGTTCTACTAGAAACAAAATTAAGCCTGAAGTTCGTTCTAAGCGGAACGAAGACAGACACCAGCAATCAGGGAAAACACTGGAGGATCCCGAGATGAATCCGTCCGGCTCAGCAGAGGTCCCAATTGAAGAGGATGAGAACATTGCCCCGTAGCATCCACTGTATCTTTCGCCAGTTCAACCAGGAGTTCAGCTCCCTCGGTGGACAAAGAAGTTCACATTACACACCCCCTCGCTGCCACCGGGTGTGCAGATGGTCGAGACAATGACAGGGAAAATAGACTGGCTCAAGTATGTCGACCAAGATACAAATGATCATGGGAAATTTCCACAGTTCGCACCTGGGACATACTTACACTCTGTCCGCTATCAGGAGACTGGAGCGACATTACTGGAAGTGAAACAGTGGGCTACTGGCTTAGACAAAGCTGGTTTGTTGAAGATGCTTGATGTGCCCCACTTCGGTCGCAGCACACAGGTAACCGTGGTGGTCAAACAATTATTGGCAGTGGTGCATGATGGGTACCTATGGATCAGAAACCAGAAAATCGCTATCAATGGAGAACTTATTCACTAGATTACGGGCCTGTCGAAGGAAGGGCCTGACCCTAGCATTGAGTTTTTGGGAAAACATGAAGATGTGAAGCTAGCACATAGCATGAAGGAACGCTTCGGGCTGACGAAAGGGAAGCGAGGGTATCAAACCTCGGCCATTCAGCATCACAACATTCGATTCGATGCAGAGCTCTTAGCCTACAAGCTAATGCAGAAGTGCAGACCAAACGAAGTACCGCCCTCGATTGTCAGTATTGCTGCAAACTGTGCGGAAGGCTACATTTACAACTGGGCAGCATACATTGCTAAGGAATTTCTTGAATATGCCCGCGACGTGCAGGAAAAAGGTAGACCCTTTCACTATTCATGGCTAATCGTGCTTATTGCTCTGATCGGGTGGAAAGATCCCATCGAGGCATAGTTTATTGACGTACCTCCAAGCATGCCAGGTGTAGCGAGGTACGCATCGCTCTGGGTGTCATAGGGCAAAGTATCCCAGTAGATGACGAACACTGTGTTCGCCTTTTAAGCCATGAGTATCTCATATGAGATTGTAAAGACCCTGCGGCTCAGTAATGAGCTATTCTCTCAATATGATGGAGTGGCCACCTTCATGGCAGACATGCACAATGTATTCATCCAAGCCCATGCAGATAAGAAGAAGGCATGCTAGAAGTTGCCATATGTGGTGACCAAAGAAGACATCCTCGCGGTAGTTCAGCAGTGGTCGGCTGACTGGTTGAAGGATGTAGGAACAAAGCCCATCATTCCAATCCCTCCGGTCACCAATGTGGGCGCTGACCCTAGTCAGACGCAGTAGCAAGACCCCCCAGAGGACAGGGAAGAGCAAAGTGAGTCACAGCAGAGTGAAAGCGACCAGGGTGGAGATGAAGGAGATGAAGGAGAAGAAGAGGATTCGGTCAAAACTATTTTAGACCCTAATCGGCCAGATAAGCGCAAGTCACCAGAGGCCGAAGAAGTAACCAAACCTCAGCCCCGAAAGAAAATGAAAGCGTCGAAGGACAAGAATATCGACGAAGACCCCACCTTGACAAGTGAGGAGCTTAATCAGGCTCTGTCGAAATCCACAGAAGTTCTCACCAAGAAATGGTCAGAGTTTGTAGTCACACATCTTGATGCCATCACTGGCGTAGCAAAGTGAATCTCGGAGTTGAAGGAGTTAGCAGAAAAATCAGCAACTGGCGTTGCGGCAAGTAGTGCCCCAGTACCTGCGTAGCCAGACACAAAACAATGGCCGGTTAGACAACACCGGGGACAAGTGTTAAGTGCCACCCTAATCATAACTGACGCAGCATTTCACGTGGAGATCAGCATGATAGTTGGAATAGATTACACTAAGATGACCATGATGGAATTACATCCCTGTCAGTCAGCTATCGCGAAGGAAATCCAAGCACGAGACCACTACTCACAAATACAGTTGGAGAATACTAGGAAGTAGAATGATAGCCTTACAGCACAGTTGGAGGAAGCGGAGCAGAGAAAGAGCGAAGCAGAACCTAAGAAGGTCACATTGGCGTGAGTATTGGAGGAGGCGTGTCGAAGTCTTCCTTACTTTGACATCCAGAATGAGGAAGAATTGGAGCAAAGAATCGCCAAACTAAAATACTATGCACAGCAGTCTCGCAATGAAATATAGAAGCTTAAAGTAGAGCATGAGACTCAGATTGCAGAGCTTCAACTTCACATTATCCCGGAAATCCCACCAGAGCTCAGAGAGTAGCGTCGCGCAAACATTCAGGCCTCAGCAGCAAAAATCTTAGATATCATGGGCAGCGCAGGAAAATTGCTAAAGGAAAGCGTCGACGCTTAGACAACACTGAGGAAAAACCTGAAGTACAAAAGCTGCAAGAAACCATCAAGCAGCGACAAGAAGAGTTGGACGCATTAAAAGTGGAAATTAAGACCATCCCTCCTATGCAGAAAATGCTCAAGGTAAAATAGAGCAAGGAACTCCAGCAGGAGATTGAGTCATATAGAACAAAAGAAACACTGCTGGAAGATTGTATGCAGCCCCTTGTCAACGAGGCCTTAGAATTGAGTACTGTTGTGGACAGCCAGCTCAAAGTTCTGAAGGAATATGACGCATTTGCACAGGAAAAGGCTAGCGAAGCGTCAGCGACAACATTACAGGAGTTGGTGGAGAAGGAACAAGCAGCTGACAATATCATACGTGGCCTCAACAAGAAGTTCACTATCTTTGCCAGCAAAGTTCTCCCACCAGACGAGCAGTTGAGTGTCTCGGGATGGGACACTGGTGAGTCTTAGGGGCCTGTTGGGGAGTGCATTTTAACGGTCCCTAATTTTGGTAACTCCGCGGTTTTTGTGGAAGTTTGTAAGCAGAGTTGTGACTCAAAATAGTCTTAGGGGTTTCGGGGTTAAGTCAAAGCCCTCTTTTTGTAATCAACCCATGGTTTAAGCCCATGTTTTTTTAATCAGTGCACTATAAATAAGCACTCTTGTAAAGAAGCCAGTTTAGGTTTTTGATGTAAAATGAATTGATGCGAAGCTAAGGCTTGTTTTGTAAGAACGGTTAAGTCCCAGCTGTGTGCATGGATGACCTCTGCAGCTGTGTGCGCAGAGGCCTGCAACTGTGTGCGAGGCTTTGAGGAATTGAAGGGATCTGCAGCTGAGTGCGCAGATCAGAACTGTGGTTTTTGTAAAGAGTTGAATAAAACACAGTTCTGTGGACGTAACCCCTAAACTAGGGGTGAACCACGTTATATCTTCTGTTGTGGTTCTGTTATGTTGTTGTTATGTTCTTTTATGCATTAATAAATATATAACTGATAAGTAAGATCACTGCAAAATACTAACTTCGCTGTGAATTCCCAGTAAAGGGTTAAGCAAGGCACTGTTTGTTATCTAACCGCGAAGCTAGATAAGTGAATATCAAAGCTCTGTACTTTACGATTATCATTTGTTAGAAGCTAAATGTACAGTAATATCCCTCTTCTGCTTGCAGAAACCTGATTCTGTGGCACCCCATAGCTGTTTCGGGTGAGACTGCAACCTGTTCGCAAGTTGTTGCCGAAAGGGCCAACACTGTGGGCCTTTTGTTGGTGTGAAGTTAATGGTATAAAACCCGGGTCTACCCTATAGCCCAACAGGAACCATTGCAGAGTCATTAGAGGCAGGTGCGTCGAAACATATCAGTTTCGATTGAGTGGAATAGTTGGCTGCGCAGGCAGAGGAAGTAACATAGGAAGTTTCTAGGGTGCAATAGATGGTGAAGGAATTTCAGGACAAGGTTGGTCTTGTGGTGAAGCTGGCATCGAAGACATAATTTTTGGGGGGAGAAACATGAAATTTTGCAGCAGGAAATTTTGAGGAAACTTCCCTTTTTTTCTTAGTCACTTCGGACAATCCATATGTGAGTGTTGGGGCCTGTTAGGATAGGAAAGGTGCACAAAGAAGAAGCTGGCACACAAACAAGGAAGGAAAGTTGCACACACGACGAGAAGGAAAGTAGGTCACGAAGGAAGAAAAGGAACTTGCGCAAAAGGATAGAACATTCACGCGATGGAGGAAAGGAGAGCTTGCAAGTGTGCAAGTGGGCAATGACTAGAAAGAGACAAGTCAGGAAGATCATGGCTGTTAAAGTTGGCATAAGCCTACGACAATGCATGTATGAAGGAATATTTGTAATTCAGGTCGATAGTTCCTTGTGTCAATCCATGATAGCTTGTAATTGTTTTTAACCACTGATCATGACTTGTAACTAATGAACAGTATGTAGTCGACTCTGCGTGGTCCTATAGAAGATATAAATAAGAAGAACCAGCTCTGTATAAGGGTTGTTCATTGGATTTTTGTTAGCCGTTGGTCATAGGTGTGGTTCACCATTTTGTTGTTATGTTTAGTTTTGTTTGGGAAATTAGGGGTAGAATTAGGAAAGAGGACTCAGAGAAGAGTTCGGTAGCAGTAGAAGGCTATGGAGCTCTAGATCTTGCAGCTGAGTGCCTAGATAGTAGGTAGAAGAGTCAATCCAGGCTGTGTGCGTATCAGTAGGAGTAGATATAAGAATAAACCAGAGAGCATGAGAGCAAGAATATTGAGTCAGAGAGACATATCATAAGAATAGTCTGCAGGTCACAGACTGCAAGGTGCTATACACATTCCTCATGTAAGATGAAGAGCACCTTGGTTTTTTTTCCTAGATGGGTTTCCACATTATTTCCTGTGTTGAATGATTAATTGATGTTGAATGTTTATGTGATGTCAATTATTTGCTTATTATATGTTGATAAGTTATTGTTGAATGTATGGCGCCACCTTATTAATCAGTGAATGAATAATTATTAAAGTATTGCTAGAACGTTGCGAATAAGTTTATGGTTAATTTCTTAAGTTAAAACATAAGTCACACACTATCTGTTAGTACAAGGAATTAGCTGCGTCACACAAGTTGCGCTAGTTGTTGAGATTAAGGATAAGGTTGTGTCATGCGTGAGCTGACATACTATTGTGCCCAATCACGTAGTAATATACTCCATTGTCCTGTTTTCTTCGTCGAGCGCCTTGGCCACTCTCCAAGGGACTATAATCCCTCGTCAACTACAGAAACATGGTTCTGGCAGTTACCCATTAGATATATCGGGTGAGACTGCACTTGCCTCGCAGGTGTTTCTGATTGAGCTTGCTTTGTCTGGTTGATGTCTTGTGGTGTCTTGTTGGTATTGTGTTTTTGTTGAACCGTGGGTTGAGACAAGAAGGAGAAAGAGGCCAACAATATGGTTGGGGCTTATCGTCGAAGCATTACATAGAGCATAAGCTCCTTCATATTGTGGATAATTGATGTGTTTTTCTTTCCAGGAATAGGTTTTAGTAAACCCCTTTTCATGTCGGCGATTCTCTTCATGATATACATCATGAATCCTTTCAGGAGCATAGTTATGACAATAACCATGACTCTACACTATTAGGAAATCAACAATACTCCATGCTTAATGAAAATTCGCATGAACCTTCGTCTTCTATACTTGTTATGATGGGTAATTTATTTGGGTCTCAGAGTACCAATGTTTCTTATGAATTAGGGGAATAAGTCAAATGGACCATCAAATCCTTCAAAGAATATTTCCCCCATTTTCTCTCATAAATAATTTTGATTATACTAATTTCAATTTTGATTCCTTTGAGACTGTTCATGAAATTCTGGAACAAGCTTTAGATAACATCTAGATAGGTAAAAAATGACAAAAGGTATTTCTAAGAATAGAGCCTTCTTATGTTCAAATACAACTTATAACTCAAAACATGTCAATCTTAGGTAATAAATATGTTGCTTCAGTTAATCAACATCAAAATCTTAGCGATACGCTTTATCACTAGGTTCTTGTCCAAAGCCCTGAGCATACTTCTTGTTAAGAAGATACACCTGTCACTTAGGAAAAAAGTATTTCTAAGCCCAGTATCCTCAATCAATGTCAAGATAATCCTCAAGAAAATGATTCCGCTTAGATTAAAATTGATGCAACAATTCAAGAGACTTTGTGTCCTTCAGTTTCGACTCAACCAACTAATGATCAAATTTATTTGAAGGATCAAATTCCCATTCCACAGTCTGGATATACTAAGGTAAATTTTGATAAGTCATGTAAGAGATGTTCCAATCCTAATGATATCGGTATGGCGGGAGAAAGAATGGATCGTTTTATATTGAGAATGCTTAGAAATTAATCTCATACAAGTCACTCTGACGCTAATTTTGATGACTTGGAGGAGTCAAATCCCACATGTGAGGAGCATGAACAACAATCAAAATTATCAATTTTGTCTCAAAATCAATGTGCATATGATGTACCTTCCTTCATGAAATTAGACCCTCGGTTTGTCGAATATGAAATGGTTTTGTCAAAAATTGAGACTTTGCGTGATTTCCTAGCTAAATATGATAATATGATAAATGCATTCCACCTAGTTGTATGCGATGTAGATATTTAATGTCTCATATGTAGAAAAACTAGATTTATTGCTTGAACAGGTAGAAACTTTCAAAGAGAATATTAATAAGATGAGACCTCAAAGGAAGAATAGGTTGATCCATCGGTTTCCAAATTGATATTGATAATCTCAAATAGATATTGAAAAACACTAAAGATCGTACCACTTTTCAAACACTTGGATTCAAGATTTTTGTGACCCCAAGTACTTCCTAAATTTTGGGCCCTCACTCAAGAATTGCTAACTTTGTGAATTTTCACTAACTTTACATATTTTGGTTGACCTTTGGTTAAGAGTTAGTTTTGGTTGAATAAATTGCTAGGTAATTTTGTTGAAAATTTCTTTATAAAATTATGCTTTTGAATTCACCTTTTATTATAGTTTTTTCAATTATGTAGCTCTTTCGTTAATAACTATCTTAATTTGTGGTGATCAATCTCTTTTGCTTCGTGTATTGCGTTTTGAAGTTTTCAGTATAAGTTCTGACAGCTGTCGATTTGGATGTGCGACATTTTGAGAGTAAGATCTAACATTATTACCCGACTCATATTTGGGATATGATGAGTTCAATGGTTACTAACTTTATTGTAAACAGATTAATGTAGGAAAAGTCATGAACAAAACATCTTGAATTTTTGTTCTTGATCCGATGTTTTGCATTGGGTTGAATAGTTTCTCCTCTATTATAAATAGAAGGAGATGTTATTATAATGGGGTTGATACTTATGTAATTGATGAAATTTTACACAATCAATGAATTCTTGATTTTTTTAGTCAGAATTGCTATGAGTATGTATATGAGATTTCTATATGTGTTTATGGTATTTTGGACAATAACTATCATTGTTTTGTCTGGATTTAGATATAAGGGTCTTGTTTTTGTATAAATTTGATCTCTAAATTATACTATTGCTTATGACTTGATCTTATTCAACCATTAGCATCTCTTTTATGTTCATTGATCATTCCATAACAATGATTTGTATTTATATGTCATAAAAGAAGATGTGTTGATGAAATTAATTTAATTTTAATTTAATTTCTGTCAATATAATTAATCTTTTATAAAATATATAATCTCATTTCATTCTTTGGATAGTGGTTTCAGTTTGATTTATGAAAAGACAATCATATGCTTGTCTATAAGATATAGTTCTATTAACTTGCGTGATTGTTGAATTTTAATGTTAAGTAAGTTTTGGAATAATTATTTGGCTAAGTTAACTAATTACTTTAGAATTTACTTTTTTTTAACTCTTTTATTATTTTATTGGATGAGATTATTTGCTGTATAAAATAATAACATATTTTTATTCTCTTATTTTAAATTTAGCACTAATTAAATTTAGAAATAATCTTGGTGAGGGTGGAGTTGAATAAATTAGTTTAAATAATTAGCTTGGTTTAAATTTTAATTTTGGATGTTATCTTATTGATTTTGGGTGTTATTTTATTGAGTGATGGTTAATTTGAATCAATGTTTTGTTTAGATTAATTGGACTAAAGATACTTCATTTTATCTGCATTTTGTTTGTTAAATGGTGTTTTAAGATTACTAGTTATTTGATATTTTAGTTTGTTTATTACAATATTTATAGTTTAGTTCTTTTTAAAATTATGCAAATCAAATTAATTAATTTGATATCCCTACAAATAGGTTGCATATTTGTACTTTATTAGAAATTTATTTTTGTTTCTTTTGTTCATATTATCACAAATTTATTACTTCATTATTGTATATATCTCACACTATAGGTTTTAAGTTATTTCTAGTTTCCATAAAGTCAAAAACATCACCGGTAGTTAAACCTGTGAGGATGAACCAATTTTAAATGACTTGGGATTGCTTAAATACCCTGTGGTGGGGCCAATTTCACCTTGTGGATGTGAATGCACATATCACGAATGAACAAGACCCCATGTACAGAGTACTCTTGAAAGAGTTGCACTTAGAGTTTCTCATTAATGACTAATAATAAATGTTATCTCTATTAACTAGAATTTAATATTATATATTTCCATGATTAATAATAGGTGTTATCTCCATTAATTAAAATTTTACTTTATATATTTATTTTTCATTTTTTATCACAATAATTATTTATTTACCATTATTGAGTGGATAGCCTATCGGTTCCATGAATTATAACTAGATGAGGGTCTTTTCTTATAGTCAAGTCATACCCTTCTAAATACTATAAGTGAGAGTTGTATTATTACAATAATTATGAGTTATGGACCCCATTAATATATTATTTAAAAATAGTTGCACTTGGAGTTTCCCATTCATGACTAATAATAAGATGGTATTTTCATTAATTAAATTTGATCTTTATATATTTCATTTTCGTTTTCTATCACAATTATTTTCTGGGTTAGCCATCATTTAGTGCATAACCTCTGAGGTCCATCAATTATAACTAGAAGAGGGTATTTCCTCATATTCAAGTGATACCCTTCTAAGTACTATAATAAAGGGCTCAATTATTACAATACTGCACTTTCAAAGTTTATCTCTTTTACTTTTGTCATTTTACTTTGACTATTTAGGTTTGTGGTGAATGTTTTTCTTGTACGCAAGGGAGTTCTTTTATTACTGATAATATAACATGATATAGAATGTGGCTCATGCTTACCCTCCAAGAATGGAAAATGTGTCAGATGATGACTGTTCATTAAAGAAAGTTTAATATTCTAATATCCTGGTTGATAAAACCAACTTCAAACAATTTAGAGATATTCAAAGTATTGGAGAGAAACAACAAAATTACTCTAACTATATTCAGACCTATTCTACCTACGCTATAGCTATATAACATTTCCCTTTTACAACAACAATTCCAGGCTAAACAAAATATAAATAGGAAAGAAACCTACATATCCTTCATAACAATCAAGCTCGAGGAACCTTAGGGGGTCTTCGTCTATGATGTGAGGAAATTATGGACTGCTTCTGGCTTGAGGATGCTTGGATCTAGTTCAATCTCTTGTTTTGGAGTGAGGATTTCCAACTTTAAGTCCACAAACTTGAGTTCCATTTTATGCATTTCAAAGGTGCTAGTTCCTATTTCATATATGTTATTTGCATGTCCCTGTCTTCCATCAAAATTATGAACAATGAATTAGTGGTCCAATAGAGGTGGAGAAAACTGTGAGATAGTTCCATGCGAAATATGGTCTCCCCTGGGTCTTCAATCCACTCGAAAAAAAATTCAAACTCCCTTCATCCTTCTCGATGGGCGGATCACCCTTCTCGAATTATTCTTTAGACTACTTATACAATATTATGTTTGAATGGTAGCATTGTATGCGTGTAATAGAAAAAAGTTTCTTCCATGTCCTTAGATAATTCCCTGGAAGGGCCAAGATATTTTTCTACCCCTTTCCACTTCACATATTTTTTATTCCTATTAGTATCCTTGCCCCTCATCCTATAATGTTTCTATCCTTGTAGCTTTACTGAATGATAAACTCTCAAACTAGAGAGTGCCAATGTTCTCAGCACAAAGTCAAGTAGAGATGTAGAGAGGAGGGAATGAGGTTTTAGTTGCCCTTGCCATTATGGCTCCTTCTACCACATACTGAAACCCCTCATGACAATAGATACAATCATCCTTCATCTTCCTTAATCCTATCTTGGATGTAATATCCCAGATCATTTTATTGATTGAGTTGTTCAACATTTGTGTAATCCGCATGCAAGATCCCAAATTGTACTGATATCTAGTTCTTAGGGCCACATCCCACTCCCCCATCCCTTCACTATCTTGTGTCCATATTTGCACCCGCCATGGGGAGCTTAGATATTGATTAACAATTTTTTTACAATCATTTCTGAGATGAGAGGGCATAGAGGAATCTTCCCAACTTGTACTAATCAGAATCTATTTAAGAGAGACTCATTCAATGGTTAAGTGATCTGCTAGTTTGTTCACTTATCTCTTGACATGGAGAGGACATATAACTTTAAAATTTTTAAGACGTTTAGATATTTCACCCATCATCTGGACGCAAGCCTCCAACTAGTACAAATTTTGTGGACACGGGTGCCAGTGAGAATTTTGAAGACCACATTAATGAGAAGTTGTGAGACTCCTGACACATTGAGACATTGAATACTTAGTTTCTTTACCGCTTGGATTCCATGAACTAGGCCATGTAATTCCATTGCATTCTTGGAATCATACCCTATTGATGGACTGTTACTATCCATTCAATACTACCTTTCTCATCATGCAACACAACCCCATAACCAACCAAGCATGGGTTTCCTTGAAAAGCAACATCAAAATTCATTTTGATAGTTTCCTGAGAAATGGTGGAGCATAGTGAAGGCTTATTATGGAGAATCTTGTTAGAGGTAGGAACACAATATTTTAGCTTGAAATTGAGTTTCCAATCCCAAAGGATCATCTCCTCTTTCTTGTCACATTTGAGTTCTTCCACTCCCCAAGTCTTGAGATGGAGAGTTTTTTTGATGATGTCTTTTATATTTTTCCAGATATGTTGAGTGGGGCTTTCTTTATCTTGTAATATTACCTTATTTTTCTCTTTCCATGTAGCCTCAGCTAGGAATCCTAGAAAATTTTACCAAATCCTATTAAGTAGGGGGTTACAAAATGATTCTCCCTCCATTATGTAATGGTAGTTCTAAAATTTTCTCTATATCTGTTAGCCTATTTGAAAATTTGGGATTCTTTATCCCATAGGGTAGAGGTTCAAGAGTAGGTATTTAGTAGGGGATCCACTATCTCTCCTTATTGGTGACATAAGAGGAAACTTGAGGGACCTTCAAAGCCTTCTTTTTGGAGTTGGTCCCAAGTAAGCACATGGACTTACACAAATAGACATAAAAAGGCTGAGAACTTTGGCCATAGCCCTTGATTCAATATTTTGTCCCAATTTTTTTCCTTATAGAAAGTGTCGTACTTGAATTTGAGTTCATAAGCTTCTTTAATAGTGAATCTCCCTATCATTTTCTATCTCCAACGTAGAATGCCTTACTAGAAAGTACTATGTTTTGGGATATCTAAATCTATTCCCCATTCCTTCTTATGGATTCACTCTCTCCATTATGCAATAGAGTCAAAATTTTCCCAGTAGTGAGACACCCTAGTCCTGCCTTTTCCTGTCATCCTTTCCTTAATTTCCTTAGTGGATTCTCTACCTCCAAGATTCAACATTTTCTTCCAAGAGTCTTACTAAAACTAAGTTTTCCTCCCATCACTTATTTCTGAGAAACTATGCTTAGAGATAAGGCTCTTTTGAGACCAAGATGTGTTCCAAATAGTGGAACCTTTTCACTAACCTTCATGTAAAAAACAAAATCCTGCTCTAGAACCCTGATATCATATTTGCATTTCTATAGTTGTTTCTATAGGACATTGGGGATCATTATAAATTTCCACCATGTCATAGCTCCTAGCACTTAATTAAGAGTTTTAGGATATTTCAACATGAGGGATCCATTAAGATTAGGTATATATAATTTATCCTGGTTAGAGCATTATACCATCTTAGTACCATGGTCATACACCTAGGATACATTTTTATTAGTGTCATACTTGTTATCACCATTTTTGGACTAACGGATTGGTAAGGGATTGGGCTAGTAAAAGGATGAATAAGGTGTGTAAATTTTTATATCATAGGACCTTAAAGAATGTTGATGAGGGTCTGCAGGCGTTTGAAGGGACATTTCCAGACCTGGAATGCCAAATACTTATGAAATTCTATTTTTCGACCTTGAAAATGCACGTAAATGAAGAAATATGCCCCTAGTTGAATGATGACGGGAAATGGATGACTTGGATGCGCAACGGAGAACATCAAAGGACAACAAATCATTTTCTCCAAGGAAAAAATTGGGAGCGGAAAGGGGAAAAAGCAAGTTTGGGTGTAAAAAGTGATAAAACCCAAGTTCCGCTTTCCATAATCCTAGATCCGATGGTCTAGAACATTTCTGCCTAAGATTAATGGTCCAGCAAAAGACAAAAGAAAAAAAGGAAAGAAGTTTGGCCTTGAAAGTTAGAATCTTGACTTCCGCTTTCCGAAGTACCATATCTGAAGGCTCAGAGAACTTCTGCCATAGATCAACAGTCCGAAAGAGAGTAGAGGAGTGGAGGTCAGAAAGTAGGAAACTTAAGAATTTGGTCATGAAAAGTTGGAATTCCACTTTTCGTATTCTGCTTTCTACTAAAGGAGGGAGTGGAAAACATAAGATTTTAGTTATGAAAAGGTTGAAAGTCTGCTTTCCGCTAAAGGTAGAAGCAGAAAGGCGGAAGTAGAAATGCAAAATTTTGGTCGTGAAAAGGTGAATATCGACTTTTTGTGATCCACAAGATCGACGGTTTGGAAGGTTCCTATGGACGATCAATGATCCAGAAAGAGGGAAAGATTGGAAAGTGGAAATATAAATTTTTGGTTATAAAAAAGTCAGAATCCTTCCTTCCACTTTCCGCAACCCGTATTTTGATCTCAGTTCAACAACTGCAAATGAATATTGCACAGATCAACGGTGCAAAAAAAATGAAATGGTGGAAAGAAAAAAAATGAGGAAAGGAAGGTGAGAAGCCTATTTTCCATTTTTTTGTAGACCCCAGATCGACGACGCATAATGATATGGTAGACATCAACGACGGAGATTAATTTCGCCAGGATAACATGCACATTCAAGCTTAGAGGGAACCTGTGCGATGGAAAACATGCATAAATGGCGTGTCCTCTTCCCATTGGATATCGTGCTCAGAAATCAGGCATGAGATCTAAGGATGATGAAGATCAATGGTCCAGAATTGATCTCACTGTGTGAAGATAAAATGATAAAGGAAACTGTTGCAGTCTGTTGGAGAGGTTATGATTTTCATTTTCAACAAGCAAGCCTGAGTCCCTGTTGTCACATTTTCCTAATTGATCCATCATGTGCGTTCTAGTGTGCTTTTCCATTTTGTTTTTGTGATCATGGAGAATCTTCCAGATAAGCATTTTTTAGGATTTTGATTTCCATGTCTATAACTTATTTTGGCTCCATTTTGAGGTTGGTCTCAGGAGCCTATGATACTGTAAATACACTAGGATTTTGATTTCCATGTCTATAACTAATTTTGGATCCGTTTTGAGGTTGGTCTTAGGAGCCTACGATACTATAAATACACCCTCAGTAGAGGAAGACGAGGTTGGTCTCAGGAGCCTATGATACTATAAATACACCCTCAGTAGAGGAAGACGAGGTTGGAACCTAGGAAAATTTTGTATTATGCATTTTGAGATATTTTGTTAATAAAATTGCAGAGTTGAATGATTGCTTGTGGCTACAGAGATTCTTGTGCATTTCATAGTTACAGTCTTGTATGTCCTTTCCTATGTGCATGTATTTTCTTGTTAAACTTACCATTATGTATTCTTCATATCTGAAATAAGTGTATAATAGTTCAGAATTCATATTTTTATGCTTTGGCTATTGTTTCATATATCTAGCAATCTTTCTTTCCAAAATTGATGCAGAATTCATCCTTTAGGTGCTCTATGTTGATGGACTATTCTTGTTCTCTCTTTATCATCAGACAACTTGCTATTTTACTATAACTAAGTGTTACCTTACCTTTGTATAATTTCACCTGCAAACTGCTCTATAATTCATCAATAATTTATAACTCCATAGCCCAATGTATTCTTACTCTGGTTCAACAACCAATAGAATCTGAATTTTACTTTAGTTTTATATCTTTCCTTGTTAAAAATCAGTGAGATATCCCTCTCTATAAAGGAAGAATCTAGGTCCCTTTCTTAAAGTGGTTATGTTGTTACCTTGGGATTTACCCTCCACAACCTAGGGTGCAATTATGAGTGCTAAAAAATTGTCGCCATTGCCAGGGATCGAGAGTGCAAATCAGCCCTAGGAGACGACAAAGATTCCAAGAAGAAAGGGTTTCTGTGGGAAAACAAAGACTTCTGCATTTGAAATAGGTTTCATATTTTCCCTGGAGACTCCACATTGATTTTGAGCAAGATTTCAGAAGGAATCCTGGATCCGAGGAGGTCGCATACATGAGGTAACCCTAACACTGAAACATAAATGAGTGTGGAAAATCCAAAAAGATTGCTTAGAAATAAGGGAAAAGAACAAATAGATATTTCTCAGTTTGGTGCTTCATCTTCTTGAGAAATTCATAGCATTCAAAATTTTGGGCAGGAATCAAATTTTGGAAGATCATTGTTAAAATCAAAATATGAATATGATTTGAGGGAAATTGAAATTAATCCTAGTAGGCTAGAATCATATTTTCTCAACTCTCTTTGACACAATCTTAAAAACTCTATGAAAACTGAAGGAAGAAACCTTGTTGTTCAAAGCTTTCAGCCTTATATCCCACAAACTGTTCAGATCCCTCCATCCTTTCAAGCTCATCCTCTTGTCCCAAATCCACCTAGACAAATGGCTGCTAGGTTTGCTCCATTGGACTTACCTGTTGTATTACATGACCTTCCTCAAAATTATGCCCAGAAAATTTCCTTCTATGATGGAGATGGAAATTTCACAGCAAGACAACATGTTGATAGATTTGATGATTATGTGGACTTGGAGTTGGTTGATGAAGATGATATTGATATGAGGTTGTTTGTGCTAATTTTTTCAAGAGAGGAAAATAAATGGTTTAGAGATCTACCTGTTAGGTCCATTGCCACATTCGAGGCTTTCCAAACTTTATTTTTAGAAATATGGGGCGATAAGACAAGTCCTGTGTAGGTGCTTTCCCAATATAATATTTTAAGAAAGGAGGTTTTGAATCTGTACATGAGTTTTCTAGTCAATTTATGAGGTTGTATAACTCTATTCCTACTGATATTAAACCCCTTGTAGGCTATGCAAAACTCCATTATGTTGATTCCTTTGATGGTGACTTTGCATTGTTATTGAGAGAGAGAAAATCATCAAGTCTTCCTGCCATGTTTCGAGATGCTTTAAAAGTGGAAGCTAATATGATGGAGAATGGAAAAATAAATCAACAAGTAGAAACAAGGAAAGCGAGAGAAGAAAATGTACCTTCTGCTTCTGCTATTGCTTCTTGAAATGATGTAAAATTTGAAATAATGTTGAAAACAATGGAGAAGCTGATGGATATATTGAATGTGGATAATAGACCATTGAACAGAGAACAGAATAAACCTCAGATCAGAAACCCAAACTTCAAAAGGTCCAATCCTCCCCCACCTCCACAAATTAGACAGAGAGATATGAGGAATCCTATAAATCGAGATGATCAGCAAATAAGGACCCCTTTTCCTGAGAACTATGTTGCAGATGAAGATGAGGCCGAATCTATTTAGGATCATATTCACCACCTTGGTGATTTGGATTCTGAAGTATACCTCATAGAGGAAGAACATAGTATGTTTTCCCAAGAGGATTCGAATAATGATTTCGAGGAAGAGTCAGAGCAGTACCAAAGAGGATATTTGCATGCCATAGATGATGTCCAAAGAAAGATCAAATTGAGAACTAGAAATGTTCCTATAAATAAATGGAGGTTCAATCAAAATCAACCTTCTAGTAGTCAACAAGATACATAAAAGAGAAGTGAAAAACAAAAAGAACCCATTGTATATAAAGAATCAAAAAATAAAATAGAGAAAACAAAGGAAGTTAAACAACCAGCACTGGTAGATGTAGAGAAAGTTCTCTCCACATTCAACTTGTAGATAGAGCTCTCAAAATTGAAAGTTTCCATTCCTTTCAATGAATTGTTAGGAAATGGGGAATACTGAGACAAAATAACAGACATGGACAGGAGTCAGGGAGAATTTCAACCATATATCTTAGATGTGGCTCATGAATCTCCTACCATTGTCTTTGGGTAAAAAATTGAAAATGTTGACGATGATGAAGCTCCTCCTTTTTACCTAAGTTTAAATGTACATGATATGATTGTGCACAATTCGATGATAGATTCTGGTGCATCTCATAATCTAATCCCCAAGGGAGTGGTAGAAATTTTGGGTTTGGAAATTACTAGGCCATATAACGATTTGTATTCCTTTGATTTCAGGAAGGTGAAGTGTCTTGGATTGATTAAGGATATGGTGGTAAATTTGAAAAAAATGCCATCTAAGAATGTGGTAATGGACGTTGTGGTAGCAAACATCCGTCCAAAATTTGGTATATTGTTGTCAAGGTTTTGGACTTCTAATTTGAAGGGAAGTTTGCATATGGATGTCTTACACTACCATTCCTGTGGTTGGTGGGAATAAAAGGTTATACAATGAGAAAATATCACCTTAGGTAGTTAGCAGCCAAGACAAAATAGATAATCATGCTATCTATTTTGTTCATACTAAATTGGGATCTTCCATTTTCTTTAATGATTGTTTTCTCTGTGATCCTGAAATTCCCGTACTCTTTGAAAATAAGGATGAGGAAGAGCGTGCTTTGAAAAAGAAACAAAAATAAGAGGGTCTCTGGACCATGTATTTTGATGGATCCATGGAAAAATTTGGTTTTGGTGCTGGTGTATACATTATCTCCCCTATCAATGATTTTAAGGTTCTATGTCACATGCCCCAATTTGCAAAACAATTTTATGTTATTGAGGAACATTATGTTATATTTTATGTTAAAGTTTGTAATTAAAATTAGTACAAAATGAGAAATTAATGACTTAAAAAATGACTAGAATCAGGCTATAAACAACTATTTTTGAGTCGGCAACTAATAGTAGCTAATTTCCACTATCTTATAGTTAGTCGTATTTCACTTAGTCATTAATAGCTTGACTTATTAGTCATTGATTTAGTCATTGATAGTCAATGATTTAGTCATTGATTTAGTCATTGATAGTCAATGATTTAGTCATGGATTTAGTCAC